>SZWC01000065.1:9131-25586 GCA_023375785.1 Penium margaritaceum
TCTTCATGCTGCACCACAGTCTTGCACCAGGGAGCCTTAATCCAGATCAATCACCTGCAGTGGTGAGGTGTGTGCATGAATGGAGACAAGAGGGCACTTGCGCGTGTTTGTGACAATAACCAACACTCCCCCATCACCCACAGGCGAACAGGCCTCACACACACGAAACATAGAACGAGGTGAACAATACAGGAATCACATCAACCGGCGGCATCACGAAAGCGCAGCAAGCCAACAGCATGCACTGCCTTGAACATTCCACTGCTGAGCGCTTTGGTGAGAAAGTCTGCACGCTGTTGACGAGTGTCGACCCAGACGACCTGAACTTCACCAGCAGCAATGCGCTCGCGTACAAAGTGATGCTCAATGTTGATGTGCTTAGTGCGAGAGTGATGCATGCCATCGTGCTCAGCGATTGCCTTCGCACTCTGGTTGTCACAGCGCAGGGTGATGCAATTAATGGGAACACGCAACTGCTGCAACAAGCGGGACAACCAAACACTCTCACACGTACCTGCACCCAGTGCCACATACTCCGCCTCACTGGAGCTCCTGGCAACACAACCCTGTTTTCCACTCTTCCAGGAGACTGCGGTCCCCCCGACGAGGAAGATGTAACCAGTGCGGCTGCGAGCATCTGTGTCATGTGCCCAGTCGCTGTCTGTGTAGCCGTCAACGACTACAGAGGGCTGAGCACGGTAGCAGAGTCCTACGCGTGCAGTGGACAACGCGTAGCGGACGACACGCAGTGCGGCCTCGAGATGCTTCTGCCGAGGCTGTTGTGAGAACTGGGCAAGGAAGTTGACCGCGAAGGCCACATCTGCCCTAGTGGTGGTGGCGAGATACATGAGGGAGCCGACAACACTAAGGTAGTCGGTGATGTTGACAGGCTCTCCCAGCTGTGCTGAGTCCAATGACTTCAGCAGGCGCTGACCTGCTGGAGTCATTGTTGTGGACGCGGTGGGAACGTCTGCGAGCAAAGGAGAAAAACGCTCCCCCAGCGTGCATATGTACGCGGCCTGGTGCACGTGCAGGGTGCGACGCTGACGATCACGCTCAAGCTCCATCCCCAAAAACACCCGTGCAGGACCTAGGTCCTTCATTTTGTACACAGACTGCAGCAGGTCTTTCACTGACTGGACAGCTGCCGGGCTGGGTGAGGCAATGAGCAGGTCATCAACATAGACCAACACTGCCACAAACGGCTCTGAGGGGGCGCTCAAGAAGAGCGCTGGATCGACCGTGCTGCGACGGTAACCTCCCCGCTCGAGAGTCGAGGAGATCTCCATGTTCCAGCATCGCGGCGACTGCTTGAGCCCGTAGAGGGCTTTGCGCAGTCTCCAGACCTTGCTTGTGCCATCGGTGAAGCCAGGGGGCTCTATCATGTAGATCTCTTCATCGAGCTTCCCGTGTAAGAAGGCGTTGTTGACATCCATCTGCTCCAGTTCCCAGTCGTGCTGGGCGACAAGACTCAAGAGTGCTCGAGCCGTGGTGTATCTCCCGACCGGTGCAAAGGTCTCATCGAAGTCAACGCCGGGGATCTGGGAGAACCCCTTTGCTGTGAGACGTGCCTTATACCGGTCGACAGTTCCATCGGGCTTCAGCTTGCGCCGAAGGACCCATCGGGCGGAGACTGCCTTGCGACCTGCAGGCAGATCCACTAGCTCAAAGATTCCATGATCTTGGAGGGCTGTGTGCTCCTCCTGCTTCGCCTTCTCCCAGAGGTCAGCGTCTGCTGCCTCACGAGCCTGCCGGACAGTGGTGGGCTCAGGAGGGAGAGTGGGGAGGCCAACGGCCGCAAAGCATGCGGCGACATAACCAGCGACAGAAGACTCAAGAGCACTGTGAAACTTGTGGGCTACAAGAGCATAGCCAACTACAGAGTTTGGGTGTACAACGCTCACAGACAGGCCCAGTGCATCAAGGCCGGTGGGGCACGCTGACGGACCAGCTGTGGAGGATGTGGCTCTCGAGCGAGTGACTCGCTGAGAGGCAGTGGATGAGCCTGCCGGGAGAGGCTCAGTAGGCGCCCTAGAAGAGGAGGGCTGAGAGGAGGGAAGAGCACGAAGTCTCCCCCCACGAGTATAAGGCTCTGGGCAGGGGGGCCGAACCTGAGGCTCACAGCCTGCAGTGGTGTCAAGCACCGGAGAAACTGCAGGGCCAGGGGATGAGATGGGAGTGGAGCGAGCAGTGCACTGTGCGGGAGTGGGTGCCGAGTGTGAGGACTCGGGAATGGCGGTAGACGGCAAGGACACAGGGCTGCCGGCTGAGGACAGGGGTGACTCGGACTCCGGGGAGGGCGCTGAGGCCCCTGACCCAGAGGAGACTGAGTCCTTGTCACTGTCCTTAGGAGTGACAACAGGGGACGCTGTCTGAGAAGAAGACGTGGACGCATGGAGATCGGAGGCTGGAATAGACCCACCCCCCCCAAGCCGATGAAGCGAGGAGAGAGACGACGGAGGAGGGACATGGGACAAGTCACGGGGAAAGACATCCTCAAAGAAGTGGGCGTCACGCGACTCGATGACACGGGAACGGTCGGGGTCCCAGAAGCGCCATGCCTTAGACATGGCAGAAACGCCAAGAAACATGCAGAGTCACGCACGAGGACTCAGTTTGCCATCACGAAAGTCCTCTGGCAACCAGACAGCAGCCACACAGCCCCAGACACGAGCCAGACGGAGGTCAGCACGGCGACCGTACCAGCGCTCAAAGGGGGTGATGTGGCGAGGAAGGGGACCGTGGGGGACACGGTTCCATACCCAGGTCATGTAGCACATGGCCTCGAAGGAAAAGACGAAAGAAAGGGAGGACTCGCTGAGGAGAGTACGAACCCCATCAGTGAGGGTGCGATTCCAGCGTTCCGAGACACCGTTCTGCTGGGGTGTGTAGGGTGCCGAGGGCTCCATACACACCCCACGAGAGGTGAGAAAGCGAGCGGTGGGACCCATGAACTCGCCACCACGGTCACAGCGAAAGACTTTGAGCCGGCGACCACAGGCCAGTTCAGCCTGTGGTAGCCACGACTCAAGTGTGGAACAGACGTCACTCTTTTGCCGAAGGGCAAAAACCCAGCGCATCCGAGAGAAATCATCTGTGAGACAGAGGACATAACGTCCGACACCCCCAAGGGCGTCATGGGCAAGGGGTCCCATGACGTCAGCGTGCAGGAGGTCAAGTGGGTGAGACGTGCGAGACTCAGAAGTGGAGAATGGGGAGCGGTGCATTTTGCCTTGAGCACAGTCGAGACAGTCAGTGGGGCAGGGTGCAGAGAACGTGTCGGCATCAAGGCCATTCGCAGGCATGTCCCGAAGCAGACTGTCAATGGCAGCAGTGTGAATGTGACAGAGACGACGATGGAGCAACGGTGCATGTGCAGGAGTGAGGGAGCGGGCCACATGGACAAGAGCAGTCGTGGAGGGATGGGGTGCAAACGAGGGCACGCGGAACAGACGGTCACAGCGAGTGCCTCGCAGTAAGACACGACCAGTGCTGCGATGCATAACAGAGGCAACACCCCGACTGGATGAGAAGTCCTTGCCCTGGTCGTCGAGAGTCGTAACAGACAGCAGACTGAGCTCAAGAGCGGGCACATAGAGAACGTCAGGGAGGAAGAGCTCCCCCCCAGGGCCAACGAAGCGGACGACACCGACACCCTGGACAGGGAGAAGGTGGCCAGAGCCAGTGCGCACAAAGCGAACAGAACCAACAGGACCCAACGACACAAACGCTGAACGACAGGAAGTCATGTGGTGGGTGGCCCCAGAATCAAGAATCCAGAAGCCACCCGTTACACGGACAGACGCAGGGTCACGAATCATAGCGGCAATGGCAGAACGTGGAAAGAGGCGCTGGCCACAAGCAGCAAGGCAACGAGGGAGACTGTACGATGGCCAATCCTCAATCCATGGGACATCAACTGGGGGACAACCCTGAACATGACCGGGGGGGGGTCCACGAAGAGACATGTAAACAGCACACGCAAGGCCCTCCTCGACCGAACGTACACTCTCACCTCCCTGATCACGGAGGTGACGCTGGTGTATGGCGTGAGAGAGCGCAGAGTCCAGCTGGCGGTCGTCCTCAGGCGGTCCGGTGATGAGTGCGGTAGAGGAGTGTGGCTTGGGACCAGGAGTGGGGGACGCCCATGTTGGAGGTGAGTAGAAGCCGGAGGGAGGCCCGAAGTAGATAGGACCTCCAAATCCCGGGGGCCAACCCTAGGGTGTAGGTGGAGAAGGTGCAGAGAGGACAGTTCTGTAGGTAGCTGCTGCAGGCAATGGAGAAGACGTGTGCGTAGAGCCACGACTGGACCCCGCGGAGGTGGAGGAGTGGGCAGAGCCTCCATCTGACCCTGAAGAGCGTGCCCAGTGAGCACGCATGGCTGAGGCCAGGCGTGCATCATCTGGTGGTGCAGGGCACTTGGGCGCCGCATGACCAGCGGCGCCGCAGTTCCAGCAAGTGAAAGTGCTGGAGGAGGAGGAGTGGGATGCCGTGCTATCAGAACCGCGACCTTTGCCACCCTTCCCCTGCCCGCCACCGCCAGAGCCACCTCCTCGGCCTTTACCTTTGTTGCCCCCTCCACCACGCCCACTTCCTTGGGAAGCAAGGGAGGTGGCGGTGGTAGTGGAGGTGGAGACGGAGGACGAGCTGGAGGCTGAGGAGGCGGAGGAGGAGGGAAGTGCGGTGGTCGCTGCTGCAACGGCTGCGCGGTGGATGCGTTTGTTCTGCAAGGAGCTCCACCAGTCGGTGAGGCGCTGGGAGGTGAACTCCCACAAAGCCCCAATTCCAGGGGGTGCATCAGCGGGAACAGGTATTGCCGCCAGACGCTCCAATTCTGTGGCCTTCACTTTGCGAAAGATGTCGCTGAGTTCAGGGATGAGGCCGTTGACGATGGAGAGGACAGCAGGGAGTTGGCCTGGGGCGGCTTTGCCGAGGTCACGCAGCAGGCGCAGACTGCGAGCTCAATAGGCGTCAGTAGTCTCGTCAGCACGCATGGAGAGCGTGTTGAACTGGACGGTGAGGACGCTCTGTGCCGCATGTCCAGTGACTGTCGTGCGCCACTTGATCAGGGCATAAGCCCCAACCGGGTCAGCGGGGGTGCGGCGTGCAGTGTCAGCATTGTAGGATCCAATCTCATCAGTGAGATCGTCTGGTCCGCCGTGAATGAGGGCTCGGACCGCTCGAGCTGACTCAGAATCGACTGGCACGAAAGGTGGGACAGCTGAGGGATTTGGTGCATGGTAGTATTCCCAGAGTTGTTCCCCTTGCGCCCAGGCACTGAAACGAACCTCCCAAGAATGAAAAGTAAGACTGGGTGTGAAGTGGGGTGGAGTGGAGTCAAAGTCAGGCTTGCGTTGCACTGCTGGGGCAAGGGCTTTGGCTGCAGCAGCGCCAGCAGCTGCAGCGACTGCAAGTGGATCAGAGGTAGATGTGCCAGCGGCAGTGGAAGCAGAAGCGGGAGAAGTGGAAAATGCGGCAGCAATGCTAGCGGACTGAGTGCTGCGCAGTGTGGGCTCCAGGCGATTCAGAACCAAGTCAGCAATGTGATCGGCGAATGTCTCTTGATCAGCCTGCTCAGCCTTCAGTTTTTCCTCAACAGCCCGCTGAGCACTGAGAGCTGCCTGTAATGCAGTGCGCTCACGTTGAAGCTCAGCCTGCAGTGCTGTGTATTGGTCATGATCGACTGGCATTGTGCCAGCAACGTGACTCTGCCGAAAAAATTTCGGCAGAGTTTCCCTTGCCCAAGTGGGCGTGGGAAGTAAGATATCGGTGTTGAAAGTGCGCTGCAAGGCAACAACCTGAACGCACGAACACGCCAATACAGGGAGGGCAGAGAGAGCGGAAGAGCAAGAGAAGGCAAGCTCACCACGCACTGCGGTGCAGAGAGAATAGTGGTGGCAGTACTGCAGCAGCTGAGGAGGAGACGACTGCGACAAAGGACGATGTGGTGACGACGAAGCAGGCTACACCTGTCAGAGCTGCACCTGACAGAGTGGTGATGACTGTAGCAATCAAAACCAATAGTTGTAGATGCCGAGTGACTGACGGTGATGTGGAGGGTAGAGAGGCTGCCTGTGTTGTGGAGGCGTTAGCGGAGTCAACTGCATTGGAGAGTGCTGTGGCTGCTGCGGCTGCGGCGGATGCAACTGCGTTTCCTGCTGCAGCAATCTGAGTGGCTACGTTGACGGCCGAGGCCGCCAAGGGTCCCTGGTCAACCGCAGCACTGTATGTGTCAATGGCTCGACCAGCAGCAGTGCTGCCTGGTGCACGTGCGGCACGTGCTGTGGCTGCAAAGGTAGTGGCAACGGCAGCGCTGGATGAAAGGATAGCCTGCAGCGCTGAGAGAATATCAGGAGATGAGATGGGCTCTGCAGCAGTTGCGGCTGGGGATGCAGCAAAACGCGGAGCGGAGGCCTCAGATGCTGCTGCTGCAGCAGGTGGAGCTGCACCACGGGGAACAACACGGCGGTGTTGCGGGCGCGTCCTATGGGAAATGGGCGGTCTTACCAGAGAGTGAAGAGGTCGGTGGTCGTTTTGTGGTGCTGTTGCCGGCTGGTTCAGCGACGTTGGGGTGTCGTCGTCGGCTGATTGGCAGCGAGTCGCGTAGTCCCTTGCGTCCGCCCACGCGTAGTGATCAGCGGGATCGTAGTCTTCACCGGGGTGATACCCCGGACTGCTGCGACGCACCCTTGACCACACTTCTCTCTCCGCCCTCTCCTCGTAGTACGCAAGCTCCTCGTCAGTATTTGCACAGTCCCGAGCCGCTGTTGATGACGGAGGGGCGGGCTGGATCTCAGGTGGAGACGCCAGTGTACTGAGTGATGGGCTGCCTCAGGGCAGCCCGTGGTAATCGAGAGTGTGCTGGGGTCAAGCCTGGCTGCAGGGTTGGGGCTGAGGTCACGGCTGCAAAGACAGCAGTTGCAAAGAGCGGCGGCTGCTGCGGCTGCCTAGACTGCCACCTAAGCTACTACTATCTCGTGGCAAGCAGTTAAGCGGCTAAGCCTAAGCGGCTGCAAAGCATGGCTGTTGCTGCTGCTGCTTAGGCCGCCACGGCCTTGCGCTGTGGCTCGTGCGGGATCACCCGTCGATTGATGCCAGCGGCTCCCCAGAGTGGCGGTTGCTGCTGCTGCCCAAGCTGTTGCGGTCTCGCACTGAGGTCCACGAGTGCGATGTTGGCAGCATCACAGAGTGGCTGCTGCTGATGCTGCCTAGCTGCAGTGTTGGGGCTGAGATCACTGCTGCAAAGCTAGCAGTTGCACAGAGCGGCAGCTGCTGCGGCTGCCTAGACTGCCACCTATGCTGCTACTGTCACGTGCCAAGGTTCACGAGCGCGGTGTCAGCGGCTGCAAGGCATGGCTGCTGCTGATGCTGCTTGGGCCGCCACGGCCTTTCGCTGTGGCTTGTGCGGGATCACCCGTCGGTTGGTGACAGCGGCTGCCCAGAGTGGCAGCTGCTGCTGCTGTCCAAGCTGCTGCGGTCTCGCGCTAAGATCCGCGAGTGCGATGTTGGCAGTGGCACAGAGTGGTTGCCAATGATGCTGCTTAGGACACCACGGTCTCGTGCTGTGGCTTGTTCGGGACCACCCGTCGCTCGATGTTAGCAGCTGCACAGAATGGCTGCTGCTGCTGTTGCTTAGGTCGACACGGCCTCGTGCCGTGGCTTGCGCGGAATCACCCGTCGCTCGATGTTAGGAGCTGCACAGAGTGGAAACTGTTGCTGCTGCCTAAGCTGCCACGATCTCATGTTGAGGTTCACGAGTGTGATGCTACCGGCTGCACAGAATGACCGCCGCTGCTGCTGCTTAGGCCGCCGCGGTCTCGTGCTGTGGCTTGTGTGGGATCACCCGACGCTTAGCGCGTGAGTCTCATGAGGTCCCAGGACGTCGCGGCGGGAGGGATAGCCCTCCTGCTCTGATACCAGTAGGTAGGCGTAGATGCTAGGCTAGCAAGGAAGCAGGTGACAAGCAACGACGTACGCCATGGATCGGGGAACGCTCACGACCTAGAAAAGTGTAGTAACAAGACACAGCTTGACAAGCGAGTGAAGTGAGAGCGAGGTGGTGAGAGCCAGTTGACCGGGCCACCCACGCGAGACAATCGTCGTGGGGCCCGGATGCCACCCAGGGATCGAACCCGACCCTGGAGCGAACGAGCTCCAGGCGGTTTCTCACACGCCGGCACAAGCCAGACGTGTGGTCCCGAGGGATCAGCAACCCGGTTCACCACTCTAGGAACATGCAAGCATGCAATCAACTAACAAGCATGCATTCCCACAAGTTGTATCCCCTTTTAGTATACGAGTGTATTACTAAGCTAAGGCATGTGACAGGGCTGGTGCTGAAGCCACCACTTGGCAGCTTGAAGGAGTCACATCCTCTGTGCTCTTCATGCTGCACCACAGTCTTGCACCAGGGAGCCTTAATCCAGATCAATCACCTGCAGTGGTGAGGTGTGTGCATGAATGGAGACAAGAGGGCACTTGCGCGTGTTTGTGACAATAACCAACACAACCCCCCGAGTTTGCTTTAGGGTTTTATGTTTTGCGGGGGCTCCGTCCGCGCAAAACATACAAAACCCCAAATCAAACTAGGGGGTTTGCGTGTAAAAAAAAAAACAAAGAGCTCATCGCTCGATCGCGATTCTCGCGTGGGAGCGAGAATCGCGTTGGGGTTCGACATGCCCCACCTCGCCATGTTCGATCAGCGGCGCATGCCGCTGATCGAGCATGGCGAAGCGAGTGGGCAATGTAGGTAGGCGTAGTTGCTAGGCTAGCAAGAAAGCAGGTGACGAGCAACAATGTACGCCATGGATCGGGGAACGCTCACGACTTAGAAAAGTGTAGTAACAAGTCACAGCCTTTTCAAGCGAGTGAGTGTGAGCGAGGTGGTGAGAGCCAGTTGACCGGGCCACCCACGCGAGACAATCGTCGTGGGGCCCGGACGCCACCCAGGGATCGAACCCGACCCTGGAGCGAACGAGCTCCAGGCGGTTTCTCACACGCCGGCACAAGCCAAACGTGTGGTCCCGAGGGATCAGCAACCCGGTTCACCACTCTAGGGACATGCAAGCATGCAATCAACTAACAAGCATGCATTCCCACAAGTTGTATCCCCTTTTAGTATATGAGTGTATTACTAAACTAAGGCATGTGACAAGACTGGTGCTGAAGCCACCACTTGGCAGCTTGAGGGAGGCACATCCTCTGTGTTCTTCATGCTGCACCACAGTCTTGCACCAGGGAGCCTTAATCCAGATCAATCACCTGCAGTGGTGAGGTGTGTGCATGAATGGAGACAAGAGGGCACTTGCGCGTGTTTGTGACAATAACCAACACTCCCCCATGACCCACAGGCGAACAGGCCTCACACACACGAAAACATGGAACGAGGTGAACAACACAGGGATCACATCAACCGGCGGCATCACGAGAGCGCAGCAAGCCAACAGCATGCACGGCCGCTTTGAACATTCCACTGCTGAGCGCTTTGGTGAGAAAGTCTGCACGCTGTTGACGAGTGTCGACCCAGACGACCTGAACTTCACCAGCAGCAATGCGCTCGCGTACAAAGTGATGCTCAATGTTGATGTGCTTAGTGCGAGAGTGATGCATGCCATCGTGCTCAGCGATTGCCTTCGCACTCTGGTTGTCACAGCGCAGGGTGATGCAATGAATGGGAACATGCAACTGCTGCAACAAGCGGGACAGCCAAACACTCTCACACGTACCTGCACCCAGTGCCACATACTCCGCCTCACAGGAGCTCCTGGCAACACAACCCTGTTTCCCACTCTTCCCGGAGACTGCAGTCCCCCCGACGAGGAAGATATAACCAGTGCGGCTGCGAGCATCTGTGTCATGTGCCCAGTTGCTGTCTGTGTAGCCGTCAACGACTACAGAGGGCTGAGCACGGTAGCAGAGTCCTACGCGTGCAGTGGACAATGCGTAGCGGACGACGCGCACTGCGGCCTCGAGATGCTTCTGCCGAGGCTGCTGTGAGAACTGGGCAAGGAAGTTGACCGCGAAGGCCACATCTGCCCTAGTGGTGGTGGCGAGATACATGAGGGAGCCGACAACACTAAGGTAGTCGGTGACGTTGACAGGCTCTCCCAGCTGTGCTGAGTCCAATGACTTCAGCAGGCGCTGACCTGCTGGAGTCATTGGTGTGGACGCGGTGGGAACGTCTGCGAGCAGAGGAGCAAAACGCTCCCCCAGCGTGCGTATGTACGCAGCCTGGTGCACGTGCAGGGTGCGACGCTGACGATCACGCTCAAGCTCCATCCCCAAAACCACCCGTGCAGGACCTAGGTCCTTCATCTTGTACACAGACTGCAGCAGGTCTTTCACTGACTGGACAGCTGCCGGGCTGGGTGAGGCAATGAGCAGGTCATCAACATAGACCAACACTGCCACAAACGGCTCTGAGGGGGCGCTCAAGAAGAGCGCTGGATCGACCGTGCTGCGACGGTAACCTCCCCGCTCGAGAGTCGAGGAGATCTCCATGTTCCAGCATCGTGGCGACTGCTTGAGCCTGTTGAGGGCTTTGCGCAGTCGCCAGACCTTGCTTGTGCCATCGGTGAAGCCAGGGGGCTGGATCATGTAGATCTCTTCATCGAGCTTCCCGTGCAAGAAGGCGTTGTTGACATCCATCTGCTCCAGTTCCCAGTCGTGCTGGGCGACGAGACTCAAGAGTGCTCGAGCCGTGGTGTATCTCCCGACCGGTGCAAAGGTCTCATCAAAGTCAACGCCGGGGATCTGGGAGAACCCCTTTGCTGTGAGACGTGCCTTGTACCGGTCGACAGTTCCATCGGGCTTCAGCTTGCGCTGAAGGACCCATCGGGCGGAGACTACCTTGCGACCTGAAGGCAGATCCACTAGCTCAAAGACTCCATGATCTTGGAGGGCTGTGAGCTCCTCCTGCATGGCCTTCTCCCAGAGGTCAGCGTCTGCTGCCTCACGAGCCTGCCGGACAGTGGTGGGCTCAGGAGGGAGAGTGGGGAGGCCAGCGGCCGCAAAGCATGCGGCGACATAACCAGCGACAGAAGACTCAAGAGCACTGTGAAACTCGTGGGCTACAAGAGCATAGCTAACTGCAGAGTTTGGGTGTACAACGCTCACAGACAGGCCCAGTGCATCAAGGCCGGTGGGGCGCGCTGACGGACCAGCTGTGGAGGGTGTGGCTCTNTTGTACCGGTCGACAGTTCCATCGGGCTTCAGCTTGCGCCGAAGGACCCATCGGGCGGAGACTGCCTTGCGACCTGCAGGCAGATCCACTAGCTCAAAGACTCCATGATCTTGGAGGGCTGTGAGCTCCTCCTGCATGGCCTTCTCCCAGAGGTCAGCGTCTGCTGCCTCACAAGCCTGCCGGACAGTGGTGGGCTCAGGAGGGAGAGTGGGGAGGCCAGCGGCCGCAAAGCATGCGGCGACATAACCAGCGACAGAAGACTCAAGAGCATTGTGAAACTCGTGGGCTACAAGAGCATAGCCAACTGCAGAGTTTGGGTGTACAACGCTCACAGACAGGCCCAGTGCATCAAGGCCGGTGGGGCGCGCTGACGGACCAGCTGTGGAGGGTGTGGCTCTCGAGCGAGTGACTCGCTGAGAGGCAGTGGATGAGCCTGCCGGGAGAGGCTCAGTAGGCGCCCTAGAAGAGGAGGGCTGAGAAGGGGGAAGAGCACGAAGTCTCCCCCCATGAGTGTAAGGTTCTGGGCAGGGGGGCCGAACCTGAGGCTCACCGCCTGCAGTGGTGTCAAGCACCGGAGAAACTGCAGGGCCAGGGGATGAGATGGGAGTGGAGCGAGCAGTGGACTGTGCGGGAGTGGGTGCCGAGTGTGAGGACTCGGGAATGGCGGTAGACGGCAAGGACACAGGGCTGCCGGCTGAGGACCGGGGTGACTCGGACTCCGGGGAGGGCGCTGAGGCCCCTGACTCAGAGGAGCCTGAGTCCTCGTCACTGTCCTTAGGAGTGACAACAGGGGACGCTGTCGGAGGAGAAGACGTGGACGCACGGATATCGGAGGCTGGAATAGACCCACCCCCCCCAAGCCGACGAAGCGAGGAGAGAGACGACGGAGGAGGGACATGGGACAGGTCACGGGGAAAGACATCCTCAAAGAAGAGGGCGTCACGCGACTCGATGACACGGGAACGGTCGGGGTCCTAGAAACGCCATGCCTTAGACATGGCAGAGACGCCAAGAAACGTGCAGAGGCGCGCACGAGGACTCAGTTTGCCATCACGAAAGTCCTCTGGCAACTAGACAGCAGCCACACAGCCCCAGACACGAGGCAGACGGAGGTCAGCACGGCGGCCATACCAGCGCTCAAAGGGGGTGATGTGGCGAGGAAGGGGACCGTGGGGGACACGGTTCCATACCCAGGTCATGTAACACATGGCCTCGAAGGAAAAGACGGAAGAGAGGGAGGACGCGCTGAGGAGAGTATGAACTCCATCAGCGAGGGTGCGATTCCAGCGTTCCGAGACACCGTTCTGCTGGGGTGTGTAAGGTGCCGAGGGCTCCATACACACCCCACGAGAGGTGAGAAAGCGAGCGGTGGGACCCATGAACTCGCCACCACGGTCACAGCGAAAGACTTTGAGCCGGCGACCACATGCCAGTTCAGCCTGTGGTAGCCACGACTCAAGTGTGGAACAGACGTCACTCTTTTGCCGAAGGGCAAAAACCCAGCGCATCCGAGAGAAATCGTCTGTGAGACAGAGGACATAACGTCCGACACCCCCAAGGGCGTCATGGGCAAGGGGTCCCATGACATCAGCATGCAGGAGGTCAAGTGGGTGAGATGTGCGAGACTCAGAAGTGGAGAATGGGGAGCGGTGCATTTTGCCTTGAGCACAGTCGAGACAGTCAGTGGGGCAGGGTGCAGAGAACGTGTCGGCATCAAGGCCATTCGCAGGCATGTCCCGAAGCAGACTGTCAATGGCAGCAGTGTGAATGTGACAGAGGCGACGATGGAGCAACTGTGCATGTGCAGGAGTGAGGGAACGAGCCACATGAACAAGAGCAGTCGTGGAGGGATGAGGTGCAAACGAGGGCACGCGGAACAGACGGTCACAGCGAGTGCCTCGCAGTAAGACACGACCAGTGCTGCGATGCATAACAGAGGCAACACCACGACTGGACGAGAAGTCCATGCCCTGGTCGTCGAGAGTCGTGACAGACAGCAGACTGAGCTCAAGAGCAGGCACATAGAGAACGTCAGGGAGGAAGAGCTCCCCCCCAAGGCCAACGAAGCGGACGACACCGACACCCTGGACAGGGAGAAGGTGGCCAGAGCCAGTGCGCACAAAGCGAACAGAACCAACAGGACCCAACGACACAAACGCTGAACGAGAGGAAGTCATGTGGTGGGTGGTCCCTGAATCAAGAATCCAAAAGCCACCCGTCACACGGACAGACGCAGGGTCACGACTCACAGCAGCAATGGCAGAGCGGGGAAAAAGGCGCTGGCCACAAGCAGCAAGGCAACGAGGGAGACTGTACGACTGCCAATCCTCAATCCATGGGACATCATCTGGGGGACACCCCTGAACATGACCGGAGGGGGGTCCACGAAGAGACATGTCAACAGCACACGCAAGGCCCTCCGCGACCGAACGTACACTCTCACCTCCCTGATCACGGAGGTGACGCTGGTGGATGGCATGAGAGAGCGCAGAGTCCAGCTGGCGCTCATCCTCAGGCGGTCCGGTGATGAGTGCAGTAGAGGAGTGTGGCTGGGGACCAGGGGTGGGGGACGCCCATGATGGAGGTGAGTAGAAGCCGTAAGGAGGCCCGAAGTAGACAGGACCTCCAAATCCCGGGGGCCAACCCCAGGGTGTAGATGGAGAAGGTGTAGAGAGGACAGTGCTGTAGGCAGCTGCTGCAGGCAATGGAGAAGACGTGTGCGTGGAGCTACGACTGGACCCCGCGGAGGTGGAGGAGCGTGCAGAGCCTCCACCTGACCCTGAAGAGCGTGCCCAGTGAGCACGCATGGCTGAGGCCAGGCGTGCATCATCTGGTGGTGCAGGGCACTTGGGCGCCGCATGACCAGCGGCGCCGCAGTTCCAGCAAGTGACAGTGCTGGAGGAGGAGTGAGATGTCGTGCTATCAGAACTGTGACCTTTCCCCCCTTTTCCTTGCCCGCCACCGCCAGAGCCACCTCCTCGGCCTTTACCTTTGTTGCCCCCTCCACCACGCCCACTTCCTTGGGAAGCAAGGGAGGTGGCGGTGGTAGTGGAGGTGGAGACGGAAGATGAGCTGGAGGCTGAGGAGGTAGAGGAGGAGGGAAGTGCGGTGGTCGCTGCTGCAACAGCCGCGCGGTGGATGCGTTTGTTTTGCAAGGAGCTCCACCAGTCAGTGAGGCGCTGGGAGGTGAACTCCCACAAAGCCCCAATTCCAGGGGGTGCGTCAGCGGGAACAGGTATTGCCGCCAGACGCTCCAACTCCGTGGCCTTCACTTCGTGAAAGATGTCGCTGAGTTCAGGGATGAGACCGTTGACGATGGAGAGGACAGCGGGGAGTTGGCCTGGGGCGGCCTTGCTGAGATCACGCAGCAGGCGCAGACTGCGAGCCCAATAGGCGTCAGCAGTCTCGTCAGCACGCATGGAGAGCGTGTTGAACTGGACGGTGAGGACGCTCTGTGCCGCATGTCCAGTGACTGTCGTGCGCCGCTTGATTAGGGCATAATTCCCAACCGGATCAGCGGGGGCGCGGCGTGCAGTGTCAGCATTGTAGGATCCAATCTCGTCAGTGAGATCGTCTGGTCCGGCGCGAATGAGGGCTCGGACCGCTCGAGCTTACTCAGAATCGACTGGCACGAAAGGTGGGACAGCTGAGGGGTTTGGTGCATGGTAGTATTCCCAGAGTTGTTCCCCTTGCGCCCAGGCACTGAAACGAACCTCCCAAGAATGAAAAGTGAGGCTGGGTGTGAAGTGGGGTGGAGTGGAGTCAAAGTCAGGCTTGCGTTGCACAGTTGGGGCAAGGGCTTTGGCTGCAGCAGCGCCAGCAGCTGCGGCGACTGCAAGTGGATCAGAGGTAGACGTGCCAGCGGCAGTGGAAGCGGAAGCGGGAGAAGTGGAAAAAGCGGCAGCAATGCTGGCGGACTGAGTGCTGCGTAGTGTGGGCTGCAGGCGGTTCAGAACCAAGTCAACAATGTGGTCGGCGAATGTCTCTTGATCAGCCTGCTCAACCTTCAGTTTTTCCTCAGCAGCCCGCTGAGCACTAAGAGCTGCCTGTAATGCAGTGCGCTCACGCTGAAGCTCAGCCTGCAATGCTGTGTATTGGTCATCGTCGACTGGCATTGTGCCAGTGACGTGACTCTACCGAAAAAATTTCGGCAGAGTTTCCCTTACCCAAGTGGGCGTGGGAAGTAAGACATCGGTGTTGAAAGTGCGCTGCAAGGCAACAACCTGAACACACGAACACGCCAATACAGGGAAGGGAGAGAGTGCGGAAGAGCAGGAGAAGGCAAGCTCACCACGCACTGCGGTGCAGAGAGAACAGCGGTGGCAGTGCTGCAGCAGCTGAGGAGGAGACGATTGCGACAAAGGACGATGTGGTGACGACGAAGCAGTCTACACCTGTCAGAGCTGCACCTGACAGAGCGGCGATGATTGTAGCGATCAAAACCAACAGTTGTAGGTGCCGAGTGACTGACGGTGATGTGGAGGGTAGACAGGCTGCCTGTGTTGTGGAGGCGTTAGCGGAGCCAACTGCATCGGAGAGTGCTGTAGCCTCTGCGGCTGCGGTGGATGCAACTGCGTTTGCTGCTGCAGCAACCTGAGTGGCTACGTTGACGGCCGAGGCCGCCAAGGGTCCCTGGTCAACTGCTGCAGTGTATGTGTCAATGGCTCGACCTGCAGTAGTGCTGGCTGGTGCACGTGCGGCACGTGCTGTGGCTGCAAAGGTAGTGGCAACGGCAGCGCTGGATAAAAGGATAGCCTGCAGCGCTGTGAGAATATCAAGAGACGAGATGGGCTCTGCAGCAGTTGCGGCTGGGGATGTAGCACAACGCGGAGCGGAGGCCTCAGATGCTGCCGCTGCAGCAGGTGGAGGTGCACCACGGGGAACAGCACGGCGGTGTTGCGGGCGCGTCCTATGGGAAATGGGCGGTCTTACCAGAGAGTGAAGAGGTCGGTGGTCGTTTTGGGGTGCTGTTGCCGGCTGGTTCAGCGACGTTGGGGTGTCGTCGTCGGCTGATTGGCAGCACGTCGCGTAGTCCCTTGCGTCCGCCCACGCGTAGTGATCAGCGGGATCGTAGTCTTCACCGGGGTGATACCCCGGACTGCTGCGACGCACCCTCGACCACACCTCTCTCTCCGCCCTCTCCTCGTAGTATGCAAGCTCCTCGTCAGTATTTGCACCGTCCCGAGCCACTGTTGATGACGGAGGGGCTGGCTCGATCTCAGGTGGAGACGCCAGTGTACAGAGTGATGGGCTGCCTCAGGGCAGCCCGTGGT
>SZWC01000065.1:78296-118538 GCA_023375785.1 Penium margaritaceum
AGCTCAGTCTGATCCTACGCCCGCGTCCGTGTCTGGCGCTGAGCTGTCCCTGTCTCCGGTCACAGACGCGCCTGCGTCCGCCGTGGGTCTGACCCCAGCTGGCGATGCCACGCCAGCCTCGAGTGGCACGCCTCCCGTGCGGTCCACGCCGGCATGTGAGTCCGTAGCACCCACTGCCCCTGCCCCGTCGGACCCCTACACACGGGCACCCGGCGGACGTCTCCGCCCGCGCCCCACGCGCAGCGTCGCCAGCGGTGATCCGGGCACAAAGGTCCTCGGCCTGAGTGCTCGTGGCCTTGCTGAGGTTCACCCTGGCTGTGCCACTGGTGCGGCACTACTTGCTCATGAGCGCGGTCTTGCTCGTGACGCCGCTGAGTCCATGGTGACGATCGACCCTCCCTCTGCAGCATATGCCCTGGCTACACGGAGTGCACCAGTGTTGGCTCCCGATCCCACCAGTCTGCCTGAGGCCTTATCGGCCCCTGATGCTGAGCAGTGGCGCGCTGCCTGCCAGGCTGAGCTTGATGCCATCCGCGAGCACGGCGTCTTTGAGCTGGTGGACTTGCCAAAGAACCGNTCATGAGCGCGGTCTTGCTCGTGACGCCGCTGAGTCCATGGTGACGATCGACCCTCCCTCTGCAGCATATGCCCTGGCTACACGGAGTGCACCAGTGTTGGCTCCCGATCCCACCAGTCTGCCTGAGGCCTTGTCGGCCCCTGATGCTGAGCAGTGGCGCGCTGCCTGCCAGGCTGAGCTTGATGCCATCCGCGAGCACGGCGTCTTTGAGCTGGTGGACTTGCCAAAGAACCGCAAGGCCATCAAGGCCAAGTGGGTTCTACGCAAGAAGCTTAAGCCCGACGGCAGTGTGGAGCGCTACAAGGCGCGCCTGACAGCAAAGGGCTTCTCTCAGGTCCCTGGTGTGGACTACACCGAGACGTTTGCCCCAGTTGGGCGGATGACGACCACACTCACGTTGCTAAGCCAGGTGGCACAGCACAACTGGGAACTCCATCAGATGGATGTCAACAACGCCTTCCTAAATGGGGATCTTGAGGAGGAGATTTACATGGTCCAGCCACCTGGTTTCGAGGATGGAACCGGTCGCGTGCACCGGCTACGGAAGGCCTTGTACGGCCTGAAGCAGTCACCGCGCTGCTGGAACCAGGAGATCACCAGCACGCTGCGACGCGCTGGGTACGTTCAGAGTGACGCTGACCCGTCCCTGTTCACCTCACAGTCCCCAGCACCGCTCGCTGCCATCCTCGTCTACGTGGACGATCTTCTGATCGCCTCGCCCGACCTGGGAGCAGTGAATTCTGCCAAGGCCGTTCTCTCCTCGGCCTACAAGATGAAGGATCTTGGTGAGGCCTCTGTCTTTTTGGGGATGGAGATCGTGCGCGATCGTGTTCGTCGCACACTCCGTGTCCATCAGGGACGCTATGCAGAGACCGTGGGGGAGCGCTTCGCCGACCTCCTCGCGGCCGTCCGCACGGCCTCCACGCCCATGACCCCTGAGGGGCAGGCCGCCCTGAAGGTCGATGACCCAGCGGACCTGGGGGAGCCAGTTGATGTGACCCTGTACCTGCGAGTCATCGGCTCGCTCATGTACTTGGCCACCACGACACGGCCCGACATTGCCTTCACTGTCAACCTGCTCGCCCAGTTCTCGCAGGCTCCGCGCCAGCGAACACTGG
The DNA here is from genome assembly GCA_023375785.1 of Penium margaritaceum. Classification (NCBI taxonomy): domain Eukaryota; kingdom Viridiplantae; phylum Streptophyta; class Zygnematophyceae; order Desmidiales; family Peniaceae; genus Penium; species Penium margaritaceum. The sequence continues at coordinate 79,992 of SZWC01000065.1, forward strand.
AGGCCGCAGTCCGGTGTGTGCGCTACATTCTGTCCACCGCACGCTTCGGCCTGTGCTTTCGCGANCGGTGCAGCGGAATGTGTCTGGCTCGTCCGTCTGTTGCGTGAACTGCGTCAGTCCATTCCCCCCGTGGTTCTCCAGTGTGACAACATGAGCGCGGAGGCCATCGCCAAGAACTCAGGTGTGTTCCATGCACGCACGAAGCACATCAATGTCGAGCATCACTTTGTGCGTGACCTGGTTGATCGTGGTGAGATCCGAGTCATCCACGTGAGCACTGACAGGCAGTGCGCGGATTTTCTGACCAAGGCTCTGGGTCGTTCGAAGTTTCATGCGGCCACTCGTTCCGTTGGACTCTGCCCCACCCCTGTTGCAGGTTGATTCCTCATGTGCCACCCTGCATGTGCTGTGCCTACTGCTTGTAGCGGCCGTACGTTTCCTGCTCTGTACAGCGTCAGTGTCTGCATGTGCATGGACGTGTTTCGCCCTCCGGTCATGGGGGAGTGTTGTTGTGTGTGTCGTACACAGCTTACGGTGACCCCTCGGCTCATGTCCATTCACGTGCAGATCCTTGAGACTGGCGACGGCGGCAGCAGACTGGCAGCCGGTGGCGACGGGCGCCCAGAAGACTTCCGTATTTTGTAGACTCGTGCTGTGTCAGAGCACGTAGGCGTGCAGCCTATCAGGATGTAGATCTCGTCGACGTGGCCGTTCTGGTTCAAACGGCTCGTCGTTCTGACGTGTCTGCAGGGAATTGTGACCAAAACTGTGCTTTTGCCACTATTTTGTCCTGCTAGAAAAATAGCGCCGATTGTGCGCCGTGTGTGTTTGCATCCACTAGGTCCATGGCACTATTTAGGTTGGCCAGACCTCAGTTGTCAACTCTCTCTGCACATTTCAAATATTTGCAGCTTATGACACTTGTGTTTGTGTCCCTAGCCAACCCCTTGCTGTTCTCACCTTCACCTGTGTGTGCTAGTGAGTTAGCTAGCAGGCTTGAGTTGCCACGCTAGCAACAGCAGTGCTAGGAGCTGTCTCTCACTACCTTCTCCCGTACTGAAGAGTACAATGAGCAAACCCTCTTGCGACATGTCCAATGTTCGAGATACGCACCCTCTTCCACCGTTGCAGGGCTGGGGTGGCCGCCCAGAACCGGTGTACGGTCCTTGGGGAACCGTGATAATCCCCCCCCTCCCCCCCGCCCATGGATCACGGAACTGCGGTGGCTGAGTGGGCAAAGATAAAGCGCGCATGGGACATCATCAACCCAAATACACCCGAGGACCCATACACCATGCGTTGGCAGTTGGGCATGAAAGCACCTCATGCCCGACCGTTGTTATGTCTACCCAATTGGGCGCCATGGATCTCGGTCTGGTCACTTCCATGGTCACGGTTGTGATTAACGTCATCGTTTACCTCGTGTCTTTACTGAAGTTCATAACTATATGCAGGGCATCGTGGAATAAAGTTTTTCCATGAAAATGAACAATATACCACCCTTATCGTCATTATTAGTGTGCATAAAAGCAGCATAATGTCCTCTATTGTACACTATTTATGGGAGTCTTAAAGACCAATGTAGCACTCAAATGAGGACATTATATGCGCACAATTCTACCGTTATACTGGATATTGTGGGGTCAAAAACCTTGTACTTTCATCATCAATATGCCCACCTCACTGTTATTATAGTCAGCAACATCATAAGTGAAATATCACCTCTTGAGCAACGTATGGTAAGGTTGTACAGCAATGTGCCATCCTCAGTAGTACACTTCATGAACATGGTACCAATGAAATCATTTGTTACTTCATTAATATATCATGTACTTACTTCCCATGGTGGTGGTTGTGCAGCCTATAACAGACAGTGTCATGTATTTTGCTTGTACGTGGTACGTGAAGGTTATCCCCATGAAAGAACGACATGGGTTTCGGCTTGTTCTTATGATGTTGGAGGAGAAGAAGTCACTTCAACGCTATGAACATTGTTTACATCAGAAGCATTACGTTATGAACACTCAGAAGTACACTTCAACTGCTTCTGGCACTACTTGCTAATGGAAGAATGACATGGATTTCGGCTTATTCTTATGATGTTGGAAGAGAAGCAGTCAGTTGAATGCTATGAACAGTCTTTACATCAGAAGCATTACCTTATGAACACTCAGAAGTACACTTCACGTACTTCTGGCACTACTTGCTAATGAAGTTGGCACTTGAAATGACCAACCTTGCACAAGGGAATTGGATTGAGTACAATCAATTCAGGAAATTTCAAACACTAAACACCATACACAGTGAACGTGGGATACGTAATTTCCTCGAAGACTTGACGACTCAATCCCCGGAGAAAATGAACAATGTCACAGACAGGACACAGCTGCTCCCATGGCTGACAGTGCTCAGCATCGTAGAAGGCCTCGGCCTCAGTGTCTGAATCTTGCCAGCCATGTCTGCTTCTCGGAACATACACACTACTGGCCCCCCTCCCCACATGCAATGAACTACTGTGTCTANTGGGATACGTAATTTCCTCGAAGACTTCACGACTCAATCCCCGGAGAAAATGAACAATGTCACAGACAGGACACAGCTGCTCCCATGGCTGACAGTGCTCAGCATCGTAGAAGACCTCGGCCTCAGTGTCTGAATCTTGGCAGCCATGTCTGCTTCTCGGAACATACACACTACTGGCCCCCCTCCCCACATGCAATGAACTACTGTGTCTAAGCCTAACTCTGACCTTCTACCTAACCCGAAACCCCCCTCTCCGGGTGAACTGGGAGCCGCCTCTCACTATGGTGAGCTCAATCTCCATAGTCCAGCAAACTTCATCCTGCACATGAACAAAAGCGAGTATTAGTCATGACAAACACCCGTAAACCGATGACAGTTCCTGCAAATTGTGAATAACAGGACATGACGCCAAACAAAGCAACTACGTACCTCACTCCTCCTCCTCTGGATCCTCCTCGTACATCTCTTGCCACTCTCTCTCCTCCTCATCCAACTGCTGGGTGTGCTCATCCTGCGTCACCGTCTCACCATCATCACCAAGAGGAGGGGAGTATGCACCAGAATCATCACTTTAAGCACCAACATCATCATCATCCACTTCATCCTGGGGCGGAGCCTCGGGATCGTACTCCACGTCACCACTGGCATACGTTGCAAGTGGAGCACCCACACCTGTGGAGGCAGTTGCACGTGCCTCCAAGGCTGCTGCGGCCTGTGCAGCAGCAGCCTCTAGACGTCCATCGTATCCCCTTGCTACGGCCTGTGCAGGACTTGGTGCAGGCGGGTTTTTGCAGCGTGTCTTGGTGTGGCCTTTTTACCCACACAGTGGGCAAATGAAGGTTTTCTTCTGCATCGTCTCACGGTCTTTCCTTGCGCTGCGCGGGCGTCCCTTCCCACGCCTTGGTCCCGGTTGCAGCCACTGTGGTTCGACCGGCACAATGTTTTTCACCACCAGCGAGGGGATGGGGTTATTGTATGCACGTCGAAACGCCATGCGCGTGAGTCCAGGGTCGACAAGGTTCTCTGTGTTGATGCGCTTCACGAGCAGGAAAGTGCAAGCATGATGACATGGCATTCCAAACTCCTTCCACCTGCCACAGCTGCAAGTCTTCTCCAGCAAGTCTACCTGTCAAGGATTGTTGGTTGGTCCATCCACAGTTGCAGTTTTTGGGCCCTCCTCTGTCACATTGTACTCACGGGCCACGGCAAGGCAGTTGAGCAGTCGGTCGGCTTGGACAGGGGCCAAGGATGTCTGCACAGCTTCCGCCTGGACACGCCGAGCACAAAATATGCGCTGCACAAAGGGCAGGATGCTCACAAAGCAGTAGTATGGATACATCTTGCGGTGCGCTGCGATGCGTGCATTCCAGCTCTCTGCTGCATTGGAGGTCGTGTGGCCTCCCCTGCCAAGGGGGCAGTGGAGACGTGTCCATTTCTCCAGAGGTACACCCCCGACCACAAACCCAACCCCACCTGGCCTTCCAAACAGATATGCGTAGGCAGATGCACTCACTTGCCGCAGGTGGGTGGTTGCCTTTTGCCACTGGTCGACATTGAGCGAATGCGCACACTTCCATGCCCAGTGTGCGGCTTTCTTCTCGTAGGCAATGCGGACGTTCTCGCACAAGTACCATGCGCAAAAAGTGTGTGTTGCACCTCCTAAGTACTTCTTTACCGCTTTCTCCCGGCCCTTCTCTCTGTCTGTGATGATGCTTGTCCCAAGCAGAGCAGCAGTGGGATACGCAAGGGCAACCTGTGCGCAAAAAAAGTTCAAACTCTTCTCGTCCTCAGTCGGTGCCAGTGCCCACGCCATGGGCACTACGTGGTCATTGGCGTAAAAAAATTGGGCAAGCAGCAGAGTTTTCTTATGCCCATTTTTCAAAAACGTTGTATCCATAGTCAGAATGCGGCGACTGTGCTGGAAAGCGATCCTGGCAGTCCCGAGAGCGACGAACGACCACAGGAAAGCACCGTTCTTGTCCTTGTGCGCGACCGCGTGGGTTCCTGGGTCAATGCGTCTTAGCTGTAACACGACATGGATGTACACAAGTCAATTGAACTGAAACTAGAATGAACACTGCTTTGTTGAAGGTTTGAAGCGGATATGTTTGCGTACCTCGTCGATGTACGATGGAAAGAGACTCCACGTGTCGGTTTTCTTGCCCATCAAGTTTTCCTGGGCCTGTGACTTCGTGCGGTAGAGTGTGTTGTTGGAGATGTTGATGGCGGTCCTCATGTGGAGTACCTGCCGCAAGATGGGTGTAGACGCAGTGGGGTCGCGCTGCAGTGCTTCACCTATTTTGCGGGCCACCCACCCCTTCTGGCGGACCGGATTGCCGCGACCAATCTTGGGGACACACTTGTGTCCGTCAGCGTAATGGGACACAGTCACGGCACCAAACTTGCTTGTCACACGTGCGTGCAGGAGCCACGTACACTCCTTGTTCTTCGCCTCAGCGCACGTCACGTGGAATCTGGCGGGCTCACTACGCACCCACTTAAGCCCGAAGCGATTGTCAACCGCGTAGTCCTCCACAAATGCCCTGGCTGCGTCCATGTTGTCAAACAACATACCCTCTGCCGGCTCCTTCGGCATCCCCTTCTGCTTCTTCGGGCTGTGACATGGTTCGTCGTCCGAATCACCTGTCCATGACAGCACCGCATAAAATTACATGAGAGAGCACGGGTTTAGAATGGATTCCATGCAGAACCAGGAAGAGGAACCTGTACTTCCATGCACTGTCTCCGTCTTCCTAAAAAAACCAGACACGGGATGCATCCTGAGCACAAAGTGAGCATTACCGAGGTGGCCATGTGGTACGGACAGCACGCGACGGTGCCCCATGCTAAACCTAACCGGTCCGGCTTCCCGGACATCGGGGGACCTGGGAGCACGGGGTGGTTCATCCGGGAGTTGGTTCAGTGGGAGGGCGTCCCACTCGTCCAACCGCCGGGACCACCAGTCATCGTTCCAATCTCGAGTCAACCAAAACATAACATCTTGAAACGTGCCTGATGGGTTGTTCGGCGGAGGGTTATCGGGGTACCACCGCGGTGCAGGTCCGTCAGCAGACCGAGCAGGGTTCTCGTCAGGACTTGGTTGCGTGGCAACGAGCCAAGCGTGTTCGTGGGAATCCATCCAAAACGGTGGGTATTTCATCCACAAAACATCTTCCTATTTATCCCATCTACCCTCCTCATTAGGCTTACCGGCGTCTTCGACGACTTGGTCGTCCACCATTCCGGCTTCACGAAGGATGCAGCAGCAGAAGCAACATCGTTAGAGGGAGCGGTGACGGCTTCAACGATGACGTCGCAACACTGAATGACAACGGATGAAACTGGATAGGCACCCTGCCGCAACATGTGGTGCAAGTGGCGGACAATCCGAGGATAGGTGTACAAGTAGGATGAGGGTACTGTCCGCCGATACCCCTCTTCATGCACATACTCTGTGACTGTAGTGCATGTCATCCACTGTCCGCCGGCAACTAATAGTACACCATGGTTTTCGGTACCCAACGGCATGCCAAGAGTCACCGCCGGTTGAAAGGATGTGACAGCAACATGTGATTGGCAGCCCGTCATGGCGTGCTGCGGAAGTTGCAATACGGACAGCTGTCGACTGGTCCAGCGGCGCAATGTCATTATCACGCTTATCGCTTGATGTGCTGGCCATACAACTGTTAGGCGCGGCATGACGTTTGGATGCCGGTGCATGAACCACGCCAGCTGAGGGCCGAGTATTCGCAGGGAGTGTTTCGATGTTACGAGGACATTGCATGTGCTGGTGAGACGGCCATGCAGACGTGCTTTGACGGAAACTCCGAGTCCTCGAATTATTTTCACAAAGAAAGGATACCCCCAGTTATCGAGCGCATGAAGGACGTTTTTCATGTCGAGATTGTCAACCGCAGATTGTCGAGTACCGGAACATTTTTTATGTCGACTTCATAGTAATGTACAAGTATCGACTACATGCATGCGGTGTGGTTGTACGAATTGAGGCACAAATTGTTGGAAAAGTGAAAGAATAATACCAGGACACCCTTCTCCTGCAGGAAAATGAACCATATGCCGTCACATGACGACTTCGACAATTGCAAGGGGTATATGGGGCTTATTGTTCATGGTTAGGGGCGAATGAGGCTTATCGTGCTGGCGGAGGGGCGAATGAGGCTTATCGTGCTGGCGGAGGGGCGGATCAGGCTTATCGTCCCGACGGAGGGGCGGATCAGGCTTATCGGTCTGGCGGAGGGGCGAATGAGGCTTATCGTGCTGGCGGAGGGGCGAATGAGGCTTATCGTGCTGGCGGAGGGGCGGATCAGGCTTATCGTCCCGACGGAGGGGCGGATCAGGCTTATCGGTCTGGCGGAGGGGCGAATGGGGCTTATTGTGCCGACGAAGGGGCGGATGGGGCTTATTGTGCGAAACTTGGGGTATATAGTCACTCCGCCCAAAAATGTTTTGCTGCTTTTGTGGCGTGTTGTGGGGTGAGGTTCGGCAACAAGGCGCACAACATTTTGTGACGAAACCCACGAAAAGGGCAGGCTATTAAAGCTATGAAGCGGGGCTTTTGGTAGGATTTTGTTTGTGTCGATAAACATTATTGTCTTTCGATGGCCACTAGGGTAGTCGGATCTTCACTCGACTCGCGTTTTCGTATTTCTACGCTCAATTCGCTCTTTCCCGCAGCCGACTGGACAAGGTACTCGAATGCCTCTGGCGCCGAAGTAATGATCCGTCCCTTTCCCTCGGCAGGGAACGGACAGTGGCACGGAGCCACCAACGGTACGAACCTCGGCCCTGTTGCGCTGGGTAAAAACAGAATGATGTGGACACGAAATTGCGGGAAGGGCGTCCAAAAAGGTGGCAAAAAAAGTTTATCTCCAATAACAGGACTACATGCCACAAAACCGCGCATTTCAGGTTCGACACTTCCTACGAAAAAAAAGGGGCTTCCCGAACGCGGCAGTGATCGCAGCTGTCCGGGATGAGGGTTCAGGCGGTCGCTCGTCTGTGAAAAACCTCGTCATCCGTCGGACTAAATCCACCAGCGGACTCGTGTGCCCTTTGTGCTCTTCATGAGATGATCCAACTCTTGGCTAACGGTTTCGGAGAGATTGATGAAATGCTACGTGTGTCCCTAACTGAATCACCCATACCCCCAATATGTAGTTTTGGAAACAAATTCACTTGTTACGCTGACCGGAATGTAGGTGGTTCACAGGGAGGATGTCGAGAAAAAAGGAATAATTGGGTGTTCTGGAAAAATGGATAGTTTGTATTTAGCAATAAGTGTACTTCGATGATAATTACTGAGTGCATTAAGCACATATACACAACGGGAGAGTGACCATGCATCCACATAATTCTCGATATTTATTTCCACATCCAATTTTCACACATTAACCACGCAACATCCAAAATTGGGTTTATCTGCTCTTTATTAACGCTATATCCAGCAAGCATGCAAACAAAACCGTTATTTCCAAATGAACACGCTATGTAGACGCCGCATGCCATCCAGCGAAAGCATGCTGATGTCTTCAGAAATTAAATAAAAATCACAAACCCCTCAATGAAGGGGTTTGTGACTTTTCTCACAAAGGTTTGTGAGGGTTTTGAGTGTGGGGACCAAAACACCCCATGTGTTGAAAAGGAACCTGCTAGGCCCCGCGGTAGCGGAGCCCAGTAGGAGGCTGCGCAAAAATAAAACCCCTAGTGTAATTTGAGTAGGGTTTGAAAACGGTTTGCATGTATTCAAATGGGGTTTTCTCTGAAAAAGGTGTTTTTTCTCGATCGCGATTCTTGCGACGACAGGGTTGACACCCCCTCGCTTCACTCAATCTCCGACTTGCATCGCCAATCGGGCATGGCCATCAAGTGGGAATGGCGGGATTTTTCGACATTCTAAACATGGCGTGGTTAATATTCAACTTACGGATATCTCAGGCTTATGTTGGCACTTGCACGCATATATCAGCTATACCGCCCTATATATAATGCCAAGAATGAGAATGAGGCATAAGTCAGGTCATCGACGTTCGCGCCGAGGTGCACGTACGAGGTCACTCCGTGAGTGGTTAATTCTAGAATCTCTGTCAAGGAGTCAGAGGGCTTAGGGAATATGGAGGCACTTCTTTGTAAAATTCTAGTGATGCCAAGAATTCGACCAAACGATATCGAAACATCAATACGATTTGCGATACTTCTCTTGGCCATTGTGGAAAGTGGTCAAATTAGTCAAAAACTTCTAAAACAGAACAGAGGAAGTCGGGGCAGTTAGCCCAAATTCCCTCGGCCGGATGGCGTACAAGTCCGGAATGAATCGCACGGTAGGTTACAAATGTAAGGACGTAAATGCCCGCTCCTAGAGTTTAAGGACTCGTGGATATCGGGTGCGTAACACTCCCCCCTCCCTCCCCCCCGTTGAGCCACGATGCCCCGGCGTGTTGGTTTTCGTGCATCTCTCATTGTACTCTCTTGTGTCCTCCCAGCTTGTGTACATCGGCGTGCAGATGACTGACGGCGAGACTTGACGCTGCTGGAGTGTCGCTCGATGGAGCCGGCGCACGATGAGGCCCACTCACCCATCGCTTCAACCTCCTCCCTCTGGCGATGCGCTCAGCTCCATCGACAGGCCTCCTCGGTGGTCGGGCCCCCGGCGATCACTGCCACTACAGATGCTGTCTGCATGCACCTAGCGATGTGTCTGGCTGTGGCATTGCATCTGTAGCATCATGCCGTGCCTAGGGTCCATGTCTCCTGCTGTATGGCCCTGTTTGGCATCGTTGACTGTCGTACGCACTTCCTAGGTTCGGGCAGCCATAACTCCTTGTTGTTATTTTTCTAGCTGATTCTGACCGCACGAATGCGTTCGCAGCGTCCGTATTATGGTATGGTCCAGTTTTCAGGCAAAACGGACGACGCCCGGGTTTTGGGCTATCGGGCGTCTGGCAGGGCTCACCGAGAAAACCCTGCCAGCCAGAAAATAGGTTTAGTACTATTCTGATTGGCTGGCTAGCTGAGTAACGAGTTCTAAACTAGTGGGGGGGAGCTAGAACTCGGAGGGGTCTCCCATTGTTGCTCATTATTCATTCCTAATCAATCACTTTCAGTTTTCAGTTACTTTCTGGCGCTAACACTGGCGCGCGCGTTTCTGAGTAACAAACCCTGAGCTTCCAGACTTGGACTCTAGAGCAGCCGACTGAGGGGGCAGCAGACTTAAGCAACGAGCGTGGAAGCCCGCACGCTGCATCAACAACGCTGTTGCCCCAACCTGCTGCCTAGGTCTTCTAGTTTGGTATCAGAACCGGAGCGTAGCAGCAGCAGCAGAAGACTGGCGCACATGTGCTAGACAACGCCGACGGACCCCCATACGCGCCAGTGCAGGGGAAATGCTGCCGGATTTTTTCCGGCAGCATTGACCCGCCTGGTGGCGGCGTTAGATTTTTTCCCACGGCCACTGGGCCAGGGGAAATCCTGCCGAAAATTTTCGGCAGCACTGACCCCCATGTGTCACGCAAGGAGGTGAGCGACAGGCCGCGTCCAACACCTGCGGGCGACAACGCACGCTGCAACGTCACCCAAGTATAGTGACTGGCACCAGCACATAGTAGTAGCAGTCTCCAGCAGCGGCAATAGCAGGCAATTGCAACGAGCAGTGATAGCAGCAGCCAGCACAGCTGCGTGCAACAGCAGCAGCAACAGAAGGCAAAAGCAGCAACTCGTAGCAGCCCGCAGCACCAGCAGCTCGGAATAGCAGCTCGCAGCAGCAGCGAGCAGCAGCCGCAGTAAGCAGCAGCAGGCTGCAGTAGCAGCAGCAGCGAGCCACAGCAACAGCCAGTTGCAGCAGTGGCTGCGGCGAGCAGCTGCCAGTAGCGGCTGCTGCTGCTCGCTGCCCGCAGCAAGCGAGTAGGGAGCAGCAGTCCACTGCTGCCAGCGAGTAGCGGCTCGCTTCCAGCGAGCAGCAGCTCATTGCCAGCGAGCAGCAGCTCATTGCCAGCGAGCAGCAGCCTGCTGCTCGCAGCTAGCAACGGGCAGCTGCGCACTGTGACAGATGAGAAAGAGGAAAAAAAATGCAAGAAAAAAATCCCCCACCCCACCAGCTTCGCTGTCGTGGCTGTAGCAGCTGCCTTTGCTGCTGCAGCTGCCACAGTAGTCACAGCAGTTGCTGCTGAAACTACAGCCGCAGCAGTAGCAGCAGCAGAAGCTGCTGCTGTAACAACAGTAGCAGTAGCAGCTGCTATAGAAGGAGCAACAGCAGCAGCAGCATAACCAACCGCAGCAATAGCACCAACAATAGCAGCAACAGCAGCAGTTGTAGCAACAACAACTGTAGTAGCAGTAGTAGCAACAACAACAACAGCTGGAGCACCGTCCTCAACAACCGCTACTGCTGACGCTAGCATCCCGCCGTTGACGTCACTGCTGACGTCATCAACCAAAAAAAACCAAAAAAAGGGGCAAGGGAAGGGGGAAGTAAACCTAAGGGTGGGCAAGACATCCACCGCCCTCAGCTAACGTCACTGCTGATGTCAATACCACCAACAAAAAAAACAAAGGGGCATCACACTATGGCTGATAGCCCCACTGGGGAGGGGTCCTCCTCTATTCGGGGAACCCCCACCCCCCCTTTCTTGCAACGGCAGCAGCTGCAATAGCAGTAGCAGCGACAACAGTAGGAGCAGTTGCAGCAGCAGTACCAACAGCAAGAGCAGCAGGAGCAGCAGGAGCATCAGCAACAGTAGGAGTAGAAGCAACAACAGGAGCAGCAGGAGCAGCAGAAGCAGTAGCAGCAGCAGCAGCAGGAGGAGCAGCATTAGAAGCAGCAGCACCAGCAGTAGCAGCAGTAGCAGCGGCAAGAGCAGCAGTAGCAAAAACAGCAGCGGCAGCAACCCCCTGGTGGCGTTGGTGACAACCCTGACCCCCTCGCTGCTCTTCAGCAATAGCTTGCCGCCCTGATGCAGCAGCTTGCGGCACTGCACCCGTTGGTCTCTCAGACTACCACTAGTGCGCCGCCATCCTTCACCTCTCCCGGGCACACCAGTCCAGCTATGACTGCTGCCATGCATTACCTAGCGCAGCAGCAGACTCAGCGCCAGCGGCAGACAGTGACCTCCGTCCTAAGCCCCACTCTGGGTGCCTGTCGCAGGCAAAAGGAATTTGAAATACCGCCGCCGCCGCTTCAGACTAGCGAGCAGTTCCGGAGCTGGGAGCTCAGCTTCCGGATCTTGGCACAGGGTGAGGGCCTGTGGGCATACTACACCCTACCGTATGACGCCACCCTGGCCGACCAGTTATACGACGCTGGTCGTGCCGTCCGTGCTCTAGTCCCTGTCGCCCCTCCGGCTTCCCGCCTCACCCTCGAGCCCTTCTTAGGCAACTTCACCGCTGGCGCCACACCGGACCCTACAGCCGCATGGCACGTCCTCACTCATCCCCATCGCCTGTCCAGCGAAGCTGAGACCAGCCGCCTGCTGCGGGAGTTCAACTCCCTGCACATGGGGGAGACCGAGACGGTCACCTCCTACTGGCAACGGACGGAGGACATCCTCCGTCACCTCGGGACCTCTTCCCCACCCCCTCTGGCCGTGCTCCTCACCATCAAGTGCGGTGCCACCAAAGCGTACGCGGACGTCTTCGTCCATTACTCTCACGACGTCCTCTCCACCATGGCAGCCCAGGGCACCCTCATGCCCTGGGCAAACGAGCTCTTCCTCCGGATTGAGGAAGCTCGTTTGGAGTCCCATCTCCAGCGCATAGAGGCTCTCGCCTCCCTTGCCATTGCCTCCTTGGCCGTCGCTTCCCCCGTCACAGCCACCTCATCGTCATCGGGGAAGATGAAGCGTCAGAACAAGAAAAACAAGGGTCTACAACAGCAGCAGTAGCGACCGTCGACCAGGTCCAGCGGTGGAGCCTCGGTCTGCCACAAATGTGGCCAGCCCGGGCACGGGTGGTACACGTGCCCTCTACAAATGGATGAGGAGCGCGTCATCGCCACCATGCGTCGCCAACGGGAGGATCATCTCACCTCGACCGCCGTCGCTGTCGCCGACTCTGACACTTCGGCCTCATCCAGCAGCTCCACCACTCCGGTTGCTTCGCCAGTCCAGTAGACACCAGTGCCGCAGCAGTCAGCGCCGGCACAGTCCTCCTTCTACCCGGGCTCTGACGCCATCACCCCGCACTCCGTCTACACCCCCGGGTCGCCCTCCCGTGAGCTTCAGTTGGAACAATTCATCGCGCTCCAGCTCGGCCTGCCTCGCCCTTCTCCCCAGGGAAGTGCGAGTTACATCCCTTCTTACTCTCCTGCCCAGCCTTGCATGACTGAGACTGAGCTACGGTCGTGTCCCATTGCCTCTTCTGTCTCGTCGTCTCCCATGGCCTCCGCTACCCCTTCCCATGACGACGTTGCATGGCTCGACGATTGGCAGTCTCGGTTTGCACCTCCTTCCACCGCGTCCGTGCCCCTTGCCTACTGCCATGTGACTGTTAGCGTTCTGGCGATCCCGGTCCAGGACCCTGCCGAGACGTGGATCATCGACTCCGGGGCCACGCATCACATGACGGCCTATCGTGAGGCCTTCAGTATGCTCGGTCCTATAGGCGATGTCTCCGCTGTCCGGACAGGCTCCGGACAGGTGCTGCCTGTCCGTGGTGTTGGCGTCGTTCGTTTCCGTGGTCCTTCCGGTGACATTTTTCTGACCGATGTCCTGTTCTTCCCTGGTCTCGAGCTCAGCCTACTGTCCGTCACTGCCCTCGACCGCATGAGCATGGACGTTGTGCACTCGCGTGGTGTTGGCACTGTATCGCTGCGTCCGTCTGGTCTTGTCGTACTACACGCCACCGCCCGTGGAAACCTGTGGCATGTACCTCGCCTCTCCTCCTCTCCTTCCGTCTCCTCCCCGTCGGCCACCACAGGCCATGTGTTTGTCACTCGCCTCTTGCACCATCGCCTCCGCCACGTCCACTCCGCCGCCGTAGACAGCATGCTCTACACCCAGCCGACCAAGGGCCTTGACCCGGAGACTTTCCCCCTCCCGTGCCCCATTGAGTGCATTGATTGCGCTCAGGGGAAAATGCACCGGTCCACGTACCCTTTGTCTTCCTCTCGTGTGTCCGCCCCTCTCGACCTTGTCCATTCCGAAGTCATAGGCCCTCTCCACACCGAGTCTGTCGGCGAACATGGCCGCTATGTCCTCACCCTCACTAACGACTATTCTCGCTACTGCTGGGTCTTCTGCCTTCGGCAGAAGAGCGATGTCGCCCGAGCCATCTAGCACTGGCTTGTCCTCGCGGAGCGCGAGTGTGGCCACTCTCTTTGTCGCTTTCGCTCCGATCACGATGGTGAGTACATGGGTGAGACCACGACCTTGCTCGCTTCCCGTGGGATCCACAATGAAACATCCGCGCCCTATACGCCCGCCCAGAATGGTGTCTCCGAACGGTGGAACCGTACCATGGCTGATGTCGTCCGCACCATGCGGGTCGAGTCTGGTCTTTCTGATGGCTTCTATTTTGAAGCCATGGCTTACATGACCTGGGTCTAGAACCGGATTCCCCACGGTTCCTTTCCCCGCCAGTCCACACCGTACCAGCATTAGTGCGGTCAGCGAGGTGACCTCCGCCCGGCTTGCGTTTGGGGCTGTGTGGCCATTGTGTGGCTACCTGCCCCGCAGCAGGGCGGCAAGCTTGCCCCCCGCGGATGTCCCTGCACCTTCCTTGGTGTCTCTTGTTGATCCAAGGCTTGGCGGTTCTAGGATCCCTCCCGGCACTGCATCGTCGAGTCCCGGGATGCCCTCTTCTTCGAGGACCTGTTTCCTCGCGACCTCATTCGCTCCGGCTCGTCCGTGTCTATCCCGTCGCGTGGGGGAGTGGTGAGTCCGTCCTCCATCCTTCCGCTTCCGAGTGACACATCCCTTAGTCCCTCTGAGCCAGCAGCCCCAGTCGCGTCTGCTGGTCCCTCCGAGCCGGCAGCCCCAGTCGCGTCTGCTGGTCCCTCCAGGCCGGCAGCCCTAGTCGTGTCCACTGGTCTCTCTGAGCCGGTAGCCCCAGTCGCCTCTGCTGGTCCCTCCGGGCCAGCAGCCCCATTCGCATCCGCGGGTCCCTCCGGGCCGGTAGCCCCAGTCGTTTCCACTGGTCCTTCTGAGCCGGCAGCCCCAGTCGCGTCCGCTGGTCCCTCCGGGCCAGCAGCCCCAGTTGCTCCCCCTGGTCCCTCCGGGCCGGCAGCCCTAGTTGCGTCCGCTGGTCCCTCCGGGCCGGCAGTCCCAGTCACGTCCGTTGGTCCCTCCGGGCCGGCAGCCCCAGTTACGTCCGTTGGCCCCTCCGGGCCAGCAGCTCCCGACGCACCTGCTGGCCCCTCCGGACCAGCAGCCCTAGTCGCATCCGACGGCCCCTCCGCGCCAGCAACACCGTCTGCCTCCATTGGCCCATCGGACTCAGTGCCATCGCCTGCCCTGCCACGCTACACACATGGTCCAGGCGGCAGTCCTCGACCCAGACCATCGGTGAGTGCACAGACCGTCGCATCGCGCTCCGTGATGCCCCGACCCCCCGTGGCCCCACGTGTCTCCTTCACTCCCACGGTCGTGAGTGGGGACCCTGGCACCAAGGTCCTCAGCTTGACCACCTCGGCCATCATTGCAGACCTTCACCCGGGATCCGCACTAGGCTACGCCATGCTTCGTCACGAGCATCGGTACACTGTCGTGGCTGCACTCGCGCGTATCTGACTTGGGGCTCGAGATGCACACGCTCTCTCAGTCTGCTCCACAGCACGCCCGGAGGACCCACCCATCCTACGCGAGGCACGAGCCTCTCCTGAGACCACACAATGGGACACTGCCTGCGCCGATGAGCTCGCCGCTATCCGACATCACCATGTGTACGACCTTGTCGACCTTCCTCCAGGTCGGAAGGCCATTGGCGCCAAGTGGGTCTTTCGGTGCAAGTGGAAGCCCGACGAGTCCTTGGACAAGTACAAGGTCCGCCTTACGGCCAAGGGGTTTGCCCAGATTCCTGGGGTCAACTACGACCAAATCTTTGCCCCAGTTGGCCGGTTCTCCACTAGCCGGGCGCTATTCAGCCTGGTCGTCCAGCATGGGTGGGAGCTGCATCAGATGGATGTGAGCAACGCCTTTCTCCATGGTTCACTAGAGGGTGATGAGCTCTGCATGGTGCAGCCCCCAAGATTTGACGATGGCACCGGGAGAGTCTGGCAACTGCGTAAGGCCCTGTCTGGCCTGAAGTAGTCGCCTCGGTGCTGGAACCAAGAAATCAGCAGCACGCTCCTTGGTGGCGGACTCCAGCGCAGCACCGCTGACCCCGCACTGTTTGTCAGTGCACGAGGCCAGACTTCCGTCGCTGATCTGGTTTACGTCGACCGTCTCCTCATTGCGTCGCCAGACACGGCTGCCATCCAGCGTGTCAAGGACTTGCTGCACGCCTATCAGATGAAGGATCTCGGAACTGCCAGAGCCTTCCTGGGCATGGAGCTTGAGCATGATCGCTCCCAGGATGTCCTGCACATCCACTAGGCCGCCTATATACAGACACTGTCTACCCGCTTTGCGGAGGACCTGCCACTCGTGCCGAGCGCATCCTCACCCATGTCACCCGATGGTCAGGTGAAGCTGAAGAGTCTTGATCCAGCTATTGTGGGGGAGCCAGTTGATGTGACCACGTACCTGTGAGTCATCGGGTCACTGATGTTCCTGGCGACGACGACGCGCCCAGACATCGCGTTCACCGTCAACCTCCTGGCCCAGTTTTCTCAGGAACCGTGTCACCTCCACTACGAGGCCGCGATCTGAGTACTGCGCTATGTTGTCTCGACTCCTCTGCGAGGTCTCATGTTCCACCGTCAGCCGTCTGTTGTCGCGGTGGAATACACCGACAGTGACTGGGCCGGCAGTCCGGACGGTAAGAGTCGCACTGGCTGGATCTTTCTGATTGGCGGAATAGCTGTGTCCTGGCGTAGTGGCAAGCAGGGGTGCATTGCACGCAGCACTGTTGAGGCTGAGTATATTGCTCTTGGCTCAGGCGCATGCGAGAGTGTGTGGTTGCGTCGTCTGTTGTCCGAGTTACGTCAGTCTATCACATCCATCACGTTGCATTGTGACAATGAGAGTGCCATGGCCATCGCCGACAATGACGGCGTGCATCACACACGCACAAAGCACATCAATGTTTAGTATCACTATTTGCATTCGTTGTTGCATGAAGGCAGCATCAACATTGTGTGGGTTGAGAAAGCACGGCAGTTGGTTGCCTTCTTGACCATGGCACTGAAGCGCGACTCGTTCAAGAAGACTGTGAGTTCAGTTGGCATGCGTCCGTGAGTGACTCTCTCTGTCCCTACTTGCGTTTCTGCTTGGCCTGGGGGAGTTTGGTTGTTGACTGCGTCTCTGCTCGCACATGTGCACTACGCCTGTGAGTCATGGGGATGTGTTGGTTTTCATGCATCTCTCATTGTTCTCTGTTGTGTCCTCCCGGCTTGTGTACATCAGCATGCAGATGACTGACAGCAAGACTTGATGCCGCTGGAGTGTCGCTCAGTGGAGCCGACGCACGCTGAGGCCCACTCACCCGTCGCTGGAGCCTCCTCCCTCTGGCGATGCGCTCAGCTCCATCGGCAGGCCTCCTCGGTGGTCGGGCCACCGGCGGTCACTGCCACTGCAGATGTTGTCTGCATGCACCTAGTGCTTTGTCTCGCTGTGGCATTGCATCTGCAGCATCATGCGGTGCCTAGGGTCCATGTCTCCTGTTGTATGGCCATGTTTGGCATCGTTGACTGTCGTAGGCACTGCCTGGGTTCGGGCAGCCATAACTACTTGTTATTTTTCTATATGATTCTGACCACATGACTGCGTTCGCAGCGTCGGTATTATGGTGTGGTCCAGTTCTCAGGCAAAACGGACGACGCCCGGGTTTTGGGCTGTCGGGCGTCTGGCAGGGCTCACCGAGAAAACCCTGCTTGCCAGAAAATAGGTCTAGCACTATTTTCTGATTGGCTGGTCAGCTGAGTAACAAGTTCTATACTAGTGGGGGGGAGCTAGAACTCGGAGGGATCTCCCATTGTTGCTCATTCTTCATTCCAAATCAGTCACTTTCAGTTTTCAGCTGCTTTCTGGCGCTAACACTGGTGCATGTGTTTCTGAGTAACAAACCCAGAGTTTCCAGACTTGGACTCTAGAGCAGCCGAATGAGGGGGCAGCAGACTTAAGCAACAAGCGTGGAAGCCCGCACGCTGCAACAACAACGCTGCTGCCCCAACCTGCTGCCTAGGTCTTCTAGTTCGGCGCACTAGCAGACGTTGGCCGGTGATGGCGAAAGTAACCGTCCATCAAATGATTGACGTCTCAAAGAGTGTCGGAGGACTCCCAGATGTTGTGCGCGACGTTGTAGCTGTGCCACTTGACTAGATATTTGGTTATTTTTCTGCGACGTCGATGTCCGAGGATATCTTCAACCACGTACACCATATTCCGGTCCACTTGTAATGAAGGTGGAGGTGTGATGTTGAGAAACTTCTTAGAACCTTCCTAATCGCTTGCGACTTAACTAAGCATCAGCGCCCGGTCAGTGTGTGACGATAGTCACAAGTCATGCACAAAACTGTAAGGGTCTGGGTAGGGACACGTACACAGTGTTAGGAAGCACATACTTGAATAGAATTGTAGAGAGAAATGAAAACTGAGCAACAATCAGCCTGTATTGCTGGCCGCCTAGAGTCGCTAGGGAGGGTCGGTATTTTCGTACCTAATCAAACTGGCCTAAAACCACAATTTTGGTTGTAACTCACTACGCAAGTGTCAGAATCACACGTTGTCTGCACCAAAACGTGCTGAACGAAGGCAACGCACCTGTGCAAGGTGGGTTTGCATCACCCACACATGAATAGCAAACAAAACAAGTAAATCAGCCAAAACGGCCTGTCCACCGAGAAAATTTTAGAGCACTCTAAACTACACTGCGAGCACCCATAAATGTACAAATGCAGTACCAAGACGTCAGCATGTGCTTTCCACAGCAGGAAGTACACCAAAGTTGCAGGTCTCCTCATTGCACCGGTACAGGCTACCGGGTGCGTGGGTTTCGACCACCGAGAAAACTCCAGCAATAGCAGACCAGCCAGTCAGGCTGTAGAGACGCATCATCTGCGTCACACCTGTCATGCCATAGCTGCTCGATAAGTCCCTGGATGATTTGGAGTCCCATCGGGTCGTCACGATCTCCAGTACGGCCGCCACTCACCATCACCTCCGGGTGCACCCATAGCTACCACGGCCATGGCTCGTGACGGGTGGAAGCAACACACACCAACACTCCCCTGACTGACACATTCGTCAACACCAGAATGGTTGAGCAAAAGCAAGGAAGGATGGCTCGGGCAACCAATCATGGCGAGCACCGATGAAGCATACCACAGCACAGGGTCTCCTCGTGACAATGGTGCATCACACCAAGTGCCCAGGTCTCGACCATGCAAGAAGGTCAATCACACACCTACGTTTCAAACACCATGCAAGAGATAGAGAGAAACAAGGTCTCCTCGTGACCCTGGAAAATGTCTCCGGGTGTCCGGGTCTCAATCACACCATGCATGGATCATACATAACACATGGAGGCAATGGGTCTCCACATCATACCGGTAGAACTCACCGGGTGTGCGGGTCTCGACCAGCATAACTCTGACCATAGCATCGTGTCACACCCCAAGTAACCCCGCTGTCCTCAAAAGAGTGCCATGCCAAAGCCCATACACCAACACCCCCTGGGCTGCAGAGGCTGACAACACGAGCAAAACTGATGGCTACTCCTAATACAATCCATGAGGAGGGAGCACGGCTCCCCTATGGCCACATATCCCTACACTTCAATAGCAAGGGTGACAACGATGCTGGTGAGATGTACTCGCACAGAGCCTCACCGCGGAGCGTAGTGGTCGCTGGCGACGTCGTCGCTGTCATCGTCACTGTTGTCGTCACCTGTTGATGTGACTGGTGCAGTACAGAGGGTGTCCTCCTAGACAATCGCGAGCTGTATGGCCTCCAACTGTTGAGCTACATATCGCCTCGCGGCCTCTGCAGCGTCGAGACACGTGTGGAGCTCAAAGAGCTCTGACGCGGTAGCCGACCGGCTGGCGACATATGCGGCATGTAGGTGGTCAGTCGCGGAACAAACCTGACGGTGGACCTTGATCATGTGCATGTCGGAACGAGCCAAAGCCTCCTGCAGCCTTGTGGTCTCACCCCATAGGAAAGAGTGGAGCTACGCCTGCTTGTCGCACAAGTCGACGTTCTCAACGTTACTCGTCGACTCAAGTGCCACCGCACCATGAGGTGTTGGTAGAGTGTGAGCGTAAGACAATGAGTCACCACGAAAGTTGTCCGGTACTGTAGGAACAACTACTGTGAAGGAACATGCTACTCGTGACACACCTATCGCTCAGCCCTCAGGTGGTGGCCGGGCGTTGGCATGTGTAGGTACAGCTGCATCCACGGCGACGTCACGGTCATTGAAGGTGCAGTCAGTGCCGTGGTGCTCCTCGCGACCCTTGCTGCACAGCCCATCATCCACCTACTGCTCGAGATCCACCTATCCTAGACGTGCATCCTGTAGAGACCACCTAGCTGCCTCGAGACGCCTGTGTACATCCTCCATACACTCCTCGACAGCTTGTCATCCTGGAACATCCGTAGTGTAACAACAGTTGTTGGCCTCCTGGAGCTCGCCATGACACTCTGCACGTGAGCCTCCGCTCCAGCCATGACTACCTCCTGCTCGTCAACCGCGAAGAATAGGTACTCGGGTACAGGAACTACGGCTCAGACAAGAGTAGCTATGGCGTCAGCTGAAACGACCACGGTGTCAGCAATACCAGTCAGAGCAGCGATGAGCCGGAGGTCCGCAGCTTGCTCTCCATCCTCCATGTTGCACACGCGGACACCTCCTGTCACCAAGGGGCCATCTTGTGCTTGTGCCGTAGCTACTACTAGAACGGCAGCACACTGGGCCTCTACGCTTGCCTCCGACCCTGCGTCCAACCACTCCACGACGGACGAATGATCCTTATAGAGGAATTCTGTCCCGTCTTGGCGGTCCATCACTAGCTCTTGCTGCGCAGTACTATCTGTCAGAACCACTTGGATGTCTGCTGTGGACTGAGAATCAGCATCTCTATCACTTGCTCCTCCTGCTGCTGCTCCTGGAACCATGGCAGCTGTCTCCACACCAGCTAACGCGGGAGCACGCACATCGTCAGGTGCAGCTCCTGCATCAGCCATCGTCACGTCATCCGCCAAGGTATCAACGATCACCATCTTGACCCCCGACTCTCACTCAGCATCAGATCAATCCTCCTTTGACGAAGAGTCTCCATCAGGGCAAACGTATCGCCCCATCGAACTCTTCGCTAGCTGAGTCTGTTGTGTAGTGTCATCCGCCTCAACCATCCTACATTGTACAGCAGTCGCATCACCAATGCCAAGCTCTACCGAGGTCGTCAGTGGAAAAACCATCCCCTCCACGACTGACACCTCGGCAGGAGCTATGGGGACTCGGCAGACCAACCCGTGGACAGGAGACGAGGGGGTCTCGTCACCTGTGACTCCTCCGACAGCCGCATCTGATGATGCTGCCTACGTGCGACGTGCAAGACGAGTAGCTTGCCGCCGCACACGACGAGTGCAAGAATGAGCGGTACAGCCAGTGGTTGAGGGTCCCTCCATCGATATGATGCCGACAGCCTCCAAGACGGAGCAGAGAGCGACGGCAGTAGAAGAGTGATCCGGCATACTAGCATCGTCGAAGGAAGGGATGCAGGATGGGGAGGAAGATGAAGATGAAGTGGGAGGTGACACCTGCAGCATGGTGGTAGTTCGCTCGGAAGTCACGTGGTCAAGGAGCTGTTAGACCATGCGCTTGAGGTTCCGGGCCTCCATGTGTAGGGCGGCCATATTACCACGCAAAAGCGCAGTGGCATCACTCTGTGACGTATCCACTGAAGAAGGAGGTAGGGAGGATCGTACCCAAAGGGGATGCCACCCAGGAGGACGTTGTCAGCACTGGCGCCAGCCATGCTGCCTATCTCGACAGTATTAGCACGAAAACCCTGAAGACATGTGGGACGCGTGCCACGGCTGCATCGACCACTGTGCCTGTGGCAGCTGCCACGGCTGAGGCTCAGACTGAGACCACGGCGTTGGACTGCCCACGGCCACACTGCGTAGCTCATGTCGAGAGCTGAGCGTAAGTGATAGTCTCACACACTCAACCCCGGTGGCGCCATGCACCACGTGGAGGGATACGAATGCAACGTCTCTCAGACGGGCTTCGATGTCGTCAGTCACGGTGACAACCTCAGCCGCAGTGTATTGCCACAATGTTGTACCCGGTGGTTATGGCGCAACTATCGCAACGTCCGACCTCAAGTCGCCTCCGGTACCGCTGATGCTGCACCAGGTGCCGTTGTCAACAGATGGCTATGGCCTTAAGCTACCTTCGTTGCTGCTGGTGTTGCGACTCTCGCAACGGCTGTTGCTATAGCAGTTCCCGTCGTCAGTCATCGGTAGTGGCCTCAAGCCACACAAAAAGGTAGAATATTTAAAAAATAAAAAAAGAAAAACTCACCCCTCTTTTTTTTGTTCACTGAATACTTCACACGAGTGGGGTATCCCTTCTCGGACCTTACTCGAATGTCCCACTCGAGGACTCCTCTGTCCTCCTTCTCCTTTTTTGTGTGATGGTGCCACCTCCTCGAGTGCACCCTTTGGGGTTTTGTGAACCGAGGGGCGCCCGGCGTGATGGTCACACGCCGAGCCCTTGGGATAAACATCCCAGCCTTTGACCCCTTGGTGTGTGGGCCAACCCTTGAGATGTCGCACGACCCTCTCCTAACAGCAAGACCGCTGCTAGTGACCGAGGTTCCCGCCGTGTGACTCTCCCGGCGACGTTTGCACCAAGGTGCGCTGCAGAAGACTTGTAGGATCAAATGGACGTGTGCAAGGTGATTCTTGGAGAACAAGGAGAGTTGGGCAAGGAATGAATCAGTACAATCCAATGTACAGAGTCTCTGGGTAAGATTGGCATCCTAGAACAACCCCTAGGCTTCCTTATGTATCAGCCCCTATGAGCCAGCCGAAAGCTCCTCGGCACTCCAAAGCCCTCTACCAAGGCGCATTCATGCAAATAACACATGCATCATATAGTGCGCGCCACGATCTTTCCAACACACCAAAGAACGCCTCAATCCGTGAAGAAACGGCTAAGTTATGGCCGTTTGAGTGCTCCACGCGTGACGGCCGCTGGCAGCACCGCCAGCGGGGGTCACGGCCGCCCGAAGCGCCCTTGCTTGCGAATGCAGCTCCAGCCGCCATCCCAAAGCGCCCATGGACCCCAACGAACCTTGCCTCAGTGGCTAAGCATCCATGCAGGGGTGCTTCGGCTGCAGTGGGCGAGAAAGTCGCTCCGCCGTGCTCAGGGTCGAACCAGTACGTCTCCTGTTTTCTGGAGGTGCGCCTCCCACCTTTGCACGGCCGTATCTTTCTTGTCCCTACACCGAATGACCCGGTTCTTGGGTCCATTTCGTACGGTTTTTCACGTAGAATACAATGAGAGCATCAAAACATGCATCTGACTTCAGCATGATGACGTAATCACCGCCTCGACCGACGGCTCCCATAACATCATCCCCCCTCCGAGGGCGCACCGTCCCGGTGCGCTCCTGGTATGCTCGGAGGACCGTGTTGACAGCACCGCCCCTGTGGAAATCGGCTTCTGGGATCCAGCAGTTGTGCTCAGGCCCATAGCTGAGCCATTGCACCAGGTACTACCACCCGGTACCACGCCGACGATGCTCGAGAATCTTCTCCACCACATACTCCTCTTCACCCTCCACCAAGACCGGTGGAGGAGGAGCCTGGCCCCGTGCCGCGAACTGGGCATCCGGCTCCTTGTAGGCCTTGAAAAGAGAAGCGTGGAACACGGGATGGATCCCATAGTGGTCCGGCAGCTCCAACTCGTAGCTCACCGCGGACCGCTTCTCCTTGACCGGAAAAGGGCCCACCCACCCAGGCTTGAGCTTGTCGCTGCCCACCCCCACCAGCTGCAGGTTTCTCGAGCTTAGCAGCACCTGTTGTCCCACCGAGAACTCCTTGGCTGTCCGGTGCTTGTCCGCTTACTGCTTCATCTACTACTACGCCTGGCGTAGCGCCTCGCGTACACCACGCCACACCTCTGTTAAGTCACTTGTAAACTGCTACACTACGGGTAGGTTCGATCCTGTTGCCATGTTCGAGGGACATGCATGTTGTACCCCATACACTACCTCAAAGGGAGACCGTCCCATAGAGGCATGCACTGCTGAGTTGTAGGCAAACTCAGCCACCGGGAGCCTGCATTC
Organism: Penium margaritaceum; assembly: GCA_023375785.1. Taxonomy (NCBI): domain Eukaryota; kingdom Viridiplantae; phylum Streptophyta; class Zygnematophyceae; order Desmidiales; family Peniaceae; genus Penium; species Penium margaritaceum. The sequence goes on from SZWC01000065.1 coordinate 103,924, forward strand.
TCATCCCTCGCCATCCGGCTCCAAGATCCCCCGCAATAGCTGCTCCATGGTCTGATTGGTACGCTCAGTTTGGCCATCCGTTTGGGAATGGTACGCCGATGAAAGAGCCACACGGGTGCCCAGCTTCTTGAAGAGCTTCACCTCCCAAAACCTGGAGGTGAAGCGTGGGTCGCGGTCCGAGACCATGCACTTCGGCACCCCATGAAGTTTGATGACATGTTGCAATAGGAGTTGAGCCGTTTTCGCTGCCGTGACCTTCTTCGCACATGGGATAAAGTGCGCCATCTTGCTGAACCGGTCCACCACCACCAGCACCATGGTGTTGCCCGTTGTACCCTGTGGAAGGCCCCCCACAAAGTCCAGTGATATGTCCGTCCACGGGCGTTCCGGCACCGGTAGGGGCTGTAGCTCTCCTGGCGCCCGTGCCCTCCGTAACTTGATTCTTTGGCACGTGTCAAAGCTGCTCACGTACTCCTTGCAATCTGCTCCCATCGTCACCCACCAATATTGGCGCGCAAGCGTCTTGAAGGTCTTGTCGTGGCCAAAATGACCACTTTAGTGCGAGTCGTGCGCCTCCTCCAGCAACGCCTGTTGCAAAGACGCACTCCGCGGCACCACAATCTGGTTCCCCTTCTCCTGCCGCCAATACTAGCCGTCCCACTTGCACCCCCTCACCGTACTTCCGGCAAAGTCCTCGTCCTCCGCATACCCATGTGCAAAGAGGTTGCAGATGATTGGAGATCCCGCCAGCACCGTGATTGCATGCATGCCCAAGTCCGGGCGACGCGAAAGCAGGTCCGCTGGGTTGATCCTTCCTGGTTTGTACTGGATCTCGTAGTCGAAGCCGCCCTCCAGTAGCTCCATGCATCGTGCTTGACGACGACTCAGGTTCGGCTGCGACTTGAGGTACTTGAACGCGTAGTGGTCCGTGTGCACCACACACCGCCGCGCCTCAAGGTAGCACCTCCATTGCTTGAAGGCCTGGACCACCATGAGCATCTCCTTCTCATGGATCGGGTAGTTTAGATCAGCCCCTTTCAGCTTCTTGGAGTAGTACGCAATGGGTTGCAACCCCTTCCCTTGGTCCTGCATCAGCACCCTGCCAATCGCATAGTCGCTTGCGTCCATCGCCAACACGTATTCCTTGCTCGTGTCCGGATGCACCAACACCAGGGCTTGACAAATGGCAGCCTTCATTGCACCGAAGGCTTGTCCCTCCCTCGCACCCCACTCCCATTGGCGTCCCTTCTTGAGCAAGTCTGTCAAGGGTGCTCCCATTGCCGCGTGCCCCCGGATAAACCTCCGGTAGTAGTTCGTAAAACCCAGAAAATCCTGGATGTCACGCACGCACGCCGGCTCTGGCCACTCCTTCACTGCTTCCACCTTTTTTGGGTCCATGCGGATTCCCCTTCCACTGACAATGTGCTCGAGAAACTCCACCTCCTGCTTGGCGAATTCACACTTGCTGAGCTTGGCAAACAGCCACTCATTTCTCAACACTTCCATCACCGTCTGCAGGTGCTCTTGGTGCTCCTCCATCGTCCGCGAGTAGACAAGGATGTCGTCGAGGAAGACGACCACGAACTGGTCCAAAGTAGGAATGGAATACCCGGTTCATCAGCGCCATGAACGTAGCAGGATCATTCGTTAGCCCGAAAGGCATCACGAGATACTCGAAGTGTCCATAACGCGTCCGAAACGCGACTTTTTCCACATCCTCCTCCACAATGCGGATTTGGTGGTACCCCGACCTCAGGTCCAGTTTGCTAAAGACGCGTGCGCCTCGTAGCTAGTCGAACAACTCCTCGGCCCGTGGCAACGGGTAGCCGTTCTTCACCGTGATGTTGTTGAGCGCCCGGTAGTCCACGCACATCCGCAGCTCTCCTGATTTCTTCTTGACGAACAGGACCGGCGCCGCGTACGGAGACACCGACGGCCGAATGAAGCCTTGGTCCACCAACTCCCACAACTGCTTCTTGAGCTCTGCAAGCTCCGCGTCGCTCATGTATTTGTAAGACCGCACCGTTGGTGACAACCCTGGCACCACCTCGATTTTGTTGTCAATGTCACGTTGTGGCGGCATCCCCTTTGGTAACTCCTCCGGAAAGACGTCCCCGAACTCCTTGAGCACCTTCCCAACACCGGGAGGCAACTCTGGAGCTCCTGCGCCTTCCCCCGGCTGCCCCTCCGCTGCTTCGACTGTTGCAATCTGCTACTCTGCTGCTTTTTGTGGACGCACCCATGCCAAGTAAACCTGGCCACCCTTGCGCTCGCACCGCTTGAGCTGCTGCAAGTTGATGACGCGAAGCTGCTTCCCCACTTCCGCCACTTCCGACTCCTTCCCCTCACTCCGCCACAAAGGCAAAGTGATACTTTTCCCGTCCGCCTTCACGACCACCCGGTTGTACCTCCAGATTCCAGGCGTACAACCAATCCCGGCCGATCAAACAGTCGTAATCATCCATAGGGCAAATGTGGAACTCCATGTCACACACCAACTCACCCATACGGACTTTGTGCTTGACGAGAGGCTTGCTGCACTCCACCACTCCGGACACCTGCCGCGCCTTGGCCGACGTCCCCGGCTGCCGTACGAGCTCCAACCTCATCGCCAACCTGTCGTTGAAAAATCTATGAATCGCGCCGCCGTCTAGCAGCCCACGTAGCTTCCTCCGACCCTTGAAACTCCCCTCCGGAATCTCAAGAACCAGCTCCCGGATGATCCCTGGAAACTGCCGGGTCTCACCTTCATTCCGCAACAACATTTGAGGCAGCTCCTTAATCGGCAAAAGCCTTTCAGGGTTGGTGCTGTCCCTTGCAGACGAAAGACTTGCAGCAGTAGGTCGTCCCCTCCTCACTGTTGCTGCCCGTTTCCCTGTTGTGCCTTGCACTTGGGGCAATCCCGCTTGCGATGACCCTCCTCACCACAAGCCCAACACTTGCCTCTCGGTCCTTGGTGTCCGCCTGCGCCCCGCTGCCCGGCTTGGATTGCGTCAACCTCCATGGGCACAGCCTGACCCGGCTGCTCCACCCGTGGTTGTGTTGTATAGCTGGTCCGGCGCACATTGTAGCTTACCGCGTCGATGCGCTCCGCCGCCAAGAACAACTCCGCAAAGGTCCGCAACCCGAGCACCGCGAGTTCGCGTTGGACGTGCGGCTTCAGGCCGTCATGGTAGCGGTCGTACGCCTCCGCGTCCGAGAGGTCGTCAATCTGTGCCGCCAAGGCCATGAAGCGTGTAGTGTAGTCCTGGACCGATCCGCCTTGCCTGACGTGCTTGATCTTGTCACGTGCGACTCGGCTGCCGTTGAGGAGGTCGAAACGTGCCTGGAGAATCGTCTCGAATTGCTCCCACGTCTCTGGCTTCTCCGTCAACGCCCGCGCTCCAAGCTGCACTTCTCGTCCCAGTGGTAGAATCAACAATGGCTGAAGCCTTGCACTGGATCCCAACCCATCCGGCAACCCAGCGGCGTTCCGCCGGCACAATGCCGACCACCATTGTAGCGCCATTCCCCGGAGTAGCGTAGGCGCATACTCCAGTCTTGTGGCATCTTCTCCCACAGGAACACCCAATGCCGTGAAGTACGAGTTCACCGTGAAGAGCCACTCACGCGCACTGCCCTTGCCATTGTAGAACTCCGGCTCCTTTGGCTTGGGCCACCGAAAGGCAGGTGCGGATGCCAATGCGACACCCCCCAACGCGCTGCTCCCTTGGCTGACATACCTCGCCTCAACCTCCGCACGCAGCTACTGGTTCTCTTGAGGCAACTCGTCAAGAGCACGCCGGATCTCCTCCATGAGGTAGGCCTGGTTGTATGCCGCGGCATGGTTCCGGTTGTGACGAAAACAATTCCGGCCAAACGCAGTTGTGGCAAATCTGTTGCCTCCCTTGGGACCCCGCAAAGCCGAGCGAACGTCCACGCGCTCTGATACCAAATGTGAACCGAGGGGCGCCCGGCGTGATGGTCACACACCGAGCCCTTGGGATAAACCTCCCAACCCTCGACCCCTTGGTGTGTGGGCCAATCCTTGAGATGTCGCACGACCCTCTCCTAGCAGCAAGACCGCTGCTAGTGACCGAGGTTCCCGCCGTGCGACTCTCCCGGCTGCGTTTGCACCAAGGTACGCTGCGGAAGACTTGTAGGATCGAATGGACGTGTGCAAGGTGATTCTTGGAGAACAAGGAGAGTTGGGCAAGGAATGAATCCTTAGACTTGATAGATCAGTTCAATGCAATGTACAGAGTCTCTGGGTAAGATTGGCATCCTAGAAAAACCCCTAAGTTTCCTTATGTACCAGCCCCTAGGAGCCAGCCGAAAGCTCCTCGGCACTCCAAAGCCCTCTACCGAGGCACATTCATGCAAATAACACATGCATCATATATTGCACGCTACGAGCTTTCCAACGCACCAAAGAACGCCTCAATCCGTGAAGAAACGGCTAAGTTATGGCCGTTTGAGTGCTCCACGCGTGATGGCCGCTGGCAGCACCGCCAGCGGGGATCACGGCCACCCGAAGCGCCCTTGCTTGCGAATGCAGCTCCAGCCGCCATCCCGAAGCGCCCATGGACCCCAATGATCCTTGCCTCAGTGGCTAAGTGTCCATCGAGGGGCGCTTCGGCTGCAGTGGGCGAGAAAGTCGCTCTGCCGTGCTCGGGGTCGAACCGGTGCGTCTCCTGTTTTCTGGAGGTGCGCCTCCCACCTTTGCACGGCCGTATCTTTTTCGTCCCTGCACCGAATGACCCGGTTCTTGGGTCCATTTCATACGGTTTTTCACGTAGCATACAATGAGAGTATCAAAACATGCATCTGACTTCAGCACGATGACGTAATCACCGCCTTGACCGGTGGCTCCCATAACAGGTGCCCCACTCGATAGCCCTCCCTCTATCCTCTCCCCCTCCTTTTTTTCTTTGGTCTGGCTCGACCCACGCTTCGAGCGAGCTCGCTCGGTGAGCTCTTCGAGTGAGCTTGCTTGGTAAGCTCGCCCCTTGGGTGAGCTCGCTTGTAGCACGAAGCTGCGGGACAGCTTTACGTTACGAGCGAGCAATGGCGGTAGTTGCAGCCGCTGCAGCTACCTTTGCTGCGTGCGCTACTACTGCTACTACGCACATGTGCAGCAGCGGCGACATGCTGCACCTGCTACCCGCTGCCGTAGCTGATGCAGCTGCTGTCACTGCGCCTGCTGCTCGTTGCTGCTGCTGCTCTAGCTGCTTGCCACCGCTGCTACTGCTGCTGCTCACTGTCGCATGCTACTATTGTTTGTAGCCGCCTGGTGCTGTTACCACTCGTTGTTGCTACTGTTGTTTGCTGCTGCCACCTATTGTAGCTACCGTTACAACTGATTGTCGCCGCTGCTGCTGTTGCGGCTGCAACCTACCACCGCTGCTACTATAGGTGTGTGATGCCGCCGCTACTACTGCAGCTGCTGTTGCGGCTATCAGTCGTCGCTGCTATTGTCAGCCGCCGTTACTACGGCTGTTGTTGCTGCTACTACTAGCTGCTGCTGGTGTGGTTGGTGCCACAGCTGCTGCGCTACTGTTGTAGCTTGTGGCTGCTGATGCCGTCGGTACTGCAAGCTGCTTTTACTGCTCCGTGCTACCACTGCTCGCAACTGCTGCCGCAAGCTGTTTCTTCTCCTGCGAGCTGCTTCTCCTCCTTTTTTTGTATACATCAGCAGCTAGACACTGCTACTACTGCCACCCATTGCTGCTGCTGTAGTGGCTGCTGCCCATAGCTGCTATCGCTGCAGGTTCTTCCCACTACTTTTGCTGATACGACCGCTGTTGCTTGCCACTTCTGTCGTTATCTCCGCTACCTCTACCGCTCCATTGCAACGTAATCGTGGTGGGTCCCTCAAGGATCTGCAGTTGCTGCTGCTATTAGTGGCTACCGCTGCTGCAACTCACTGCTCCTACTATGTCTCTGTGGCACAGCACAACGAGTTGTGGCTCGTTTGCTCTGACATCATGAGAAACTTCCTAGAACCTTCCTAGAACCTTCCTAATTGCTTGCCACTTAACTAAGCATCAGCGCTCAGTCACTGTGTGATGACAATCACAAGTCATGCACAAAACTGCAAGGGTCTGGGTAGGGACACGTACATAGTGTCAGGAAGCACATAATTGAATATAATTGCAGAGAGAAATGACAACTGAGCAACAATCAGCCTAAATAGTTGCTGGCCACCTAGAGTCGCCAGGGGCGGCGGTATTTTCGTACCTGCTCAAACTCGCCTAAAACCACAGTTTTGGCCGTAACTCACTACTCAAGTGTTAGAATCACGCGCTGTCTGCACCAGAACGTGCAAGACAACAAACTCTACGCAACAGACTCATGCAAGGTGGGTTTTCATCATCCACGCATGAATAGAAAACAAAACAAGGAAATCGGTCAAAACAGCCTATCCACCGAGAAAATTCTAAAGAACTCTGAACTGCACTGAGAGCACCCATAAATGTACGAGTGTAGTACCGAGACGTCAGCGTGTGATTTCCACGGCAGTGAGCACACCAAAGTTGCAGGTCTCCTCATCGTACCGCTACAGGCTACCGGGTGCATGGGTCTCGACCACCGAGCAAATTCCAACAACAGCAGACCAGCCAGTCAGGCTGTAGAGACGCATCATCTACGTCACACCTGTCACGCCATAGTTGCTGGATAAGTCCCTGGAGGATCCGGAGTCCCTTCGGGTCGTCACGATCCCTAGTACGTTCGTCGCTCACCATCACCTCCGGGTGCACCCATAGCTGCCACGGCCATGGCTTGTGACGGGTGGAAGCCTCACACACCAATAGATGTTTCTGCCAAGGAAGCTTGTATTGGGGTCCCAGAAGTGCTTAAGCTTGCTTATGTCAAAGACAGGGTGGATTGCCGTGCTGTGAGGGAGTCGAAGTCAAGCGACGACTGGGGTTTGCATTCGCTTGATCTCAAACGGTCCCAATTAGCGAGGTTTGAGTTCTGCAAAGTCCTACCTTTGGATTTTGATGTTCACACAGCTGAGGAGGATGCAATCATAAGTGTTGAATGCGTCAACACTGCGATGTCTATCGGTCGTCCATTTCATAGCTAGGTGTGTCTTCGCGAGGGTTTGCTGTGTTTCCTACCACATGCTTCTGAAGTCTCGGTGGTGAGTGCCAATCGCAAGGATGTTACTCTGACTTTGTAATCCAGCTGGTGTGGCGGGAACTTTGCCGCCCACCTCGAAGGATATTTTACCACTTGCGGTAGAAGTGGTCGAGTTATATGCAAGTTCGTTAGTGAGCAATTTTGCTGCCAAATCAGTGTCGTATGGCTCGCATAAATTTTGGAGAAGTTGTTCGAGCATCTGATTGATTCACTTGGATTGCCCATCGGTTTGAGGATAGAGCGCCGTTGATAGTTGGATCCGACTGCCATAGCATGTCATCAGTTTACGCCAAGAACTCCTGGTGAAGCGGCCGCCTTTGTCTATAATGATGGTAAGTGGCACTCAGCACAGCCACACGATTTGATTTAGAAATGTCTCTGTTGTTCCCTCTGCGGTGACAGTGGTGGTCGTCGGAAAGAAGTGTGACATTTTGAAAAAAAAGACTGTCTACCACGACGAGGATGGAGCCATACCCCTCGGGTGCATTGGACAGACCTATCACGAATTCCATGCATAAGTCAGTTCATGGTTCATTTGAGATGGGTAGGGGTTGGAATACCTGAGGTGGCCACAAGCGACGAGATCGTTTTCTCTAACAGGTGTCGCATAATTTGTAGAAGGCCGTCACGTCGATCTGTATCTTTTCCCACCAATAGTATTTCACCTGCTTATTGAGCCTTTTTTCCTCAGCAAAGTGTCCACCTGGACCAGTGTCGTGGCACTCTTCCAATAGCATTTATCGTAGTTCATCGTTTGGATGGAAGACGACCTGGCGAGTAAATCATGGTTGCCAGTAGGGGACGTCGAATCAAAATTTTGTTTTGTCACATCCACCGAACTCCGCGTTGCTGGAAACTAGTCTAGAACGACTGGCTGGGGTTGCAGCATGGCTGTAGTAGGCATGGCCACACACTCGTTTCTTTGCACTGCTGCCCCTTTTAGCTACTTTGAGACTTGTGAGAGACGAACTACGCACTGAGGAGTTAGCGCAAGAAAGGCAGCAAGAAACTGAGAATGATTATTTAGGGACTAAGAATGAATTGAACAGAGAGATCCCTCACAGAACTAGGCCTAGTTTAGCTCCGTAGAGCTTGTTACTCAAGCTAGCAACAAATCAGGAAATTCTCTGTTTTCTGGCAGGCTGAGTTTTCTCGGTGAGCCCTGCCAGGCAGCCGACAACCTCAAACCCAGGCGTCGTCCGATTTTCTTGAAAACGGGACCATACCAAAATACCCAATCTGCAAACGCAGTCTTGCAGTCAGAATCATCAGAGAAAATAGTAGCATGGAGTTATGACAACCTAAACCCAGGCAGCACATAGGCTAGAATCACCCAACCACAACTGTTTCTGAAAATCTGAAACTCGGACCTAAAACTAGACATGATATTGCGAGTGCAACGGCGCAGTCAGATCTGGCACAGGATGTGCGCGGGCAGCATCTGCAGAGGTAGTGACCGCCAGTGGCATGACTGCTCTGGAGGTCTGCTCATGGAGTTGGGCACGTCATACGCCTGAGGGAACAGGCTCAAGCAAGACACGTGCAGACCTCAGCGTGCGTCGGCTCCACCGGATGATGCTCCAGCAACGTCCCATCTCGTCGTCATTCATGTGGATGCTGATGTACACAAGCCGGGAGGACACAACAGAGCACAATGGGAGGTTCAAAAATTCCAACACTCCCCCATGACTCAAAGGCGTAGTGCACATGCGTGGACAGTGGCAAACCCACCAGACAGGTTGACTCCCTAGGACAGAAAGGCAGATATGCAGGTAGGGGCAGAAAATTCAGCTCACAGACGCACACTAATGGCACTCACAGCCTTCTTGAATGAGTGACACTTCAGTGCCTTGGTCAAGAATTCAGCCAACTACTGTGGTGTCTCAACCCACACGATGTTGATGCTACAGTCATGCAATAATGGACGCACATAGTGATACTCAACATTGATGTGCTACGTGCATGTGCGATGCACGCCGTCATTACCGGCGATGGTCATGGTACTCTTATTGTCATATTACAATGTGATGGACGCGACGGACTGATGCAACTCGGACAACAAGCAACGCAACCACACACTCTCAAACGCGCCAAAGCCAAGGGCTTCATACTTTACCTAAGCAGTGATGTATGCAATAAAGCCTTCCTTGCCACTTCATTAGGATACAGCCCTGCCGCCCACAAGAAAGATCCAACCAATGTAGCTTTTACCATCCGGACTGTCGGCCCAGTCATTGTTGGTGTAGTCCACTACAACCACAGACGGTTATTGGCAGAACATGAATCCTTGTCATGGAGTCAAAATGATATTGCGTAGTACTCGGATTCCTGTATCAAAGTGCAGGTGACGTGGGTCCTGGGAGAACTGAGCTAGGAGGTTGATGGTGAATGTGATGTCTGGGCACGTTGTTGTCACTAGGATCATCATTGACCCGATGACGTGCACATACGTGGTCACATGAAGTGGCTCCCCCACCACGGCTAGATTGGGCTCTTCAATTTTGCTTGGCCATCCGTTGACATGGATGAGGATGCGCTCGGCACGAGGGGCAGGTCCTTGTCGAAGCCAGTGTAAAGGGTCAGGATATAGGCGACCTAGTGGATGTGCAGGACACCCTGGGAGCTATCATGCTCGAGGTGACTTCTTCAGGCTATTGAGGGCCTTCCGTAGCCACCAGACCTTTCCAGTGCCATCGTCAAACCCTGGGGGCTACACCATGTAGAGCTCCTTGCCTTCCAACGAGCCATGGAGAAAGGCGTTCCTCATGTCCATCTGATGCAGCTCCCATCCATATTAGGCAACTAGGACAAAGAGCACCCGACTAGTGGAGAAACGGCCAACCGAGGTGAAGATCTAGTCCTAGTCGACCCCAGAGACCTGAGAAAACCCTTGGGCTGCGAGGTGGGCCTTGTACTTATCCAAGGACCCGTCGGACTTCCACTTGCGTAGAAAGACCCACTTGGGACCCATGGCCTTCCGGCCGACAGGGAAGTCTACGAGGTCATAGATGTGATGATGTCGGATCGCGACAAGCTCATCGGTGCACGCAGCATACCAGTGTACGACCTCAGGGGAGGCACGAGCCTCACGAAGGGTGGCTGGGTCGTTCGGGCCAGTCGTGGAGAGGACTGTGAGGGCTTGTGCGTCTCGAGCCCCAGGTGGTACACATGCAAGGATGGTCGTGACGTCATGCCGGTGCCCCTGATGGAGCATGACGTAGTCCAGTGCGGAGTCCGGGTGGAGTTCTACAATGACGATCGATGGGGTTAGGCCGAGGGTCTTGGTACAAAGGTCCCAATTCACGACCGTGGAAGCAGGTTTGTCAACAGGCGGCAATATACGTGGGGCGACAGGGGGCCGAGGCACCACAGGGTGCACTGCTATGGTCCGTACCCTCCCTGGCGGCCTGCGTCGGAGGCTGTTGCCTGAACCACACGTATAGCACAACGGAGCGGGAGACGGCACAGAGGCGGCAGCCGGGAGCAAATTAGAGGGAATAACGGAGGTGGATGGGACTCCTAGTCCTGAGGGGCCAACGGGCGTGGATGGGGCTGCCGGCTCGGATGGACCAGCAGACGCGAACGGGGCTGCTGGTCATGAGGGACCACTGGACGCGGACAGGGCTATCAGCCTGGAGGGACTAACGGACATGGACGAGACTGCCAGCCCGTAGGGACTAGCAGGCGCGGACTGGACTCCTGATCCTGAGGGACCAGGGGACGCGGACGAGCTGCCGGCCTAGAGGGACCAGCGGACGCGCACGAGGCTACTGGTCCTAACAGACCAGGGGAGGTGGACGGGCCTATTGGCCCGGGGGGACCAGCAGATGCGGACGAGGATGCCGACTCGCAAGGATCAGCATGCACGGAAGGGGATGCCGGTCCAAAGGGGCTAGTAGACACAGGTGGGGCTGTTGACCCAAAGGGACTAGTGGGTACAGGCAATGTGTCTCCTGAAAGCGGAAGGACAGAGGATGGAATCACACTTCTCCACGCAACATGAGGGACATCGATGAGTCGGAGTGAACGAGGTTGTGAGAAAACAGCTCCTCAAAGAAGAGTGCATTGTGTGACTTGATGATGTAGTGCTAGGAGGGAGACCTGAAGTGCCAGGCTTTGGACTGGGGGGAAACACCAAGGAAGGTGCAGGGACGTCTTAGGGGATGAGCTTGCTGCCCTGCCGTGGGACGGGTAGCCACACAATTTCCACGCAGTCCTAGATACGAGACGGACGGAGGTCAGGGTGCTCATTGCTCCAGTGCTGGTATAATGTGGATTGGCGGGGAAGGGAACCGTGGGAAATCCAGTTCCAGACCCACATCATGTAGGCCATGGCCTCAAGGTAGAAGCCATCAAAGAGACAAGACTGAACCTGCATGGTGCAGATGGAATCGGCCATGGTGTAGTTCCACCGCTTGGAGATGTCGTTCTGGGCTGGCGTGTAAGGCGCCGACGTTTCATGATGGATACCAGGGGAGGCAAAGAAGGCCGTGGTCTCTCCCATGAACTTGCCACCGAGATTAGAGAGGAAAAGGCGAAGAGGATGACCACACTCGCGCTCTACACGGACAAGCCAGTCTCGAATGGTGGTTGCAACATCGCTCTTTTGCCGAAGGCAGAAGACCCCGCGGTAGCGAGAGCAGTCGTCGATAAGGGTGAGGACATAGCATCCGTGCTCCTCAACAGACTCCATGGGAAGGGGACCCATGATATTGAAGTGGACCAAGTCCAGAGGGGCGGACGCACAAGAGGAGGACAGAGGGTAGGTGGACCGGTGCATCTTCCCTTGAGCGTTGTCAATGCACTCAGTGGGACATGGCAGGGAAAGGAGGCTAGGTCAAGGGCTATGGCCGGCTGGGAGTGGAGTTTGTTATCGACGACAACAGAGTGGACGTGGTAGAGGCGGTGGTGGAGGAGGCGTGTGTGCTGCGGAGGGAGCATGCTGGTGACAAACACATGGCATGTATCGGCCGACATGGAGGGGACGGGGAGAAGAGATGACAGACGAGGTATATGCCACAGGTTGCCACGTGCGGTGGCATGTAGGACGACATGACCAGACGGACGCAACGACACAGTGTCAGTGCCACACAAGTGCATAACGTCCATGCTCATGCGGTCAAGGGCAGTGACGGACAGGAGGTTGAGCTTAAGACCGGGAACGAAGAGAACATCAGTCACAAAGACATCACCAGTGGGACCACGGAAACAAATGACACCAACACCGCGGATAGGTAACACCTGTCCAAAGTCCATTTGGACACTTGACACATCGCCAACTAGTCCAAGCACACTGAAGGCCTCGCAAGAAGCCGTCATGTGATGCGTGGCCCCGAAGTCAATGATCCAAGTCTCGATAGGGTCCTGGACCGGTATCGCCGGGTTGCTAATTGTCACAAGACAACAGGCAAGAGACACAGATGCGAGGGACAAGGGCACAAATCGAGACTGCCAGTCATCAAGCCATGCGACGTTGTCACGGAGAGGGGCAAGAGAGGAGGGCATGGGCAAGGAAGGAGGAAATGACTGTAGCTCAGACTCAGTCGTGCATGGCAAGACAGATGAACATGAGGTGACACAACTCGCACTTCCCTGGAAAGGAGGGCAAGGTAGGCCGAGCTAGAGCGCAATGAACTGTAATAGCTAGTGCTCACGTGTGGAGGGCTCGGTGAGATAGATGGAATACGGTGTGACAGCACCGGAACCCAGAAGAGAAGTGGGCTACCACGATGACAAAAGGGGAGGCGCAGACGGTTGTGGACAATGCTGTTGTAGGGCCAGCGATGGCGGGACCAGTGCGGATGATGGAGGAGTGGAGATGCCTAATGGGATGGAGGTTTCAGGGGTGGCGACGGTCACGGCAGTAGCAACGAGACGGTGCTCATGATGGCGATGCATGGTGGCAATGACGCGCGCCTCATCCATCGGGAGCAGGCACGTGTACCATCCTTGCCCAGGCTAGCCGTAGTTGTGGCAGACCGAGCCGCCACCACAGGGCCCGTTTGGTTGTTGCTGCTGGCCCTTGCCGTTATACCCTTGCGCTTCTTCTTCCTTGACGACGAGGAGCCGATGGACGCACCTACGATGGAAGTGGCGATAGCCATGGAGGCGACGGCTGGGGAGGCGAGGATCTCTGTGCGCTTGATGCGCAACTCCAGACGAGCCTCTTCAATCATGAGGAATAGCTCGTATGCCCAGAGCACAAGGGTGTCCTTGACCATCATCGTGGTGAGGACATCCTAGGAGTAGTGCATGAAGACGTATGCAAAAATGGCGGTGGCCTTGCGCTTGATGATTAGGAGCGCGGCCAGAGGGGGTGGGACAGCGTCACCAAGGCAGCGGAGGATGTCCTCCACCCGCTACTTGTAGGAGGTGACATACTCCTTTTCTCCCATGTGGAGGAAGTTGAAATCCCTATGAAGGCGGCTGGTCTTAGCTTTGCTGGAGAGGCGATGCGGGCACGTGAGGACGTGCCACGCAGTTGCGGGGTCTGAAGTCCCGCTGGTGGTGAAGTCACCGAGGAAGGGCTTGATGGCAAGGCGTGCAACTGGAGGGGCGACAGGGATGAGGGCATACACGACGTGACTAGCATCATGCAACTGGTCGGCTTGGTTGGAGTCGTATGGGAGGATGTAATATGGCCATAGGCCCTCCTCCTACGCTCAGATGTGGAAGCTGAGCTCCCAGCTTTGGAACTGCTCGCCACCCTGGGGGGGTGGGGACTCAAAGTCCTTTGGCCTGAGGACTGAAGAGATAGTCTGATATTGGTGTTGGATTTGTTGCTGCGCAAGGTAGTGCGTGGGGACAGAGACAACAGGACTAGCATGTCCAAGAGGAAGAAATCTCGGCTAGATGCTAGCATGACTCTCTGATGTGGGCGGCTACAGTGTTGCAAGCTAGTACGTCAACATTGCAAGCTGCTGGTGTAACGGGCTGTGTCTCCAGCTCCTGCTCTGAAGTCGTCGTCGGAGTTCGCAGAATGGCGTTCTCAGTCCGCGTCAGGGGTTTACCCCCTTCGCGAGACTGAGGGGCAATCGTCATCAACGACCCAGAGCAGGGAGACTCGAATATTTCGAGTCTCCGGAGGCCCATTTCCGTTTTTAGCCAAACCCCTGGTTTTGGGACCCAAACCGGGGGTTTTTACCTCGAACTCGTGTGTTCGCACGAGTTATTCCGTTTGTTTTACGTCGAAGTTCGTCGTAAACGAACTTCGAGTTTTGTTTTGTCGTTCTGGCGCGAAATCGTCGCGTGCGAGGCACGCTGGCGATTTCGCGCCAGTAGTTTTTAACCTCACCCTCGCTCCCCCTATCCCTCGTCCTCTCTTGCTCGTTTTGCAAGGAGGGCGAGGGGGGACGAGGGCACGAGGCCACGAGGCCTCGCCCTCGAGGCCCTCGTGGCCTCTTGGCCGCCGATCGAGCCACCAGCTCGATCGGCGGCCGATGGCTCGCCGGCGGGTGGCCGGCCGGCCACTTGACCGGCCGCCGGCCACC
>SZWC01000065.1:124595-151282 GCA_023375785.1 Penium margaritaceum
CGGCCACCCAGCCGGTCGGCCGCCGGCCGGCCGGTAGCCAGCGGGTGGCTGGCCACCGGCCAGCCCTCGCGATAGCGAGGGGTGGCTTGCAGCCACCCCCTCGCTATCGCGAGGTGGGAGGGCCGAACTGGCCCTCCCGCTACAGCTGGCAAATGGAAGCAAAAGGGTTTGGCAAACCAACGGGGCCAACAACAAAGCCTGTAGGCTGATGTTGTTGCTGTCACTGCTATTGCTACTGTTGTTGCTATTGTTGCTGTTGCTGCTTCTACTAATGTTGCTACTACTGCAGCTCGTGCTACTACTACTACTGCTATTATGGCAGTGGCAGCAATTACTGTTGCTACTGCAGTTACATCTGTTGCTACAACTACTATTATTATTACTACTATATCAGAGGCTTCTGCTCTTGTAGCAGCTACTACTGCTATTGCAGCGGCTGCTATTGTTGTTTCTACGGCTACTTCTACTATTATTGTTACAATTGTTGCTGTTGCAATAGTGGCTGCTACAATTACTACTGCAATTGTTGCAGCTACTATTTGCAGTTGTTGCATCTCTTGTAGAAAAAGGAGGCCAGTGGATCCTCCAATAAAGGAGGACCCACTCCCTTCCCACTATGGCTTTCAGTCATGGCCCTTGTTTTTCCTTGGTTTTTTTCTCTTCATGTTGCTGACATCAGCAGTGACGTCAACAATGATGTTGGTTTGCTGCTATTGACATCAACAGTTGTTCTTCATTGCTGACGTCAATAGCGGGGTGCTACTGTCCTTGTGGCTACTCCGCTCTTGTCGCTACTGCTGTTGCACCTGTTGTAGTGACTACAACTGTGGATGTTGTAGTTTTTGTGACTAGTACAACTGTTGTAACTGCTACGGCTACTACAGCTACAATAGTTGTTGCGGTTGTTGCAACATCTGCAACTGCTGCAGCTGTTGTGACCGTCGTGACTGCTACGACTGTTGTAACTCATTGGGGCTGTTGCGAGTGTCGTGGCTGTGTGGCTGCTATGGCTACTGTGGCTGTTGTGGCTATCGTGGCTGCTGCGGCTGCCACGGCTGTTGCGGCTGCTATGGCTGCTTGGCTATTGCGGCTACGGCGATTGCTATAGCGGTCGTGATTGTGCTGCTTCTGTAGTTGCATTTGCTGCTCTACTACAGCCGCAGCTGCTACTTCGGATTTTGCGGCTCTATTGTAACCGTAGTAGCTGCTATGGCTGCTACGATAGCCGCGGCTATGCTACTACTGTTGCCGCAGCTGCTATAGTGTTGGGTGCTACTATAGCAATGGCAACAGTACCAGAGGAAGGAAGGGAGGTAGCCAGGCAAGGGACTTCCCTTGTCTGGCGGCATCGTCGCATGCCCGTCGGTGCGTCGGTGCCGTCACAGCGTCGCCCGTCAGTTCGCCGGCCTCAAGTCCGCCAATGCTACCGTTGTCGCGCAGTCAGTGCTACTGAAAACAATTCTGTAGCATTTCTCCCGCGTTGGGAGCATTTTGACGATGCCACCCTGCGGGTTACCTCTTTCAGAAAAAAACTGGCAGAGTTTCTCCTGCATGGGCACGTTCATCGGACCGCCCGCGTAGACGAGGACTTGTACGCCTCGCTGCTGCTCAGATATGTAGCTTTTGCTGCGCCCTGGCTCTGATACCAAGGTGGAAACTGGTCTAGAGTGCCTGGTTGAGGCTGCAGTATGGCTGAATTAGCCACGGCCCCACGCTCGTTGCTTTGCAATACTGTCCCCTTTAGCTACTCTGAGACTTGTGAGAGGAGAACTGTGCTCTGAGGAGTTAGTGCCAGAAGGGCAGACAGAAACTGAGAATGATTGATTAGCAATTGAGAATGACTGGAACTAAGAGACACCTCACAGAAGTAGGCCTAGCTCAGCTCTGTAGAGCTTGTTACTCAAGCTACCAACCAATCAGGAAATTCTCTATTTTCTGGCAGGCTGAGTTTCCTCCGTGAGCCCTACCAGGCAGCCGACAACCCCAAACACGGGCGTTGTCCGATTTTCTTGAAAACTGGACCATACCAAAATACCCAAGTTGCAAACGTAGTCGTGTGGTCAGAATCATCAGAGAAAATAGCAGCAAGGAATTATGACAACCTAAACCCAGGCAGCACCTAGGCCGGAATCACCCCAACCACAACTGTATCCGAAAAATCTGAAACTCGGACCCTAGACTAGACATGAGGCTCCGAGTGCAACGGCGTAGTCAGATCTAGCACAGGACGCATGTGGGCAGCATCTACGGAGGCAGTGACTACCAACGGCGTGATTGCTATGGAGGTCCGTTGATGGAGTTGGGCACGTCACACGCCTGAGGGAAGAGGCTCGAGCAAGACAAGTGCAGACCTCAGCGTGCGTGGGCTCCACTGGATGACGCTCCAGCAACGTCCCTTCTCGCAGTCATTCATCTGCATGACAATGTACACAAGCCGGGAGGACACAACAGAGCACAGTGAGAGGTGAGCAAAAACCAACACTCTGCGAACAGCCTTGCAAGGTATGGGTCTTGTTCGTCGAACAACGTGCTGATCTCGGCCATAAAATCTGGTCGTCAGTTGAGGGCATCGGCTGGATTTGCTTTTCCATGCCGGTACTCAATGTCGTAGTCAAAGTTTTACTCGAGGAACTCCATCTATCGATTTTGTCAACGGCTTGGATCTGGCTCGGTCTTGAGGTGTTTCAACGCGTGATGGTCAATGCAGACGATGCATGACCGGCATTCGAAGTAGCACTGCCATGTCTTGAACGTGTGCATCACTACGAGCATCTCCTTTTTGTGCACCACGTACGTGTACGTGATCGGATTTTCTCCACTGCCATTTTCTTAGAGGATAATGGCTCCGATGGCTCGATCGGACGCACTGGTGCCCATGATGTAGTCCACCATTGGATCCGCAAATGGACGCCGGGTTTGCAGCATTTCTCATAGAGTTAAGCGTTTCTTTTTTTATGTCTTCCCAATTCCACTATGTATTTTTATAGGTGTGATCGGAGAGCGACGCTGATACTCGCACATAGTCCTCTACAAGACAATGGTGGTAGTTGAAAAAACCCAAAAATTCCCGAACGTCCAGAACATTTGTGGGCATCAGCCAATCAGCGACTGACTCCACCTTTTTTGGGTCCATGGTGATATCTATCCGTCGCTGGTTATGTGGTCCAATGACTCGGTCAAACAGAGACCAAAGTTGCATTTCAAGAAATTTCCAAACAACTTCTTGCTTTGTAAAATCTCAAGAACTTTCTGGAGATTCCTATTGTGCTCCTTTGGGGTACGGCTCTACACCAGGATGTCGTAGAGACATACACTGACAAAGTCATCAAGGTATGGACAAAATATGTTCATCGCCACCATAAATATTGAGGGGACGTTCGTGAGTCCAAACGGCATGACCATGAACTCAAAGTAGTTGTATCTTGTGCGGAACGTTGTCTTCTTGACATCCTTATCAGATACGCGGATCTGATGATAGCTAGTAAGTTGATCAATTTTGCTAAAAATTCTGGCACCGAGGAGTACATGGATCAATTTTGTCAAAAAGTCCATCTGCTCGCGGGAGGGGGTAGCGGTTCTTGGTGGTGATGTCGTTCACCACCCGATAGTCCATGCACATCAACATTTGCCTGTTTTCTTTTTCACGAAAAGCATTGGTGTCGCATGGGGTGACGTGGAGGGCATCATGAACCCCTGACCGAGCATTTCATCTAGTTGTTTTTCTATCTCAATCAACTCGCGATCGCTCATTTGATAGGTCCCCTTTGCTGTCGGTTTACTCCTCGGCTTCAGGTGAATCTGATGGCCAATGTTACGATGCGCTTGTAGCTCTTGGGGTAGTTCGTCAGGAAAAACCCCTTTGAACTCCATGATGAGTTTCGTAAACTCCTTCCGTACTGTTGCAAAATTTTCAGGCATCAAGGCCGTAGATGTTTCTTCGACTGTTGTAATTTCTTCCGTGTCCCTGCTTCGACACATATCAGCCATGCCCACAGAGATCGGTTTTTGTTGTGCGACTGTTGTAGCTTCCTTTATTGCTTCCACATCTATTGCTTCCAAAGACCACTGTTATGTCATGGGTCGATCGACCAATGGCATATGTCGCTTTCTGCCATTAACGCTGACGTATACTACTCCGCCGCTCCAGTCAAAACGCGGATTGTGTAGATACGGGAAATCTTGCTCAAGGATGATTTCATTGTCACTCATTGGACAAGTTCTCTAGACCATCATGTCATGCAGATCTCCAATTCGCAGTCAGAGTGGTTCGTGAAGTCCATGAATCTACACTCGTGGTTCGGATTGTAAACCTAGTTTCCGAACCATGTCATTGCTCACAAAATTGTGAGAAGCTCCTCCATCAAGTCGTGTGGATACCATTCTGCGACTCTGACAAACCCTCGGTTGTACTCATAGTAGTACCGTCGTTTGGTCGTTCTTGTACCCCTCGTCAAACTCTGTGATCTCAGGAACCCTTTTCTATGGCAATGTGAGCGACTTAGATGGACAATCAGTCGGCATGGATTTTTCAGACAAGAAAGGATTCTCGCCATCGAATCCTGCCTTGGCTGCTTCCTGACTCTTTGCTCTTTTTTCTGTGACCTCCCCCCCTTTTGGCTTGTCATTGCCACTTTTGACAGGAGCGCGAGATATGATCTGGCTTTCCGCACGTCCAGCAGAGCTGTTGATCACGCTGATCCATGGCCCTAATTTCCATCAAAGACGAGGTTTTTGTTGACTGCAACTTCCCTTCGTACGTTGAGATTTGTGGCTTTGGGTTCGTTAGCCATTAGATTCTTGCATCTGAGCATTGTAGTCCGAGCTCACGATGCGATCGGCTGCTACAAACATTCGCAGAAGGTCGTCTTGGTTGCCAAAATTGTCTAGTTCTCACCGGATATCTCGCTTTAGGATGTTGTTGTGGAAGAAACACCATTAATCGGGGGTGAGGTCACTGTCGGTGATGATTTCCAGAAACGCCGAGTGTACTCTGACATGCTCGATTGGTGTTGCAGATGTTGGAGTCTGTACCATGCCTCAAACTTCTAGTTTAGCTTCCCAAAGCGAGCAAGGGTAGTGCTCGTGAAGTGACTCCACATTTTTGGTGGCCTGAGAGAGTGGTGACATGTCGGATATATCTGCTTGCAAGGTAGTACGCCTATGTGAGAGCGGTCACGTGAGCCGTTCGTCCAGCTACGCTGGTCTCTTGCCGCTGATAGATGGCCTTTAAATCGAACCACCAACTTAAAGCCGTGCCACGCAGTAGCGAGGCTGCGAGGTCAATATTCTTCTTGTTGTTATTGACCCTTGTAGTAATGAAGAACACCTCTGAACTCGTCAGCCACATCTTGACCGTTGGTCCCTTGGAGTTAGCAAGATCAAACAGCTCATGAAGTACTAGTCAACTATGGGGTTCACTCGAGAGTTGTAAACTTCTCTCGGTGAGCACTGCTTCACACGCACGAGAAACTTGAGGCTCCGCCATCGCTGTTTTGAACTGTTGGAGCAAATGGGTGTTCATCCTCTTGAGTCTTGACAGTTTCTGGTACAAGTATTCATTGATCCGTGCTTGTCGAGCGGTCATTCCGTCGTGGCATGTGTCAATCCAATGGGCTATGGCCGAGGCAAAGGGTTTGCGGAGCCGGAGGGGTCCTTCATCAGATTGGCTGTCGAATTTGTCTGTGCTGTACCATTTACCGTGGAGGTTGTTGCTGCTGCCTGGTTTTCTTGGAGAGAGTCGTTGTTCACATGTTGTTGATCCACCATGGCCGGAGTACTCACCGGGGACTGTAATTCGTCACCGGTTGCACTCGCTCTGTTCACCATTGTTGTCGCGAAGTCTGTAATTTTCTGAATGGTGGAGGTATGCCGAGGACTTGTGTGAGGTTGTCGTAAGGTAATTAATGCATCAGTTGCCCCTCCATTGTCGCTCTGATACCAAGCGTTACGAACGGAATGTAGGTGGTTCACAGGGATGAGGTATGGGAGAAAAGACAATTCGAGTGTTTAGGACAAAGGAACAGTTTGTATTTAGTAGTAGGTGTTCTTTGATGATAAGTTTCGAGTGTGTCAAGCACATATATACAGTGTCAAAAATGAGAATGAGACATGACTTGGGTCATTGGAGTTCAAGCCGAGCAATGCGTGCGAGGTTGCGCCGTGAGTGGCTGAGGCGAGAAGGACTACTGAGAAGTCAGGGGGCTTCGAGAATGTTGAGGTGCTTCTTTATAAAAGTCTAATGCCATCAAGAAGTCAACCAAAGATTATCGAAACATTGATATAGTTTGCGATCCTTCTGTCAACCATTCTGGAAAGTGGTCGAAGTTGTCAGAAACTCCTGGAACGGAATACCGGAGTTCGAAACAGTTGGCTAGAATGTCCTCCGCCGGATGGCGTATAAATCCGGAAGTCGTCTCATGGTGGGCCATGGATGCAAGGACAAAAATACTAACTCATAAGTTTCAGGGACTCGTGGACGTCGGTGACGTAACATCACTTCCACTCGATATTGCATGCATGTAGCTTCAGAATCATGATGTCACCATTTCTAACTTAAAATCACAAACCCCTCTTTTGTTTTGCCAAGCAGGACATGGATAGTTCATAATTGGAAGGTTTAATGCACCAAACATACACAAAATCCTAAAGTCTGCAAGTGGGAATTTCTTCCTTACATTAGTGGTCCACTCCGCTTCCGCTCCCAAATTTTTATGCCGTTCGGCCAAGGGCATTTTCGCCACCTGCCCCAACCTCCGATGTTCTGTTCCCGAAGGTTCTGACAACTTCAACCACTTTCTAAAATGGTCCACAATAGTATCACAAACTGTCTCGAGGTTTCACTACTCTTTGCTCGAATTATTGACGGTGCTAAATTTCTGTATAAACGCACCCCTATTATGGAGAGCGGAACATAGGTTGTTCATAGGGAAGAGATGTGGAGCAATAGATAATTGAAGGAAGTGGGATAAATGAAAACATTGTATCAAGGAGTAAGTGTATTTCGAGGACAAGTGTCGAACAAGCCGAGCACATAAATACAATGATGAGAATCGCAATGAGGCATATGTCGGGTCCTCAATGCTCGAGCCAAGCAATGCGTACAATGTCGCTCCACGGGTGCTTGCTTTGAGAAGCTTTTATTGGTCCGCTCAGTCTGCCTGTCGTTTCGAGGATGGAACACCGTTGAACACGGAACGGAATCTGACTTCTGTAACACATCATCAAATTGTGCCAAAAGAAACTGATGAAGCGACCGTATATGTCCCTGATGATGGTACGTGGCATGCTGTGTAGCCGTACAATCTAGTTTAGAAAGTACTATGTTGTTCCCTCTACGGTGACGGTGGTTGTCCTCAGAATGAAGTGCGGCATTTTTTAAAATCCGTCCACCGCCACAAGGATGGTGTCATAGCCCTTGGGAGTGGAGGGCAATCCCATCACAAAATCCATGCTGATGTCAACCAACGGCTCCATCAGAACAAGGAAAGACTGGAGTAGTTCTGGTGGTCTTGTACAGAAACATTTTTTCCACTGACAGGTGCCACGACTTTCAGAAGGCTGCTGCATCAGTCTGAATTTTCCCCACCAATAGTACCTCGCCATTTTTTTATTGTCATGTCCTCATCAAAGTTCCCACCTGGACCGGTCTTGTGGCACTCCTCCAATAGAATCCGCCAAAGTTCTTTGTTTGGAAGCTTGACGACTTGGCGAGTGAAACACCATCACCAATAGGGATCATCATATCAGAAACTTGGTTCTTTCACACCTGCCGAACTCCTTGTATCCATTTGTGAAAAACCTCGCTATGTACGGGTCTCTTTTTACAAGACGTGTGTTGATCTCAGTCATCATATCTAGCCGCCAACTCTGAGAATCCGTTAAAATTGTCTTTCTAGGCCAGTTCTTGATGTCGTAGTCAGAGATTCACTCGAGGGACTTAATCCATCTCGTTCGTCCACGGCCCAGGTTTGGTTGAGCCTTGAGGTACGTCAGTGCGTGATGGTCAATGCGGACGATGCATCTCTAGCATTGCGAGTAGAACCACCATGTTTTGAATGTGTGCACGATTTTTAGCATTTCTTTCCCATGCACGATGTAGTTACGTTCCGAATCGTATATTTTTTACCACATGTACATGACCTGTTGTTCTCCACCGCCACTGTCTTTGAGGAGAATGGCGCCAATTGCTCAATCGGACGCGCCGGTGGGCATGATGTAGTCCACTTTCGGATCTGCCAATAGTAAGGTTGGGGCCAAGGTCAGAGCATTTGTCAAAAAGTTTGAATTTTTTGTTTGCTACCCACCTTATTCAATTCGGTGGTCTTACAAGTGAGATGGGAGAGAGGTGCTGACAACTGAGCACAGTCCTTTAAGGATTGACAGTAGTACATGCAAAAGCTAAAAAAAATATGGACACCCCAAATATTAGTCGGTATTGGCCAATCACCGGCTGCCTCCGCCTTTTTCGAGTCCATGATGATTTGTCCGCCGCCAATAATATGGCCCTGAAACTTGATCGAGTCGTGAATGAAGTCAAATTCCGAGAGTTGACCATAGGCTTTCTCTAGGTAAAATCTCCAAAACGTTTTTGACGCACCTATATATCAGGATGTCACCGAGGTAGAGGGTGACAAAGTCGTCAAGGTATGGATAAAACATGTAGTTAATCACCACCATAAATGTTGCCCTTGAGTTCGTAGATCCAAGTGGCATGACCATGAACTTGGAGTGCCCATATTTGGTCTGGAATATTGTCTTCTCGACATTCTTATCACGTACGCTGATCTCATGACAGCCAGTGGGAGGTCAAATTTGGTTAAATTGCAGACTCCACGAATTTCATTTAAATATTCCTCTACTCATGGAAAAGGATAGTGGTTCTTGCTGGTGATGTCATTCAATGCTCGGCAGTCCACTCAAAACTGCATCTCTCCGGTTTCTTTTTCACAAAACTTAGGGGCTGCTCCAGACTCGCCGGACTCCGGCACGGCAGAGAAGGTGGGTAAATAG
Organism: Penium margaritaceum; assembly: GCA_023375785.1. NCBI lineage: Eukaryota > Viridiplantae > Streptophyta > Zygnematophyceae > Desmidiales > Peniaceae > Penium > Penium margaritaceum. The sequence goes on from SZWC01000065.1 coordinate 133,605, forward strand.
CCTCCGCCGCAGACTCTGCCGCAGCGTTTCCCGCGGACTCTGCCGGAGGCTGCTGGAGTTCAGCAGCCTCCTCCTGGAAAAAACGGGACCTTCTTTCGCGCTAGAAATCCTTCAGCGGCAGAGCCCGTTCACCCGTGAAAACCGGGATCGGACCCGGTCCCACTGCTCGCGAAGGTTCGTGTTTGTGAGTTTGAACCTTCGCGCTGCTAAAACCGAGCAAATGTTTTCTAAATTCTGGACTTATCCGATCACAAAGATCCCGCCATCCAAATCATTGAATCAACTTTTCACATTCACTTTAAACGGTCTGCCGCAGAAGTCTGCATCAAGCCGTTTTGCCACTCGAAAGTGGCAATGCGGCAGCCCTGACATGCCGCATAACTCGGGTGAAACGGCTTGCCCAATGACAAGTGAGGGCGCGAAAGCTGCCGTGGACCTGCTGGCTGCGGTGGTCGCTAATTCTCGCTAATTTTTTGGCGATTGCCACATCAGATCGCGAGCTCCTCGCAACGCCAGGTCAGCTCGCAAATGCCTCTTTACCGCGAGAACCTTCTCTGCCGTGCCGGATTCCGGCAAGTCTGGACCAGCCCCTTACATGTGTCACATAGGATGACGTGGAGGGTCTGGTGAACCCCTGAACGAGCATCTCGTCCAACTGCTTCTTCATTGTGGTTAGCTCGATGTAGCTCATCTGGCAGGTTCCTTTCATCGTCCTTCTCCTCATCGGCTTCATGTCTATCTAGTGGTTGATGCTTTATTCCGTAGGAAACTCTCAGGACAGTTTGCTGGAAAAAAATCCCTTTGAACACCTTGAAGAATGATGAAAAATCCTCCGGAATGGCTACAAACTCCTCAGGTGTCAAGGCCGTGAGATCACCTCAGCTACTGTAATTCATCCGCTTCCCCTATCTCTACGTAGACCACCCACGCTTGAGGTCTAATTTACAGATATCTCTTGGCCACGTCCAGATATCCCTAGTTGGAGTTTTGTGACTACTGTGACTTCTTCTGCTACTTCCACCTTTGTTGTTTCTCATAACCGCCGCTACGTCGTGGGTCACTCGACCAAAGGCAGATGTTGTTTCCTACCATTAATGTTGACGTAGATCAATCCACTAATCCAGTCCGTGTGCGGATAGTATTGGTATATGAAAGTTTGCCCAAGGATGGTTTTGTGGTCGTTCATTGGGCATGTTCTCCATGCTGTTACATCGTGCAGATCTGCAATTTTCAGTCGGAGAGGTTCACAAGGTTGATGGATCTGCGTGCGTCTCTTGACGATCTTTCCTTCAACCCCAGTTCAATCTGCAAACCCAGCTCTTGAATCATGTCATTTCTTACAGAACTGTGATGAGCTCCTCCATCTAGTAGTGTCGGTGCCATTCTATGACTTTTGTAACCCCTCAGTTGTACCCGTAGCAGTATCACTGGTTTGTTATCATCATAATCACTCGTTGAACCTCCAGTGGGTAATCGGTGAGCATAGATTTTTCCAACTGGACAAGAGCCTCACCATCTACTCCTGTCCTTTGTCATTTCCCAATTCCTCATTCTTATCAACGGCTTCCCTCTCCGCTTCTCTTGTTGCTACCGTTTCTGGGATTACTGTAAGATTTGCCTTGGCTTCCTGCAAGTCCAGCGTTGATCGAAAGCGTTTATCTCCACCAGAGATGATGCTTCTGTCGACCGTGACTTCCCTCCGCCACGATAAGAATTGTGGCCTTGAGTTGGAGAGCCATTGGAATCCTGCATCCGAGCATTGTAGTCGGCACTTTCGATGGGGTCAGCTGCTGCGATCATTTGCAGGAGGTCTTCCTTGATGTCAAAAATGGAAAATAATCTCCAGATGTCTTGCTTGGGGCCACTCTCGTAGTATAAACAAGGCTCTTCGGGGCCGATGTCACTGTCCGTGATGATTTTACATGATCATAGCATATTCTCCGTCATGCTGGAGTGCTAAAGCATGTGTCGTACATCATACTTCTAGTTCATATTTCCAAAATGGACGAGTGTAGAACCTTCAAAGTCTTAAATCCATCTCATGAACTCTTTAGACAGGAAAAAAAAATCACAAACTCCTCCATCAAGGGATCAATGATAATTTGTACCCCATATCATGATGCTAGCAAGTCAATACCATGTAAGATCCAGCATCGACTTCGGTTTTGTTTCCTTGATCCTTGTTTGATGGTAGCATTGTCAATTGGGTATCAAGGGAATTTTGAGTGTTTCATTGATATTGTTACTTCATTGACGTACATGAGTCCCTATAATATGTGTGCAGGCTTTTGTTTAATTAAATAGATGGCCTACTACGCGCCAAGCCCCGGAATTCTACACTAATCAGTCGAGGGCATTTGGCCACTTGCCCCGACCTCAAGTGCTTTGTTCCATAAATGTTCTACCACTTTCTAGAAGTGTCAAAAAAACTTCCATCATACATATCAATACCTTGATTTTGTTGGGCAATCTTTGATGGTATAGTGCTTTTATAGAGGTGTAAATTTATATCCTCGACCCCCTCATGACTTCTTGGCCAATTTTCTCAAAGTGGCCTCTCACCACGTAACATTGCATGCGTCACTTGACTTGAGTATCCAACATCTCAAGTGTGTCCCATTATTGTTTCCGCTATTGTACACATGCACTAAACAGTTCTGACACTTCTCATCAAAGTACACTTATTTCCAGTTACAACTTATCCAGCTGTCCCAATGCATTGACACATCTTCTATCCCACACCTCCTCCATGTGAACCATCTCATGAACCAAATGGTAAGCTCAGCGTACCTATTGGCATCACAGTGTAGTTGTGCTAGAGGGGTAGCCAATGACTTTATTCCAAGGCAAATAATTTTTACAAGTCTTCGGTGAGTATCTCCCATTCAGAAGATTGCAGACCTCACGTTGACAACGGTGAATGGGACAAGCCCACTCGACGATGAGCAGTAGTAATTGGAGAATACTGTGGCAATGGAGGACCAACAGCATGCAGTCCACAATTCTATCTAGAAAAACCAGGAAGCAATAGCAACCTTTTGGTGAATGGCGTAACTCCGATGACTTCGACGGCCACTCTAGTAATGGACTCCTTGGACTAGGTGAGTCTTTTGTCTCCTCTATTGCCGGCAGGGACAAAATCTAGCATCATGGGAGGCATCGGCAAGCAAGCTTATATGGATGAGGACCTGTACCAGAATTTATTAGAGCGGTGACTATGGAGGAGTTCCAGAGTACACACCCGCAGAAAGCAGTGCTCGTGAAGATAAACATATAAAACTTAAGTGAACTCCAAATTGAGCAGGTACCCCCAGAGCCATTGGATCGTACAGATTCCAGAATGATCACAGTTGGGATGTAACTTATAGGTACAATTCACCGCTATTGGGCTCAGAAATGAGAAGAATACAGTTGACCTTGTGGCGTCGCTTTTGCGTGGCATGGCATTAAGTTGGTTGTCTGCTTCACATATCATCCAACGGTAGCACGAGGCCAGCAAACCTGGGTCAACACCTCATGCAACAACTCTCACATTTTCAGCCAATGGTGTTCTACTCCTTTATTAGATAAGTCCTAAATGGCAGGACTCCTTGACTCCAACGGAGAACTGGATTGACTTTGCGTGAATCATCCTTGCCCACTTTACAAATTTATCTGGAAATTCAGATGCACGATACAAGCATCAACGATTGTAATAGTAATGTAGCGTAGTATAATGCACACAGTGTTTTTGTAAAATCATCACTAGTAGTGACATTGACCCTAATATACTATGTTTCCACTATGATAAGAGCCTCAAATGTGACATTTGGCATAATTTCACAATATTTGGTATTCAATACGGCCTTCTACAAATGACCACAATAGATTATTACAAGGAAAAACTTGACTAGAATACTCGGCTCAGTGAATCCAATGCCTGGCAACCTCAAAGACACAGTCCATCTTGCAAAATTCCGCGACTGACAGGAATCCTGTCTCCAATAGATATCGAAACCATCAATGAATGTGACCAACGGCTATGCTGGACTTGCAAGAAGTGGGGTCATACCTCACGTGACTACCGGAAGCGGCAGCAGCTGGCAAAGAATGGGATAAGGTCGCAAAACAAAATGTGGAGCCGGAAAACGGAAAAGGGCAAGAGCATACCTCTCGTCTGGACAGAATCTCTTATGCCGAATGATCCTCCATCCAAACAGGTCTCAATGTCACAGACAAGGTTTCCTGCAATGATAAATTTTGACAAGGTGTATGAGGAAAACCAACCGGTGATACTACACCAAGTGGAATGGATGGGCTAGAAAATCACAAAGTAATACTGACACTATTAGATGGAGGGATTTTACACAGTCTCGTAATTAACGAGATGGTTTGGGAGCTAGGTCTACAATCAGAATCAAGGATGTTAAAGGAGTAACCATTGATGGATGAATGCAAATTTGTATACTTTACAACCCACTCCAATTTCAAATCAGAGACTATTAGTATGTAACAATGTGGAGAATAAGCGACCAAAAAACCACTCTCATACAAGATTTCCTGTACTAGCACAATTCACGAAGAGACCTAAGCAGCGGCATCGTCTGAATTGGCATTAATGGCAAAAAGTGAAACTTACCTTTGATTGGGTGACCCGCGACGTAGTGGCGGTTATGGATAGCAGTAGAAGAGGAAGCAATGGATGGAGTTCTATCAGCCACAAGTCAACATACGCAGTCAATAGCTCTAGACATGGCTAAATGGTACTTGCGTTGCCAAGCACAAGCCAGCCTAGTCCACATGGAACCATGAGAAGCCAGGGAAATTGTATTAGTAACGGCCTCATTGGCCTTGGCACCTCAAAAGTTTGTTGTGGTTACAAATGTTTTTCACTAATTATCAAGATGTTTGAAGGGGTTCTCTCTGACCAAAAAAATCTGAGAATTACCTCCACGATGTAGCGTCAACCATTAAATAGAATTGAAGATTTTTAACAGACCAACGGTCAAGTGAATATTTGGACGAGTGACAACGAGCTAACCGAGCTAAGAACATAGCTGGATGAGATGCTTATGCAAAGGTTTATCAGGCCATCCACATCATCATTCACCACACAAATACTTTACATCAAGAAGAAAACCAGCAAAATATGGATGTGTGGGAATACACATGACATCACATTAGAAAAAGTTGTTCCCTTTCGTGACCATTTGTGAGGAGTAAGGACGTCTACCAGAATCAACCTATGAAGCGGCTATCATCATGTCTGCAATTTTAACAAGGGCATCAAGAAGATGGTGTTCCACACCTAATATTGGTGCTGTAAGTCTATGGTCATGCCACTTGGACTCATGAGTTTACCAAAAACATTTATGGTAGCCACGAACAATATTCTTGGCTGCACCTTGATGACTTTGTCGTCGTGTATTTCGGTCAGATCCTGGCGTACAGCCACATTCAAGAGGAGCATATTGGGAATTTATGAAAAGTTCTTAGGATTTTTGAAATAGATAAGTTCAATGGAATAATCTTTTGTAGTTTCATTCACTATTAAATTGAGTTTTTGGTCCACATCATCAGCGACGGAATGATCACAATGGACCCGGAAGGTGGTTGTTGATTGACCAACGACTACCAAAGTTCATGAAGTCTAGGTGTTCTTCGGATTTTGCAACTGCTACTGTTGATTTGTAAAACAATCTGCTTGAGTATGAACACATCCCTTCTATTTCACTCATGAAACTGTTCAGTGGAGTCAAGGAGATAATAAACAATTAGTGTTAAACCATTTGGAAAGCACTCTAACCGTGATGTCAGCCTTGTATTTGAAAGATATAACCATGGACACAAACATATCTGATCAAGCACTTGGGACCATTCACCACAAAGACAGTGGCGGTGGAGAAAACCCGGTTGCATATCTGTCAATAAAGCTGTGCGATCCGAATCTCCACTGCGTGGTGGACACTGACTAATTATGGGCGGTCGTACATGCATTCAATACGTGGCCGGGCTATCTCAAATTCTGACAAAGAGTCATTTGCACTGCTTTCTACATGGTTAGACACCTCAAGGCTCAACTAAGTATGAGCCATCGACAGACTTGATGGATGGGGTTCCTTAAGTCCAACTTTGACTATAACACTAAGTGCCATCTTGGGAGAAGGAATCTGATGGATCCCTGTAGTAGGGCCATAATGGCCGTCCCTCCTTCAAAAGGCAAGGGGTGGTAGAAAATCACCCATCTTCATGGCAAAGACTGGCCACCTGCCAGCTAGCGACCATCCGGATGGATGGAGGGCGGTCGGTCAAGTGACCGGCAAGCCACCAGGCGACCACCTACAGGCTTTTGATCAAGCTGGCCGCTTGATCAGCAACTAGGAGGCCGCAATGCCTCAAAGGTCAAGGACGGTGGCCTCAGACCCTCATCCTTGCCCTCCCCTCCTTACCCCACAAGGTGAGCAAGACGAGTAGAGAGGGCGAGCGAGAGAATGACATCATCATTAAAGAGGAATCCTGTATTATATCTTCAACACAATGATTTCATACTACCACATAAATATTTTTATTGAAGTTTATTCCATACAGACTTTAACTTTTGTATACAGAATATGCATTCAAACTCAGAATTTTGGAGATTAAGGCCAAAAACATAAACGGGCCTCCAAAGACTTCAAACATTTGTCTCCCTAGACGAGTCGTTGATGTTGATTGTCCCCGTTGTTTCTTGGATAGTAAAATCCCTTCAGTTAGCCCCATATACAAGTTTGTTACTTGTGAAGACAAATTAATTGTAGAAGCTGGAAACATAACAGTCACAGTGGTTTATAAAGCAAGGAAAATGAATGTGACTAAGTTCGTAATGGAAACATCTATTTTAAGATAGAGGAAATTCCTTCGGCAGCTCCGCTAGCAGAAATAAATATTAAAGGGGGATATGGGCTTAAACCTTAACCAATATATGTGCCATGAATTTCATCGGAAAGCTCTTGACAAGGTCTGTTAAAGTTTTCCATCTTCTCCCAGTACCCTTTCTCTTCTCAGAGGCTACATGAGTTCTTATGAGACGGGATGGGAAGTATCTATCTCCAAACCACCCTCTCTTCTCCTCCTTCTAATCTCTCACCATTCCACCTTGGACCTAGAATTGGTGCAAGGCATCTCCATATGGAAAATGTGCTCCAAGGATTGCGACAGAGCCAAGAACGAGGAAGGTACAAGTGGGAAGAATTGATTGGGGCATTCTCATCGCCTCGGGCTCAAGGAGATGCATGGGGCGCTAAGAGAAGGAATGAGGAGGTCAAGGAAGGCCAGAGCACAAAGACAAGACAACAAAAGCCAGGAAGGAGTATGATGGTTTCAAACTCCAGAATGGAGTTGTTATCATACCCTCCTCCTCTCTCAGTGGTCCTCAATCATCTTGTGCATCTTGTCTTGTTTTCTGGTATCCTAGGTTCCAGAGACTACCTAGTGCCATAAGTCACGGATGAGGAAGATTAGCTCCAAAACCAGGTGTTTCTGCTGAACGTAGTTACGTATCAAAATAGTATTTTCTACCATGTGAGTAGGCTGGCCGTGGCAGCCAAAGAAAGAAGGAATTCTTTCCATGTGGTTGTGCCATCCATGGCGGTATAGAAAAACAAAAACATTTTCATATTAGCCTGAACAATTGTGAAATAAACGAGGATAACAAGATATACGACCCCCTCGTTGAGGTTGTGAGCTAACCTCTCACAACACGTTTTTGTTTCTAGTTGTGGGACCGATAGTATGGCAAGTGTCGGACCGTCCAAGACCATCAACGGTAAGGTTTTGATGGCCTCGCCACACACCCTTGGCAGATTCCAAATTTTGAGAGCGGTTTCCGTGAGCATGATAGCCAAGCCGATGGCAACCATGTCCTTGAAGGCAACCTATGTAAAAATAAGTAAAAACAAGAAGCACATAGGAGCCAAAAAGTGCTTGGTGAGCACCACGATGTGCATGTCGATGAATCCCAGGTGACGGAGAACGTGTCCAGGGAGGACAGCTCAAATGCAGACCCCCCATGGAGAGTACAATGATGATGACATCGACAAGAATTACGATAATTGACATCGTAATAAACCAAAATCAAGACACCGGTCAAGTCCATAGAAGTTGTTGACCTTGAGAATGTTGGGTAGATTCGGTCTTTTGTCAACCTTGCAAACTACTTTTGGACGGTTTATGCAAGGATAATCAACCTTGGTAGCTCCGCTGATCATGCTCACATGAAAATACATGCAAGAGAAATGGACATTTGAGTGTAATTACACTTTTCTCAAAGTAAAGAAGCTTGTGTCTAGAATACTCTTCTTAGCTCATATGGGTCAATTACAACCATATGAGGTGCCTTGGAGTAGGACTAAAAGTAATCCTCACGAATGACGGTCGTCCAAATGTGTATGGGAGCCGGAAACTCATCCTCGCTAAGATGCGGTACATAAAAGGTGACCGGTGTCTCTGTACAGTCGTACACACTTTCAAGACATAACATTGTCATCTCGAGGGTGTTGGGTGGGACATGATCATTGTGACTGACTACAACCCATTGGTATTTTTCCAAACACAACCAAACCTGTAAATACAATAGGCGCATTGGAACAAATGCATGAGACGGTTTTTACACACATGGGAGTGTCAGCTAGGACACATCAACATGGCCAATGCATTAAGCCAACAGCTTCTGGAACTGAAAGGAATGTATACAGTTGGTGAGTATTTTATGACTGTTACGATAGCTATAATGCAAAACACACAGCTTCCCTTCACCTCTATGGCAACCACATCAAGAAATTGTTCAGTGTAATGATTTTGTAAACAGGTTTGGGATGGGATACTTTGTGGATTATTGGTTCTAATACTCTCAGAAACTAGACAAGTACGGATTGGTGAAAGCTGTATAAAACAAATCACGTGTAAGAGACTTCAGAGACTTTTGAGTGCATTTGATCTCTCAGTTCCACAACCTGCCAGTGGCGGGTCACGTGGTAACATGAAAGAAGGGATGAGCACCCTTGGACCACCATTGGTGGCCATACATAGAGTGGATTTCCGTATGTATTGCATGTCATGCGACCTATTTCTATAGAACAAGGGTAGTCACAAAGGTCTAATAGACTCATTCAACAACGTCTCATCCTTGTGACTTTGTGGGAGTGTGTCTGCAAAGAATTTATTACCAGTCTTCCGTACTCAGTCCCCTGGACGTGATGTAATACTAGTTACTATGAATATTGTAACAAATACCGTACTGATCTTTGATTTCGTTCACTGAATGAATTTTAAGGGTGTAACTTAGATTCCTTGACCATATCAAATATTTTATTGTATCTTAGAATGAACAAACTAGGGTTCATTGTGGCTTTGATTTCATTTTTACCCTAACCTTTTTTTTTTGCTCAAAGCATGCCCGTTCGAGCTCGCACTCGAACAACGGTGATTTTGTTGGTCGGTCAACGGCTCGAGCACAACCGCCAACTGACACGCGAGGCCTGTTGGCGTTTTGATTTCGTGGAGGTGTTCGTTGGCGACCCGAGTGACGTGCAAAGTCGACCGTAGCGCCAGAAGCGAGTCGCCGTGGATTCGCCATAGATGCTCTCGCCTGTACACAAGATGCAAGAATTCGAGTTCCGAGACAGCACTGGTGATCCCATCCTGCCAACATGTCCCGCCTAACCAAGTTTTTTTCCCGAGTGTCATCCGAGGAGCACCATCACAACGTCGACAAGGCCTTCTCCGCACCCCGTCCAGTTGCTACCCCTAAACGCGGTCCTGGACGTCCACGCAAGACGTCTCTCGTCCTGCCACCCTTGGTCCCACCTACACCATCCACCGTCCGACCAAGCCCCACTTCCACCGATCCGCCGTCCGATGAGACACCAACAGACGAGCGCCTGCCCAAAAGACGAGCTCGCATTGTTCTGTCCGACTCCGACGAGGACGATGACACTGACGTTGCAAAAATCGGAGGAGAGTGCATCGACACCGACGACGCTTCCGACGCTGCTGACGCTGATGATGTTGCCGATGAAGCTGTCTACGCTGACGGTGCCGACCCTGACGAGGATCCACGTGTCGAAGAACGTGAGGCCGTAGAAGTTCTCATTGACGCAGTCCTGTCAGCGGAGGACATGGCGGCAAGACAAGCTACTGACAAGGCAGTTATGGATGTCCTCCTAGAGGAACTGGCGAATGATGCAGCTGACAAAGCAGCCGTTGAGTATGCAGACACCATGACGAACGTCCTGGCACTGCCTCCAGAACCAGCGGGGGATGGTGGAGGCCAAAAACGGGGTCCCTACATGGACTGTTTCAGCCTTGTGCATGTGCCCATCATCCACGCGGCGATGTTGAATCATTAGGGCAGTGTCAGCAAGGAGGTGGCATGGCTCCGCATGACCTACCGCACTCCATCTGGCCCATCCATCTACAAGCGATTGTCGTACTGCACGGTGAAAGGGTGGTACGAGCCGAGCAGTACCAGACTCCATCCTGCCTATGCCGGAGCACTCGCGGCCATGCCCAACCGCCCCATCAAAGAAGCAGCCCTCACGACATCATGGGTACAGGGGTCACGTGGACGGAAGGGCTATTTCCATGACCACCCGGCGTTGAAGCAAGACATCATCCGCGCCTTGGAGCTGATGCGCGAGCGCGGTACCCCCCTCTGCTCCACCATCATCCGCGAGAAAATCCTCGCCGTCGTACAGGAGCGTGGCATCCCCATCCTGCTGGTGAAGAGCAAGAGTGACATGTTCAGCCGCTCATGGTGCAGGAAGTTCGTTGGGCAGGAAAAGAATTGGACATGGCGTTGCGGAACGTCAGCTTCGTAGAAGCTACCTGAAGAGTGGCAGGCTCGTGGTCTCTCCATGCTCCGTCGCGCAGCCTTCCAGATCAGCATCCACATAATCAAATCCCCGTTTGTGGTCAACGCAGACCACACGGGGGTCCACCTCGTGCCGAGCCTGTTCTATACGTATGCGCCAAAAGGTGCCACAGAAGTCAAGGTGTGTGGCCAGGAGGACAAGCGCCAGGTCACTGTCCTCCTGGCCTCAAGCATGGAGGGGGCCATGCTGCCGTGCCAAGTCATTTGGACTGGCAAGACAACAGCATGCCACCCGCAATGCGACAACAGCGACAAGGCCATCCGCAGCGGCAGATGGCATTTCACACATATGGTGAACCACTGGGCGTCGGTTGGAACGTCCAAGCAATGGTTCGCGATGGTCCTCGAGCCGTACTTCATCCGCACATGCGAGAAGTACGGCGAGGACCACACGAAGGCAAGGCTGTTGCTTGTCTTGGATGCATGGTGCCCGCAAGCAAGCGAGGTGGGCGTTTTCCGTGGGTCATCCTGTAGTACATCCCTGCCGGATGCATGAGCAAGCTCTAGCCCGCGGACGTGGGGCTGTAGAAGCCTTTCAATTCCGAGATTTCCAAGGGGTACTCCTTGTGGGTTAGAAAAAAACTGTCCGCCTGTCCACAGGTCGACCTCGGAATGATACAGGTGAAAGATGCATCTGTGGGGTGGATGCTGCGAGCATGGATGCACATCCATAGCAACCCGGACATGGTGCGTGCAGCATGGTGCGAAGCAGGATGGGACAGATGCTACAACATTGATTTCCAACGTGCAGCTGCTGACGACTTCCTCACCTTCATGACAGAGTCTGACATGCAGGGGTTTGAGCCAGAAGATGTGGTCGGGTAACTTCCTATGAAATTTCTGATGCAACTGATGTCATGTCTTGCATCATGTCACGCTCTAACTTGCAGTTGTGTGTTTTCTCACTGATACATCCCCCCCCTGTCTTTCTCACCAGTGCCCTGTCCCGAGCATCATTGACGAGTTCAAATTCACGAAACACACGCAGACCAGCGCGAAAACTTGTCAACATACCAAATGACACATGCCTAACATGTCCTCTCTTAAAATTTCGATTGACCAATCTGACCAATTATTTTTGCGTACTCAAAATACCCCATTCGAAAACTTTTCGTAGTCAAATACATGAATTCGTTCGACTAAAAAATAATTAATATCGAAATTAAAAATCATACGGTATGACACAATTAATTTCAACAACCAGTTGTGAGAATGAAAACAGAACTGTGCATCCCTTCTTTGATGGTACTACGGCTAACAGTTATACACTATCTCTCATCAAGGCAGCAATCTTGCTTACAACTTCAGGCAAATGATGTACAATTGTTTTGGTAGAGAGTGACATGTTTTTTCTGTGACGAATTCCTATCTTTAGAAGAGTCTAGATTAAACAACCCAATGAATGATTCCACATAGCTCACATTTTTTGTGTTGGACAATGGTTGACATCCGATGGTACCCTTTTTACTGGTGAGGAATGGAACTAGAAAGGATATGTTTCTTCTCCTCAAGCCTTTGTTGGGTGCATAGAATCCTTGTTATAGGAGGTTAAAGACTAACCTCAAGTGATTATGCAATAACCAAAGGCATATGCCAACAAACATCACCATGAGGTTTCCTTTGACATCAGTGGCAATGTGTTCCTTTGCACTAAGAACCTTTACGTGGAATCGCCAAACCACACGAAAACTTCTACAATAGAGGATCAGACCATTTTCCATCGTTGAATGTATTGGAGTAGTGGTAAATCAACTACTGCTTTCAACGAGTATGATGATGCATGAATTTTTGTATATGAGCCTGGAGGCTCCATACACGATAGAAGAAACTGTTCAATCAACGCCGAAAATTCTTGCTACCGAATGTTGATATGAGGTCCTTCACCTACTCTAGTACCGAGAGCATTCACTTTGATTGAGGCTCACTTATCGACACCTGATTCATTAGGCCAGCTGTGGAACTCGACATAATCCATGGGATCATGAATCTCACTTGTCCACTAGGGTGGCCAACGAGTATTAGAGAGAGCTATCGGCTTGCGTAGATAGTCAAATTAAAAGGGACATCACCAAATGTGGAGACTATGAACAACATTCATGTTGGACACCTATCACACACAATCGTCCACAAGAGGTTTGAGGGGTCCAACATAGTTGTCGAATAGATGGTCCATCCTCGAGGCAGGAGGTTGCTGGCTGTGCGGACCAACAAGCTACATCTTGTGTTGGAGTGTCGTGCATGTGTTCATGTTCACCTGATAGTTGAAAATACTGGTTCTTTCAAAACTTTGGCGCCTCACTGCCTGGCACTACTACTTCTTGTGCATGAACCAGGATGGTTCGTGACAATCAAGGAGGATTGTAGTATTGTAGGGTTGTATTGTGGGAGGGCCAGTTTGGTCCACCCTCCTTGTAAAAGAAAGGGGTGGTCCACAATCATTGCTCACTTTAGTAAGGTCTGGCCGTCAATTAGCCCCTTGTTAGACAACGGCCAAATGGAGGAGGACCAACTAGAAGATCGACGGTCGGTCAGGTGACCGGCCAGGTACCCACTGTACAACAATCTAGTTGGCTGCTCGATTGGCAACCAGGAGTCCAGGAGGGCAAGAGGGTCCAGGCTGGTGGACCCAAGCCATTGTTCCTGTCGAGCGAGGGGAGAGGGTGAGCTAGAGATTGCATGAATAAACAACATAGTTATAGCAAGAAATGGTCCACGTGTCTAGTATGTGACAATCTTGTGCTAGCATGTCAAAACAGAAGTGAAGTTCGCTTAGGTGAAACTTCAGATTTCATATGAGGAAAACTTTGCAAAACTCAGAGGATTGGGATATTATCCCCCTCATTCAAGGCCTATAATAGGGGACAAATACAAAGTGGCAGTAGGCCTCTGGAGACTCAAAATATTTTAGTCTTCTTGCATGGACCATTGATGACGGCTGTCTTCGGAGTGACGCTAAGGGGAAAACCCCTCCAGTGAGTTCAAGACGTCATTCGAAGATGACTTAAATGTAGGAGTTGGGGTCACAGCCTTTAGACTCTAGGCCAATAACAATCTTTGATGGCCGAGATCAGCACTTTGCTCGTCGGAAGAGACCCATACCTTGCGAGGCTATTTGCAAAATGATATGAGGAGATCGGCAGATACAATAAAATCAAAACCTGCTTCAATGATCCCTACTAGTGATAGTTAATTTTTAACCATGTCGTAGTACCGTCGAATGACGAGCTCTGTCACATGCTTTTAGGGGAGTGCTACGACACCAGCAGAGGTGGAATGTTTTACGGGGATACAATACTCAAGAAACCTGTGATTATGTGAACCATCATAAGATACTGCTGCAAGACCTGAAACGTGTTTCAACGCCATCAGTCAAGATGAACAAACTATCAGGTTTTCTTGAACCACTGCCATTATCCAAAGGATGATGGTAAAAAAAATCCACATTGTCTCGGTTTCGCCTGTTACACAAAGGGGGTTTACGCAATTCTTATGTGGTGAGAAGGTTCTGAAAAACGTCTCACTTCACCCCGATAAGAACCACAGTCACTTCCAAGAGAACAGCACAGCCATTCCTCAACTTCGTCTGACCCCATGCAGTTTCTTCCTCCATCACAGGCAACAAGGATGGGAGGTTCACCACTAGACTTTGATGGGAGCGAATGAGTTGCCATGGCGTTCAGATCCAGCTATCGGCATCCTTCCATTCTTATTCTGATGGAATAATTGGACGCACCGATGTACCGACGCTTTGTAAAAGTGCTATGAACCCTGTGTACATAGTGGAGGTTTACTAACGTAGAATGCTCAACGAGTAGCAAGGCGCACGGGATACACAGTGGATGTAGAGGCTACAAGAAACTTAAAAAGATAGTCGCAAGAGAGCAAGTGTGTCAGTCACAAGGAAGCGAGGTGACACAACCCGGTTGACCAGGCCATCCACTCAAGCCACCAGAAGTGGGGCCCAGACGCCACCGAGGGATCCAACAACACCGGTGAGCGAGTGAAATCCCTAGTGATTTCCCACACTTCCGAATAATCTGGACGTATGGTCCAAGGAATGAGCAACCCAGGATCACATGTAACCTCACGCATGACTAAACCATGGTAACCACATCGACCATGAACTTATGTGGATGCATGTCTCCCTGTGTTCTGCTTGTCCCATGTCATGCCACTAAGAGACAAAGCATAGCCATTCTAATCATTGTAACCGTACTCTTCAAGGCTCTCGTGCACTTTTGGCCTATGTGTTGTGTATGCCAATCTCGCTATAAATCCAGCGTTGTACGTCCCATGATGTGGGTAATGGTGCAGCACCTGAGAGCTTCGACCCAAGTCAATCACCTGTAGTGATAGCGACGGTGTGTGTGTACACAGAGTCAAGAGGACACTTATGTGTCATCCAAAACCAACACTCCTCCACGAATCACAGATGATCAGCCCACACATACATGAGAGCAAATACAAGTACAACCATGTCAGTGAACAACATAACCCACATGGCATGTTCACATGAACCAGGGACATCACGAGCACGTAGAATTCCAACGGCATGCACGGCCACTTTAAGCAAGCCACTGTTGAGTGCTTTGGTGAGGAAGTCTGCACATTAGTGAGGAGTTTCGACCCAGACAACTTAAACATCTCCAGCAGTAATGCGCTGATGTATAATTTGATGCTTAATGTTGATTTGCTTGGTATGGGAATGCTACATGCCGTTGTGCTCAGCAATCGACTTGGAACTTTGATTTTCATTGCGTAGGGTGATGTAGGAAATGGGAACACACAGCTCCTGCAGCAGGCAGGGCAGCCAGACACTCTCATACATGTTTGCACCAAGTGTTACGTACTCAGCCTTGCTAGAGCTCAAGATGACACATCCTTGTTGAACACATTTCTAGAAGACAACAGTCCCACCAACAAGGAAGATGTAGCCGATGCGGCTCCGGGCATAAGTGTCATGTGCCCAATCACTATCTGTGTATACATCGATGACCAATGAAGCCTATGTGCAATTGTACAGTCCAACGCGAGCCATAGACATTGTGTAGCGGACCACGCATAGTGCTGCCTCAAGTTGCCTCTGACGATGCTGTTGAGAGAACTGAGTTAGAAAGTTGAGCAAGAAGGCCACATCTGCTGGTCTGGTGATTGCAAGATACATGAGAAATCCGATCACATACAAGGTGTCAATAACATTCGAAGTCTCCTCCAGTTGAGATGAATTGGAGGAATTCAACAGGCGCTGACATGCTGGTATTTCCAGCCAACAAAGAAGCGAACCGCTCATTCCAGTTGCGTATGTAGGTTTCCTAGTGCACGTGTAGCATATGGCAGTGACAATCGCACTCAAGTTCCATACCAAGGAGCACTTGTCCGGGCCCAAGTCCTTCATCTTCTATGTGGACTACAATAGTGACTTCACCGACTAGAAAACAACAAGACTGGATGAGGCAATGAAGTATTTATGACATAGTCCAGGATGGCCACGAAGGGCTCAAAGGGAACACTAAAAAATAGTATATGGTCAACGGTAATACAACGTTATCCTCCTCTCTTGAGGATGGAGGAGATCTCCATGTTTCAGTAGTTTGGCAACTGCTTAAGCCCATACATGGCCTTCCGCAGTGGCTATGCCTTGTTTGTGCTATGGGTGAAACCAAGTGGCTCCACCATATAGATCTCCTCATTTAGTTTTCCATCCAAGAACGTGTTGTTGACGTCCATCTACTCAAGTTTCAAGTCACACTAGGCGACCAGGCTCAAGACGGCATAGGTGGTGGTACAGCATCCAACTGGTGTAAAGGTCTCTTCAAAGTCAATGCCATGGACCTGAGTGAACCCCTTGGCTGTGAGCCAACCCTTGTACCTCTCAACCTTGCCATCAGGCTTTAGCTTCCGACGGAGAGCCCTGCGTGCCGAGACAGCTTTGCGACCTGCTACAAGGTCGACAAGCTTGCAGACCCCATATTACTTGAGGGCATTCAGCTCCTCTTGCATGGCCTTTTCCCAGAGGTCAGCATCAGCTACCTCACATGCTTGCCAAATAGTCGTAGGCTCCACATGGAATGAGGGAAACCTACTTGATGCAAGGCAAGCTACAACATAACCGGCTATAGAAGCCTCAAGGGTGTTGTGAAACTCATGAACAACGAGTGCATATTTCATTCTAGAGTTAGGATGGAATACGTTGTCGGCAAGACGGAGATAATCTAGGCTAGTGGGTATAGCAAGAGAGCGAGCAGTAGTAGATGATGCACTTGGATGAGTGCGATACTTAGGGGGCTGAGATGGTTGAGAGGCATGGCATTCAGGAAAAGAGCAAAGCCTCTCTTCGCTTGTGTATGGATAAAAAATCATTCATGGTTAATCACCCCTAAAACATACACTCGTCATTTAGTGTACATAGTAAATAGATGCATTTAGAATTTTTGTGGTATCTTCATGGAAAATGCAACAGAACTTACTTTACAATGTGTGAACACAGACATACAAATGTATTTCAATGTTTTAACGTATAAAACTTCGTAGAAGGTTTGCCAACAAAAATCAAACACAAAAAAAATCCATGGTTAAGTGCTTCACAACTCCACTTACAGTTTGCAAAAACAGACGTACATTTTTACTTTTACATTAAATGTGTTACAGCTGTAAAGTATAACAGTGCCTATTTCTTGACCCAAAACATCAAAGAACCATAACCCTTCCAAAGTCACATTCGGGGGGTTTGGGTTTTATTGTTTTGCTTGCTCGTGCTCCTGTTGGGCCCCGCGATAGCGGGACCTAGCAG
>SZWC01000065.1:152063-164005 GCA_023375785.1 Penium margaritaceum
GGGGGGATTGGACTCTCCCCCCTCCCAATGGTCAAAATCTATTGGTCGAGTGTAGCCGATGGACATGTCAAAATGTACACTAGTACACAATAAACTAGTGAATACATGCGAGGCTCATCACGATACACGCCCCGCTACAAAGACCAGATACACTTTTGGCCTTTGGGGGGGGAGGCCGAACTCCGGTAGCGAGGGGGGCAAAGAAAGAGTGTAGAACGTATGGCAAAAACATTCTCAATAGCACCGATTATGTCGAAATTAGGTTTGAACAATACAGGATTGCTCCCGGCATCTACAAATAAATGTGCATAAACTTGGAAGACAGAAATACGTCTACTAAGGGAAACATACTTTATGTCCTATGGTTTTTCTTTGAGTTTAATTTTTTACATCCAGGTTTCATGGCAAACGTAGAACCTACATAGTTCTCCAAGTGAACATAACATGACTACGTCCCAACATAGTTACCGAGAAACTACCAAAATGCATATGTCTTATACACTGATTGTGTGGTGTATAAAAAGGGGACGATTAACTATACCTCTTAAAACTAACAAGAGAGTGTGATACCATAGGAGGCTTTGAGACACCAGGATGTGAGACATCAATAGGCACTAAGGTTTGTAGAATAAACGTCTATGGTAAGTAAGAAGTAGACTGAGTAGGTGACTATATGAAGACACCAGCAGAGGGTTGTGCCTGAGTGTTGGAAGTCACAGATGCACACTTAGTAGAAGGAGGGTGAGATGATGTCAATAATAGCTCTGGGGAAGATGCGGTTGATAAGTTGGATAAAAGGCTGGGAGAACCACCATCCATGGATGGGATAGGTGCAGACGGAGGAGAAGAAGAAGGACCAGATGTGGGAGGAGATCACGATTGGTTCACGCAAGGAGGAGTCCCCACTAGGCCGAAGGCTAGGAAAGAACCATCCCTCCTAGCCGGCAGAGAGAGGACAATGAAAAAGGTGGAGTGAAATGGGATAAGTCTCAAGGAAAGACATCCTCAAAGAAGAGAGCATCCCCGGGACTCAACGACCCGGGAGCGATCAGTGTCCCAGAAATGCTAAGCCTTGGACATAGTAGAGACATCATGTTTGGTGCAAAGATGCACACGTGGACTCAGCTTGCCATCTCAAAGGTCCTTAGGGAGCAAGAAGGTAGCAACACAACTCCAAATACAACAAGATGAAGGTCTGTGTGATGACCAAATCAACGCTCAAAGGGTGTGACATGAAGGGGTAGAGGTACCTGTGGAATACAGTTCCAAATCTAGGTCATGTATGACATAACCTCAAAAGAGAAGAGCGAGAGTAGAACATAAGCACTCAAAATGGCACAGACACCATCAGCGAGGATCCAGTTCCAATGTTTGGAGACGCCGTTTTGTTGGGGTGTGTAGGTATCCGATGGCTCAATGCATACACACCTCGCATGATTTGAGGAAGCGGGTAGTGGGACCCATGAAATTGTCAAGAATGATGTCTTGAGGCTTTATGAAAGTTATGCATAACTTTCAACTCCCTTTTTCCACTGATGCTCTGATCCACCAATTGTCCATAGCTGCTTAGGACAAAGAGACTTCAAAGGGAGATGTGTGCTTTGGGCCCCCTCAATAATAGGAGAGCAGAATCATGGCCGAATGCAGGTCGCAGAAGCTAAGAGAGGCTCAAGGCCGTTAATGGTTAATTACCATATTCCCGCCTGCATTCAGAACGTAAATAGGTTTTTTTTCTTGAGAGCGGTCCAATGTTATGGCCTGGGCTGTTTCCAAGGGTGATAAAAAAAGTCCGGTCATGGTTAATGTCCAAGGTCGTCGATTTTATACGGGCGAGAGATTTTCCCGTCAAAATCGTGACCGGCGTCGCAACGGTGGATGCGTCGGCTGGCTGGGTGCTTAGGAGGGAGGAGGACCTCGGCAATACGAGGTTATTCCTCCTTGTTGCCAAAGCCGCTTGTCCGTTGATGCGGGCAAGAGGCTTTAGCCGTAGATATGGCTGTTCGAGTTTGGTTGTCCGGCCTCAAACAGCCATAACACGCTGGAAGATTGCAGATTTGTACGGGGCATTTTGAATCTAGGGGTGCATGTACATAGATACCCCTCGTCGCCAACGGCCCATAACAAATGACCCTATGGTTGAAAAAGAATGAAAATAATTCCTTCTCAATAAGCAGTGTGAATTTTGCCGGCAGTATGGTATTTTGGTGAGAGTATATCTGATTCTTGTAGCCTCTGATATGAGCTTTCCAACGCATCCAAACATGGAAAAAAACGGAGCAGTAGAGCCCCTGTTACGGTCATTGAGTAATCCATGGTTGAGCCGCAAGCCATGCCTAGAAACGGGAGTGACAGGAGGCGCTTCGATGGTGGCCTGTCGAAGTGCCATTCCTGGCCTCGAACGGGGGCTTGCTGAAGTCTACGAGACCTCCCACGTGCCTTCCTTCATGGACCACGTGTCTTTGGAGCTCAATGAATTTGAACTCGGAGCACTGGCGGTGGAATTATTCCATCACCAATTACGGACACTAAGATCTCACCTGCCTACCACCCGAACTTTGGATGGGGCTAACTTTCTGAATTCTTAACAAGATCGAGCACCTATAAGCTCAAAATTGCATGGCAAGATCCAGGGATTCCAAGTCTTCAATCAGATCAGATATCCAACTACTCTCTAGTGACCGAGCCAGGAAAATGGAAAACGACATCCATGGCAGAGACAATTTTTGACAATCTCCCCTGTGCACCTTCCATGCCGGATGCCTTAAGCTCACTCGTGCTCTTTTGCTCCTGCTCCCTCAAGCCCTTCATACGTTGTCAAGCCAAGTTCTGCAAGATTGATGACGTGTCAATCCCGGGGCTGCGCCTTCGTCAAGTAACTCACGGGCATGTTCTTTGTGCTACGACACTGCAGCACAACCTGTTCCTTCTCTACCATGTCACGTGTGTGGTGGTACCACACGTTGATGTGCTTTTTCCTCTGTGTTGCATTGGGTCACTGGTCAGTGTGATGGGTGCAGTGTTGTCCTCATGAACGACCGTAGGCTCCTGCTGTGGCACACCCAGCTCCCCCAACAATCTGCGGAGCCACACCGCTTCCTTGACCGCCTCCGCCAAAGTGATGTGTTTTGCCTCCACTGTGGAGGTGGCGACGCAGTCTTGCTTCCTGCCACATCAGAATACCGCTGTACCTGCAAGGAATAACACATAGCTAGAAGTGGATCTCCTTTTGTCCACATCACCGACGTATTCCGAGTCCGTATAATAGACTAACCACAAGGGGTCTGACTTCCCCTTTCCATCGTACTCCAGGAGTGCATGCTACATTTCATGCAAGTACCGGAGGATGCGCTTCATGGCCATCCAGTGTAGTGGCCCAGGATTGGCCACTTACCTGCTCACATGACCCACTGGGTAGGCCAAGTCTGGCCTAGTCGCCACCACGGCGTACATCAGGCTGCCCACCACAGATTGGTAGGATACCTTTTTTATGTCCTCCTCTTTTATTTGTGGTGACATCACTGCACTTTGCTCACAGCTTGTGATGAACAGACTTCCCACAGGTTTGCATTCCTCCATGCCGTACCACTCAAGGACCTCAGCCAAGTACTTGGCCTGTCCCAGCTCAACTGTGCACGCACTCTGGTTTTGTGTGATGCTCACCAAAGCATTAAGATTCAAAGTGCAGCCATGGATGTAGCCCCATTAAAATTCATGCAGTACCAACAAGAGGAGCATCAGTGCCTCCATGTTCTTCATAGCAAGGACCATCTTCTCCTCGTTGATTGTGCTTTCACCTTCAACCACCACGTCCTTCATAAGATCCAATAGTCCCTTGTGCACGAGGTGGATCTCAAAATGCAACCACCATAATCCAAATCCAGGCCACCCATGTTTTCTACATGCACAAGGACTCCATCTTCTGCGTCTTGTTGAACTCCTACTATGAACAGTCTCAAATTACAACAGCAAGGTCGTCCAGAGCGACACTTTCATATGTTGCGGAAACCGTGAATGTCTTGGCAGGTAGATCGGGGCCATGGGCCCATAACCCTTTGTCAAGAATGATTTCCTGGTATGCTATGATCCACCAAGTTTCTACAGCTGCTTAGGGCGAAGAGAATTCCAAGGGAGGTGTGTGTTTTGGATCGCCACAACACCAGGGAAGCAGACTTCTGGCAGAATGTAGGTTGTAGAAAATGAGAAAGGCCAAAGGTCATTAATGGTTGGTTGTTCTGGTGACATTACATCAGATTCTTATAGCCTGTGATCTGAGTTTTACAATGCATCCAAGCACGTCCAACATATAGTAGTAGAGCTCTTGCTACGGCCGTTGGAGAAACTCATGGTGGAGCCGCCCACCATCCCCACGAACAGGAGTAACAGGAGGTGCTTTGACGGTGGCCTGTCGAAAGGCCCTTCCTGGCCCTCCAACGTGGGGGGGGGCTTGCCCTGGTGCGTGAGACCTCCCACGTCCCTTCCTTTATGGCTCACATCCCTTTGGATCTCATTGAAGTTGAACTCGGACCACAGGCTGTGAAATTATCCCGTCACCAATGACGGACATAAAGATTCCACCCGCCTACCACCCAAACTTTGGGTGGGGCTAACTTTTCGAATTCTCAACCAAATTGAGCAAATGAAAGCTCAAAATTACATGAACAAACCCGGGAAGTCAAATCTCTAATCAGATCATACATCAAAGCACCCTCTAGTGGTCCAACCAGGAAAACGGACAACGACATCCATGGCAAGTGTACCTTCTGACAGAAATCTCCTCCATGGTCACAACAAAAGACCCAAAGACGGTGACCAGAGGCAAGTTTTACCTGAGGAAGCCAGAACTGAGGAGTAGAATACACGTCACTTGTTTGCTAGAGAGCAAATACCCAGTGCATTTGGGAAACGTTATCAATGAAATGAAGGACATACCGAATAATCCCCTCCTCGCGCATCGTGAGCAAGAGGACCCATGACTTCAGCATACAAGAGGTCATGGGGGTGGGTTGTGTGGGACTCGAAGGTAGATTATGGGGACTGATGCATCTTGCCGTGAGCATAGTCAACATAGTATGTAGGGCAACAGGCAAGAAATATGGAGGCATGAAGACCATAATCGGGAAGCACATGGAGCAATTTTGCCAATGGCAGGAGTGTGAATGTGGCAAAGGCAGCGGTGTAGAAGCTGCGTGTGAGCAAGGGAGAGAGAGAGCGAGCGACATGAACCAGACCAGACGTGGTAGGAGCAGGGGCAAAAGCCGAGATGAGAAACAGGCTATCGCAACGAGTTCCTCGTAGCAAGAGGCGGTCAGTGGTACAATGCGAAACTGATGGAATATCGTGGCTAGAGGAGAAGTCCATGCCCTTGTCATCGAGTGTCGTAACAAAGAGCAGACTCAACTCAAGAGAGGGAATGTACACCATGTTTTGCAAGAATTAACCAAACCACCCTAACACCCTAAATAAAGAGAAGTTGGCCGGAGCCAGTACGGATAAAATGAATAGATCCAAGAGGGGCAAGCAAGACAAAGGAGGAGCGGGAGGAGGTCATGTGATGGATGGCTCTTGAGTCAATGATTCAAAAGCCACTCGACTTGCGAACAAAGGTATGGAAAAAACTGATAGCGGTGATGGTAAAGTGCCGTGGGAGCTGTTGACCACCAACGACAAGACAGTGAGATAAGTTAACAGACTGCCACTCTTCAATCCACTGAATAATAACTGGCGAACACCCTGGGACATGACCAGACAAGGAGCCTCGCAAGTCTCCATCCACTACATACACAAGTGACTCCAAAGCTGAACACCCACTCTCACCTCCCTAATCATGGAGATGATGCTGGTGGATGGCGTGGGAGGGAGCAGCGTCTAACTGAAGAACATCCTCAAGTGGATTAGAGGTGATGACGATGCCAAAGGGGACACGCTGAGACAGGTTGGTAGGTGTAGCCCGGGTAGGAGGACAGTAGGGACCAGAGGGAGGGTCATATTAGAAGGGCCCTGCAAAACCTGGGGGCAACTCCCAGGGGTATTGGGTTGAAGGTGCAACCGCAGCAAAGGTGTAGAATGTTGTATTGACGGATGAAGATGGACTACGTTTGGACAAGGCGGCAGAAGTGGATGCAAGGGTAGAGCTACCAGAGCTGTTGGCGGTTTGTGCCCAATGTGCCCACGTTGCAGATGTAAGGCGGGCATCGTTAGGCGACACTGGACACTTGGGAGTAGAATGGCCAATGGAACCAAGAGGAGGTAGAGGAGGAAGAGGTTGAGCTGCCAGATTGCCTTCCTTTCCCACGCCCACCCTATCCACCTGATCCGTTGCCACTTCTCCCTTTCTCCTGACCATGCCTATCCTCCTCCTTCCGCCCTGACTAAGGAAAGAATGACTCGTGTGGAGGTGGATAAGGACAAAGTAGACGAGGAGGCTGGTGAAGAAGGTGGTGCAATGGTGGCAGCTATGACTGTAACACAATGGATGTGCTTGTTTTGTAGAGCGCTCCACCAGTCGATGAGACACTGAGAGGTGAACTCCTACAAGACATTGATGCATAGGGGAGCATCATCCAAAATGGGCTCTCTAGTAAGATGCTTGAGCTCAAAGGCCTTGATCTCTCCAAATATGTCAAATAGTTTTGGAACAAGGTTGTTGACAATGGAGAGTACTACAGGAAGCTGCCCAGGTGCTGCTTTGTCCTGGTCACGTAGCACATAGAGACTGTGAGTCCAATATGCATCTGTAGTCTCATTGGCACGCATAGACAACGTGTTGAATTTTACGACGATAAAACTCAATATAGCATGCCTTGAGACATTGTTGCGATGCTTACAGAGTGCACATGCGCCAACCGGGCCAGCAAGTATGCGACTTATAGTGTCAACATTGTAGGATCCCATCTCGTCGGTGAAATCATTGGACCTATTACCGATGAGAGAATGGATCGTGCGAGCAAACTCAACATTGATGGTAACAAAGGGAGGAAGAGCTGAGGGATGATGATCATCATAATATTCCTACAGTTGCTCATATCGTGCTCATGCAACGAAGCGAATATCCCACGAGGATAAGGTGAAATTGGAATCATTATAGGATGGTAAATAATCAAATCTGGGCTTGCGTTGGATGGACAATACAAGTGATCTGGCGGCTACTACGCCAGCAGTAGCAGCAACTAGAAGGGAGTCAAAGGAGGGTGAGCCAGAGGAAGTGGATACAGAAGGGGGTGACGCGGAGGATGGGGCGAGAACACTGACAATAGAGGAAGTATAGGGAGTGGAGCATTGTGTGGATTAGAGATAGTTGATGACTTGGTCTACTACGTGATCAACAAACTTCTGATGATCCTGCTCGCTATGCAACGTTTCCTCTACATTGCACTAAGAAACGAGTGTTGATTGGAGAGCAACACGCTGTCGTTGCAACTCTGCCTATAATGCATCGTATTGGTCATCATCGACTGGCATGATCCAGAGAGAAAACTCTGTCAAGGAAATATCGGGAGATTGTTCCTTACCCCACTGGGCATGGGAGAACAATGTGAGTGTGGTCCTTGTAGTTGTGCTGTAAGGGAATTGACCTAAACGTACACACACCACCACGGTAATCACGGGAGAATGCAAGGGAGAAAGTGTACCAAGCTCACCAGAGCTAACAATGTAGAGTAAACAGAGGTGGTACCAGTACTGTTGCTGACCATGCAATGACAGATGTGGTGGAGGACACGGAGACAATAAGACATACAACCCTTGTTCGAGCAGCACATGGAAGAGTGGAGATGGCAAGAGCTATTGGGATACAAGTTAAAACGTGGTGTCTGAATGTCCTTGAGGAATTTAAGGAGAAGGCCTACATCATGGAAGTGTGGATGGAGGTGACTACACTAGAAAGTGCAATGGTTATCGTTGTGGCTCTTGATGCTACTGCATGTGCTACAAAGGCAAAGTCTGTGACAACGTTAACTATGGCCGTTTCAAGCGGTATCTGGTCGACTCCAAGCAGAGGTATCAATTACCCTACCAACAGTAGTGCTTGCTAGAGGACAAGCTCCGGATGTAGTGATACTGGATGTTGAAGCAATGGCAGCACTTGAGATAAGTGTTACTTCTAGAATAGAAGGGATGTGAGAGTGGCATGGGAAGGCCGCTTCAGAACCAGAAGCCGCTAGAGCTGAAGACTGATAGAGAGTAGAATACCTACGAGCTACTGTTGGTGCTGGTAGTGATGCCCCACCAAGGGTGACACGGTGACTCTGTAGACGCTTTCTACGGGCAATGGAAGAGCTTACGGGTGATCGTAGTGGACGTTGATCCTGTGGTACAGCCGTGGCTAGCACGATGTGCGGTGTGGGAGTGTTGTCTCAAGCTGAAAAACAGTGCGCCTCTGCCTCTATCTCAAACCACTCTATGGGGTTAAAGTCCTCTCAAGGATAGTACGTTGGATCTTTTCGCCGGGTTCGTGATCACATCTCTCTAATGACTCTCACCTCGTATCGTGCGACTTTGTCCTCGATACGCCAGTGCTCATGGCCTAGGGTAAGTGAAGTTAGTACTGGCTCAATTCTTGGCGGAGAAGTCACGATTATTGTGGTGGCTAAAGCTACTTCTCCTATCGATGTTGTTGTTGGCAAGAACGTCATGTCTGCAGATTCCAAGGTACCTTGGTGTTGTGGTTCCTAAGTGCAACGGTGTTGTGGTGCCTTGGTACCAAGGTGTCTTGGTGCTGAGGTGCCTAGGTGTAGCGGTGCTATGGTGCCTTGGTGCCAAGGTGCCTTGGTGCTACAGTTCTTTGGAGTTTATGAGCTCCGGTGGTGTAGTACCTCGGTGTCACAGTGCAGAGATGCCACATGTACGATCCTACGGAGCTTAGATGTTTTGGTATTGCGTGGTGCCGTAGTATCACAATGTTGTGGTGCTTTGGATCTTAGATGCTCTGGTGTTTCACTTGCAGAAGAACCTTGGTGCCGTGGTGCTTTTGGAGTTGGGTTGCCTTGATGCTATGTCGTTCTGAAGCTTAAATGCTCATGTGTTGGAAGGTGCAGCGTTATCTCATTGCAGTGGTGTCTTCGGCACCAAGGTGCCTTGGTGCTGCAGTACTGTGGAGCATAGATGCTTCCGTGTTGCCTCGTGTAGCAATATCTCGGTCCCATGGTGATTAGGTGCCATGGTGTTGCGGTGCCTTGGTGCCCAAAATGCCTCGATATTGTGGTACTGCCGCACTGCAGAGCTTAGATACTTCGGTCCTACGCACGGAGATAGTGGAGGAGGCGGGCCAAGACTTTTCTGTCGTCCATGGTGTGACACAAGAGGATATAGCGAGAGGTGCTAGAGAAGACAATGAAGCTATAAGAAAGGTGTTGCGACTGTGTGTGAAGCTGTTGTTGTCATACCAAGAGTGTCGCCTTGGCTGAGTGTCATGTGACTGAGAGCAACGGCTGCAAGAGTAAATCCACGGATGATATTACTCAAGTTAACCTGATGGTGCTAGATCCAGGAAGGAGTGAGTTGAGGGCATGAGATTTCAACTTTGACAATAGTAGGTAATAGATACCCCATGGATGTAGCAGGTTACAAGAAACTTGGAGAGATAGGCACGAGAGAGCAAGTGCATCAGTCACAAGGGGTGACACAAGCCGGTTGACCGGGCCACCCACTCGAGCCACTCGAATTGAGGCTCGGATGCCACCCAGGGACCGAACCACATCGGTGAGCAAGCGAGCTCCCGAGTGGTTTCTCACACGTCAAAAGAATCTAGGCGTGTGGTTCCTAGGGATCAGCGACCCAACATCACTTGTAACCTCACGCATGAGTAAACTACAGTAATCATAACAACTACGAGCAGATGTGGATGCACATATGCCTGTGCTACACTTGTTCCATCTCATGCTTAGTCTTTGAGTACAAAGACTAAGCATAGTGAATCTGGTCATTGTAACCATGCTCTCCAAGGCTCTCATGCACATTTAGCATGGTTGTTGTGTATGCCAATCTCATCGCAAATCGAGTGTTGTGAGCCCTATGATGTGGGTAAGGGCATAGCAACTGAGAGCTTCGATTCAAGTCAATCACATGCAGTGACAATGACTATGTGTGTGTGTGTGTGTGTGTGTGTGTGTGTGTGTGTGTGTGTGTGTGTGTGTGTGTGTGTGTGTGTGTGTGTGTGTGCTTGCATAAAGTCAAGAGGTCACTTGTGTGGCATCCACAACCAACACACTATACATCCCACATTGTATCTACCGGGCGGTAAAAGCTACTAATACCCACTGCAGGCGGAAAATTCCCCGTGAAGGTAGTTCGTGAAAATTGATCCTCCAGGTTTGCAAAGCTTGAGACACAAATAAGCAGTCTGTTCTTAACGGCGACTCTTCTCGAGCATTTGGGATGGCACTCGCTAGAAAATCCCGAAGACATAGGGAGCAATGAAACAAGGAATCGACAAGCATCGGACGGACACCGAGTTCCACATAGGTCATCACAACCTACTGATACTTGCAAATGTTCGTTTGCAAGGATAGGGTTGTTGGAGCTCAAACTTAAGTGGGTGGGTTCGGTTACAATCAAGGTGGTGCAGACACCTGCTGTCGCAAAATCACACATGTCGAATAGCACGCACATCCACTTGGTGTTCCAGGTCACCAGACTTCAGCCCCACCAAGACCTGAGCAGGCACGTCCTTGGTAAGAACGCTCCAGCTCCACCTCTTATCGAACCAGGCGAGGGCGTATAATACACCGCCGAGAGCATTTTGCAAAATTATTGTTATGGAAACGCGGTGGAGTATGTAGTAAAATAACATGGCTAAGGTGCCTTGCATAATAGCTTGGACCCTTAGAACAATGTACGCGAGTAGTCAGATCAACGAACACCTTAGCTGGGATCAACGTACGTATCGCAACGCGCCAGGACATCGTGGATGAAATAAGGGGGAGTGGGAAGTCTTACGTCCTTGATGTCCCTGAGTCCTTGAATTCCGCAAGTGGGCATTCCAGTGATTACATCAATAGCCCATAGCACGTTGACCTCTAGATTTCTTCGCCGATCGGTCGAGGGCAGTGTGGTCAATTGCTTCAATCTTTGGTTTCTTAACCACAGAAGGTTCCAAAAGGTTCGACCACATTCCAGAAGTGTTGATAGGACGATAAATACATGTACCGATGTCTCGATAATAGTTGCTAGACTTCTCAAATTCGGTAGTGATAAAACCCCCCATTTATTTTGTGGATATTTTCGAAGGAGCATCTCACTATGCGTCATCTTATGCGTTTGTAACTCGAGCGCTTAAGACTTCAAGCATGCCTCACGTTTGTCATTCCATATATGCTCTCAAAGTTTCAACACTTTTCATCGAAGTGCACTTTTTGCGAATTAAAAATTATACCCTGGTCTGAATTCCTCCAATGTTCTTCTACTCCACACCGTGCCCTCGTAAACCATCCATTTTTTGTGTGGAGTATTAATTATTTGTAGCACCTAACGTAAAAATGGACATAGGTGACCTTAAAAAAATTCAATGATTCTTAGTCTCTTCACATTCTACTTGCAAACCGCTTACGGTTTCCCTGTACAATATCACCCCACCTTCCAGATTTCTATTCAATCCCTTTTTGATGGGTTAGGGCGTAATGGATGTCCACATGCCGAATTACCTACATCCCCAGCGGTTACATTAAGTGGCCACCAAAAACTGACGTAAGAGGTACTTTTCGACACTGGTGTGAATCGAAGTTGAAGTCGTTATCGATGAATGCTGTAGCAACCTGGACGGGCACGTGTGATGGGGCTAGTGCAACCGTCGGAAATCTGGTCGCACCAGCGGAATTATCGAAGCAGCAAGGTTAATGAATCGAAAGGCTGGTCGTACATTTGGTCCTGTCGTCATTTGCGAAGAAATGAACATTTCTGAAGAAACTGGCATTTTTGTTTCACCCGTTCTTTTGGGGGGGGGGGGGGGG
>SZWC01000065.1:216232-229235 GCA_023375785.1 Penium margaritaceum
GTCGGTAGCGGCGTCGTCATCGTCGTCGTCGTCGCCGTCGTCGCCGCCGCCGCCGCCGCCGCCGCCGTCGTCGGCGGCGGCGGCGGCGGCGTCGCCGTCGTCGTCGTCGTCGTCGTCGTCGTCGTCGTCGTCGTCGTCCTCGTTCTCGTTGTCATCCTCATCGTCGTCGTCGTCGGCTGCAGCTGCGGCGTTGTCGTCGTCGTCGCTGCCGCCGCCGCCGCCGCCGCCGTCGTCGTCATCATCATCTCCATCACCAACATCATCACCGTCACCATCACCACCACCACTGCCACCGCCACCATCATCGTCGTCATCATAGTCATCACCATCAAAAGTGTTGTCGCCATTTTTGTTCAACATTGCA
Organism: Penium margaritaceum; assembly: GCA_023375785.1. Taxonomy (NCBI): domain Eukaryota; kingdom Viridiplantae; phylum Streptophyta; class Zygnematophyceae; order Desmidiales; family Peniaceae; genus Penium; species Penium margaritaceum. Next base: position 216,597 of record SZWC01000065.1, read on the forward strand.
TCTGCACCCCTCTTGCCGACGTACCGTACGAGCACATGTAAGGTTAGGGTAAAACAATAGGAATGCTCGTATGGTAGTCGCAGCAGATCCCTCAATTGCTGTCATCCACTCCACCCTAGAGCAGCTGTTTGTCTTCGCGCACTGGCATGATGGATGTAATGACCAAGGGTTGGTGAGATGTCTGTTCTTGTGTAGTGTTTGTTCCTCGTCAGGCCTCCCCCCCGCCCCACTCCTCTCATCTCTCCGTCTCCACCTCGTGTGCATCCATTCTGCTGCCCTTTTACCCTTCGATCCGCCTCCTCCCAAGGTCTCACTGCTAACCTCGATCACCTGCCCCCCTTCCAATTTCCCCTCCCTCTTCCTGAACGTGCAGTCCCGGAAGGCGGGCGACTTGGGCCACTTGGAAACGGACGAGAAGGGGCACACGTACTTCTCGGGCACGAGCGACCGCCTCAAGGTGTGGGACCTCATCGGCCGTGCGGTGGTGGTGCACCCCACCGCGCCCGAGGGCGAGGGCGTGGCGGCGGTGATTGCGAGGAGCGCGGGGGTGGGACAGAACCACAAGTCGCTGTGCTTGTGCGACGGCACCGTCATCTGGGAGGCCACTGACAGCGACTACGTCATCAAGGGCACTGCGAAAGCCGTAGCGGCAGAGGCGGCTGCTGCGGCTAAGTGAGGTAGTGAGGTGCTAGATGCTAGGCGCTGCTGCTCGCGCTAGTGTGCGGCATGCGGCAGGAGAGTAATGGCTTCCGTCCTCGCTCGAGTTTGTCGGTGTTGCGGGTGCTGGCCTTGGGCATGCGGCCGCAGGGAGGCGACTCGTGTTCATGCCTAGGTAATGGAGGAGTTTGAAAGAAAATAAACTGAATGCGTCCACAAAAAATCGTGAGGTGTGCATGATGCGAAACACCGTGCCCAATCAGAATGTGCTTACAGCAGTGCCTGGTAGTAAATTGTTTGCACAATCTGAATGGTCTTTGTAATCAGACAAAGACAGATAATAACTTACAGTTTCGCTTGAGGGGTAGCTGATGCGACATGTCACTTTGTCCTGGACCAACCACCGAAGTTATGAAGCAAGGTAGAACCCTGCAAACTTGTCTGGGTAAGGTTATGCCCGGCGTCCGAAATAAGCAAGCAGAGTTTTGTCCAGAAGGCATGCAGGCAAGGTGTTGGAGGCAAGCCACATGTCCCAACTAAGCAAGTGCGTGGAAGCCTCTTGGTGTTGTAGCTGATGTTGCGACCCTTTCCTGGTCAACGTGCACACTACCTAGCATGGAAGATCTAAGAAAGAGATGATTTGGCTAGAAATTGAGGCGTAGTCTTTGAAGCAACTAAATTGCACAAAAGAGACTCGCAAGTTGGGTTTTCGTGTTGCAGGTTGACTTGCCCTACGAACCTGCCCAAACCATTGCTTTGGTTGTAGCTTAGCGCAAACGCACAGTGCGTGATCCTACGAATGCAAGATCTTGTGCAGGACGTCGTCTTGCCCCAATCAAGGGGCTGCTGTCACTTCATGTATCGCTGGGCGCCACCATACATGTAGTAATGGACTCACTGTCCATTGCCAATGCCTGCTAGTGTCCCCTGTCCGTCCCTTAGCATGTCCCTCTGAGGAGTTCATGCCCAGCCCCGTGACTAGCTTGTAGTAGGAGGGGGAGAGGCAACAGTGAATGATCCGGCAGTCACAGGAGTCACCGTGGGTGCTATAATAATTGGGCTCAAATGGTGCTCCCTTGCGGGCATGCAATGAGTTTAGGGCATGCAGGCCCATGTTGAATGAGACATGAGCTCTGGGTGTGAGTGGGAGAAGTGCAGCGCCAAGATTTGGCTAAGTCTGGAACGAATGAGTTAAGAATCAAGGAGAGAGTACAATGAGCCCTACGCTGAGCTTTTGTCCTGGGGACTGGCGGCTAGCCCACCAGGCCCCGTCATCCCCGCCGCACCAAAAGGCACGGACGGGGAGTACACATGTCCCACAACATGAAACCACAAACTGGAGGTCTCCCGAGGCACCGGACCAGTCAACCGTGTGCCCGGGTCTCGACCGACAGGAAAATATCAAATATACCCCAAACACAACCAGAATATGCGGTGACACACTAGCATCACAGTCTAGCCAAGCTAGGCAAGTTTAGGCCTCCCGAGACGTCGGTACATGTAACCGGGCGTCCGGGTCTCAGCCACACGCAGACTACACATGTCTGTCAGAAAGATCCCTAAGACTAGACCAATCAGTGCAGGGTCTCCCGAGGTACCGGCACAAACCACCGAGTACCCGGGTCTCGACCACAGAGAGAGTGTACAACCTGTCAGAGGCAATATGCAGTCAACCTTTGTGGGTCTCCTGGAGCACTGGCACAAACCACCAAGTGCCCGGGTCTCGACCACCGAGAAAACTCTACTAGACACATATGGGTAAACTGAGCTGCTAGAATGCACCATTCATGTCACAGACGAAGTAATGTAGCCACTGGAGAACCATCAGCTCAAACTAGGAGACAAGGCTACATGATAGCTCAAAGCCCATACACCAACACTCCCCCTGGGCTGCAAGAGCTGTCGACAAGGTATCAGCTGAAAAGATACAGGTGCTCCCCCGCGATGAGAGAGTCTTGAGAACATGAACGCCAACACTAATGTGCAAGGATGCATCTGCTCCAACGTGTGCTCGTTGCACATAGCTCAAGCGTGAGGTCTTGTAGGTGCCTGTCCGCACGTGCGACTGCATCCTCCTGGTCGCGAAGCGCAGAGTGTAAACGCTCGAGCGCAGGGGCCTGCTCGGCTGCTGGTGCATCAGGTACTACTCGAGCTGCGTCCTCCGCGACGGCTGCGCCTCCACAGACAGCTACCGCAATGGCACTGGCCATAGCGGAAGTCCTGGCAGCCTCGACGTCTCCTGCCTCTCCGGGTACCCCCTCCGCATGTGTATCTGCAATGGCAGATGCTGTGGCTGAGGGAGCGTCTACCCCTACGCAGGCTGTACCAGCTGCTATAGGAGCGACAACCATCATGGTGTCTGCACCAACAAGCGCGTCCACTACCGACGTCCTGTCAGGAGCAATGACTGCAATTGCTGCTACTGTCACGACGTCGATGGCTGCCGACACACCCACTGCCTGGACGTGTGCTCCACATGTGTCGGCTGTCATCGCCACTGCTACTACTTCCCCATCCACTGCTGCTGCCACACCTGCCTCTGTGGTCGTGGTCTCTACTATGTCAACTGTAGTCTCCATCTCCATCTCCATCTTTATGTCTACCTCCAACTCTGTGTCGGACCATTCGTCCGTCTCCGAATCCACGTCAGACCACTCCTCGGATGTCTCGTCCTCACTGAGAGTGTCCTGTCGTGAAGCACCGTCTGTCGCATCCCTCTTGCACTCTCCGATGGTCGTCGGTGGACACTCCATCCCCTCCTTGACCGACGCACCTGTAGAAGCTGCGAAGGGATGCCGCACCAACCCTGCGACTGGGGATGAGAGAGTCATCTCCGTGCTGACGTCTGCCACTGCTGCGATTGCTACTGCCTTCTAGGCACGTCTCGCCAAATGTGCTATCCGCTGCCTCGCGTGTTGAGTGCGAGCGCGATGACGCCGAGCTGAAGGGACTACCATAGAAGCGGAGGGGCCAACGGTCGGGATGACTCCAACTGACTCCAGGTTAGAGCGGAGGGCATCAGATGTGGAGCTAAGGTCGGGAGGTGTGGCATGGTCAGGTGATGACACTGATGGAGGTGAGGATGGCGAGGAGGAAGATAGGGGTGTGTGAAGCGGCACGGCGGCAACAGCACGCTCAGAGACCACATGGTCTGTGAGCTGTTGTACCATGCGCTTCAGACCCTCGAGCTCGGCGTACAATACCGCCATAGCTCTACTGAGGGGCGCGACTGTATGAGCTGATGTCTCGGAGTCGGATGGTGGAGTAGGGCGGGACTGTAACCAGGGCGGTCGCCACCCAGCAAGGCGTTGGCGACACTGGCGCTAGCCATGGTGTCGGCCGCCGCAAAAGTAGCAGGCAAAGCCGTTGGACGCCTAGGGCGTATACCACGGCTGCAGCTTCCACTGCGCTCGTGGCGCCTGCGACACCTGCACTGCCAGTGCCAGCCAAGGCGTCGGCTGCGCCCCTTGCCACGCCGGTGTGCTCATCTCAGGAGCCTGGCGTGGGTGAGTGTATAAGACACTCGCTCCCACTGGCACAAGGCCACAGGGGGAACCGGGCGATCAAAGCACAATATGTCAAATGTGCTGTGACGCCGTCATGAGGACGGCCACCACCACGCCGATGGTACGTTGGTGTCCGACTGCTACGCATCTATCGTGCGGTTACCGTGCGACCTCAAGTCGCCTTCGGTGCTGCTGTTCCTACGACCGCTGCTACTGCATCGGTCACCGTCGCCAGCCGACGACTGTGTCCTCAGACCACCTTCGCCGCTGCTACTACTACCGCGTCTCACGCGGCCGTTGCTGCTGCTATGGTTGCCTTCGTTTGCTGACGACGAGTTAGTGCACCAACGCGTGAGTGCACCCGGTTTTTTTTTCACTTTTTGTTTAGGTGCCACCTCCTCGGGTGCCCCTTTTGGGGTTGTCCTTGGGTGGCCCACTCGGGGACCCCCCCTTGTCCTCTCCCCCTCCTTCCTTCCCCCCTTTTTTTGTTTGGTCTTGCTCGACTCCTAGAGCGAGCTTGTCGAGCTAGCTCGCTCGAGGAGCTCGCTCGTCGAGCGAGCTCGCTCGGCGAGCTCGCCTGCAGGCGAGCCTAACGGCTCCCCCCTCACCCTCGCGGGCGAGCCGTCGCAACAGGAAGCTGCACGATAGCTTCCTGCTGCTGCAATGGCGACGGGGCCAGCTGCTCCTAGCCCCGCGGCTGCTGCCCCTGCTCCTACGCGTGCTGCTGCTCCCACTCCTACAGCGCACGCGAAGAAGCAGCACTACAGCTGCTACTGTGGCTACTGCCGTCAGCTGCTGCTGCTACTGCCATCAGCTGCTGCTGCTGCCGTCAGCTGCTACTGTTGTAGCTACACGCTACCGCTGCTGCTACTGCGGATGCTGACTGCCATTGCTGCTGCTGCAGTAGCTCGCTGCCGGTGTGGCTGCTGCCCCCCTCCGACGCTGCTGTTGCAGCAGCTCGCCGCCGACACACCTACAACTGCTCAGAGCAGCCGCCGCTGCTGCTACAGCTGCTATTAGGCTGCTTCCCTGCGCTGCTACTACTGCAGCTGCTCACCACTGCAGCAACTGCTCTGGGCGCCAATGTGGCTGCTGCCCTCCGCCGTTGCGGCTGCAGCTGCTCTTGCTGCTTCTATTGCTACGGCTTCTGCCCACAGCCGCTATTGTTGCAGGTGCCTCCCACCGCTACTGCTGCTATGGTTGCTGTTGTTGCGGCTGCTGTTGCTGTTGGCTGCCGCCACTGTCTCTGCTGCCTCCACTGCTCCGCTACAACGTCGTCGTGGTGGGTCCTTCCAGGATCTGCTGCTGCTGCTACTCTGGATGGCTGCCGCTGCTGCCACTCACTGTTGCTGCTGCTGCTGCTACATCTGTGCTGCACAGTACGACGAGCTGTGGCTCGTTTGCTCTGATACCAAGAGAAGCTTCTAGGAACCTTCCTAACCACTTGCCGTGGCACTAGGCGTAACCGCTAGGTCAGCGTGTGACAACGGTCACAAGTCAGAGGCAAAACCTGCAAGGGTTTGGGTAGGGACACATACACAGTGTCAAGAAGCTCAAATCTGAATATAACCGCAGAGAGAAATGACAACTGACAAGATCACAACATAAATACCTGCTGCGGCTCACAGCAAGTGATGCACGCGCAGTGTTCGTTTGTCCTAAAACTGGCCTAAAATCACTGTTTTGACCATAAACCTGCGGACAGGTATCTGAACGCACCACCGTCAGAGCCGAGAGATGTAGAATCTCGAGCCGGACGCTACAACTGGTCACACGCACAAGCCCGGCATCGATCAGTGGACAGACAATGCAAAACATGCAAATCGGGCTTGAGAGCCAATCCACCGAGAAAACTCTTGCGTGTGCAGAAAATCCAGAAAGGACCCCGGCTAGCACTCGGGATGTCGTGGCTGCTGTCTGGCAGCTGCTAGTGCACGGAGCCACCACTTGTCGGTGCCCTGGCGCCAGCTGCGTCCGCATCATGGATCACGTCGTCATGCTCTCCAGTAACGGTGCTCCATACCACCAGTACTGGGTATACGGATAATCACCGCGTCATCGCTCGTGATGGGTGGAAGCCACACAAACCAACAAGAGACACACTGTCTCATAAGTTTCATAAGCTTCAATGAGCTGATAGGAAGCACACAAAATAGATAGCGATGATGGACGGATTTGCTTCGAATTTCGGCCAGCAACCATTGATTTTGTCGTAACTCACCCTACCCACATGTAACTACAGATCGTATCGACCTACTGATGCAAAATCTTGAACCACACAAACCGGCTACATACATGCATTAGTCGGGCACCAATTAGTAGGTACACAATGCAAAAACATGCAAAGCAGCCAGTCCACTGAGAAAATCCTACAGACTACAGAAGAGAAGCTGATTGTCCCAGCTTGTCTCCGGATGGTCGGATGAAGAGGGACAGATCGGTGTCATCGTGCACATATCTCACGTGAGTTAGTGTGCCGGTGATCTCCAGGGTCCTGCTTGAGGCTGTACAAGGCCTTGTGTTATTACTAGACCTTGTCACCATTCTTGAAACCTAGTGGATACACCGTGTAGATCTCCTTCTCTAGAGTACCATGGAGTCATGCATTTTTAACACCCAGTTGGTGCTTTTTCCATTTATGGAAAATTATGAGACCAAAGAGAGCATGGGTTGTGGCCATGTGGCCAATAGATGCCAAGGTTCCGGTGAAGTCACCACCCTCAACCTGTGAAATACCTTAGCCACCAGGCGGGCTTTACAACGATCTGGTGAGCAATCTGGCTCCACCTTGTTGCAAAAGGACCACTTGGCCCTTACACCCTTCTGTCCTTGCGGAATCACTTAGAGCAACAATCACTTAGACACCATGCTCTCGGATTGTGCAAAGCTCATCCTCACACGCCACGTGCTACAACATCGCGTCCTCTGCAAAGAGTAGCTCCTGCAAACGCGCCAATATCAGGCCACATCAAGGTTGAACTCCGGGTGGCAGGACATCCGCGTCTGGCGTGGGTTGGATTACAACAAGGTCGGCTGTGGCATTGCACACGGCAGAGAACTCACGTGCGGCCAGCTTGTGGCCGACAGGGCAAGCTCAGTGTACCTCAGACTTGTAACTTCGAACGCTAATGTTGAAGGCCTACGTGCTCGGATCACCGCTCTTAATGCTAAGGGCAAGACATTTTGACACTGAAACAACCAGCCACTGAGCCCTAGGAGGAGCGGTTAGAGACCCACCGGGCTTGCGGGTGAACGAGGTGCTAACGTCGGGCTAGGGAGCGGACGGTGGGGAAGCAAATGCAATGGCCACAGGCTAGCAGGAAAGCACAAAGTTGGGAGCTGGAGATGGTATCACAGGTTCATATAAAGGCTCTGGGGAGGCAGCAGGCACTTGGAAGGCATTGGCTTAGAACATGCCATTCGCATAGATGCAGGCACAAGAGTAAGATAATCCACGGGTATCGAGGTAGGCGTAGCCATAGGAGGAGTCGTTGGTGCGGAGGCAAGCGCAGGCTGAAGTGACTTCGCAAGGACGGTTGCAAGGACAAGCATGTATATTTGTTGGGACAGGTGAGGACATAGGTCCCAGCACAACGATGGCGGGATCATGATCGGATGACAGCTGGACAATAGGTGTGAAGGCTTGGACCAACCCATCTATTGGCCTTGACTCCGTAACCTGCTGGGAATCTGCGCAAGTGGAAGCACTGTTGGAGGGTAGGATGTGTGAGAGGTGCCGGAAAGTGAGAGCCTCGAAGGAGAGGGCATCTCGAGACTCGATGACGCGCTGGCGAGCAGGGTCCCATAGGCACCAGGCATTTGACCTGTGAACAATGCCTGGAAAGGCACACATGCAACCTCGTAGGGAGACTTTGGAGCCCTGCTGGTCATGAGTGTACCTGACGTAGGCTAGCAGACCTCATACGCGCGCAAGCTGAAGTTAGGCATGATGGCCAAACCAGATCTCGTACAATGTAACGCGGTCTAGCAGAGGATAGTGTAGGAGGTCGTTCCAGACCTATGTCATGTATGAGAAGCCGTCAAAGGTGAAAGACTCTGGGAAACTACACTCGACACGCATGGCGGAGACCGCATCCTCTACAGTGCAGTTCCAACAATCTGATAAAACGTTCTGTTGGAGTATTGCGGGGGCTGAGAGCTGGTACAAGACATTGTGCTCGGCAAAGAATGCTTCCATCTTGCCAATAAACTTCCTACCATGGCATGAGTAGAAATCTCAGCCATAACTAGCCACATGTGACTACCAGATAAACATCAGTGCTATAGTGGAGGCTGTATTCCCATCGCATCCAGGTGGATTCATTGGTCAAAGTGAAGACGTACTAACCACGGTTCGACAAGGAATTCACTGGGAGGGGAACGAGTTGGTCCAAGTGGACCAGCTCCAATGCACATTGGGCGGGGGAGACAAAATCAGGATAGGTACAAAAATGCATCTTACCCTACACAAAAACGAGGCAATCGGTCTTGGAGGAAGCTTCATCAGGACCAAGGGTAGGCTGTTTCTGCATGATCTTGGACACAATGTTTGTGCTCACGTGGCATAGTTGATGTTGTGGCAAGCGTTGATTTAAAAAAAAGAGCACACCGTTGACGAACAGACGTATGAAAATGGAGGATGGGACAGACGGGAAGGAGGGAGCAAAGAGTACGGCACAATACAAGTAATTCACTATAGATGCACGGAGCACAACGTCATATATTGTGGATCATTTAACAGAATTCTCACTTGCGGGATCCATCCTAAAGTAGGCACAAACCAAACGCAAGATTAGCTCAAGAGAAGGGACAAAAGGATGTCAGAGATGAACAAGGAGTCAAATGGACCATCAAAGCGCACAAATCCAACACCCTGGATAGACATCATATGCTCAGATCCTGTATGATTAGATGCAACAAGACCAAGGGCAGCGGAGTTGACGCATCAACACACCATGTGATGAGTGAAAACAGAGCCTACAATGCAAGTATCACTCGTCTCACGAATTATTTTCATCTTTTGGGTACTCAACATACGGCTTCAAGCAATGATGCACAACACAAGCATGGAACTCATCAAGCCAAGCAATAGTGTCAGGTCTCAACTCTCCCTCATCATGCCTAGACTGAGCTCCCCCACAAGCATCACTGCGGGCAACGATGATGGCAGGACAACCCACTGTGGAGTACTCGGTTGTGTCAACACACTTGCTCCTCACTGATTGGAAAGTTCTAGGGGCTGATGAAGCTCCACGATGGTGTGATCCCAAGAATCCTGGTCACTTTTGCTGTTTGGGCAAGACAATGTCCCAGGTGCTTTCATGGTTTTTGCGTGACTTTCTTTTGTGGTGCCAGATGTCATCCGCTGCACGTGCGCCGCCTGGAGCCCATGTGTGTGATGCTGCTCTAGTTGAGGGGTTGCTGGCACTCCATGAAATGCTGGGTATCCTCACAACAGTAGCATTGGAGAGACTTTCCAGTGCCATGTTTTGATGGCTGTGCCTGCTTCTGCCCCTTGCCGTACCCCTTATTCCCCTCCTTTCCCTGGGTGGCCAGTCTGGGGAGATGGAAAGAGGACGGAGAGGGAGAGACGGAGCTAGGGGAGGGATTAATTGAGGATGTCGCCATCATCTCTGTAAGAAGTGGCGTTTGCAAGTGCACTCAGGCTGTCTTCTTGACCGCTTTCTTCTTGAGGTAGAAGCACAGGGCCTTAGGAAGAAGCATAAGACACTCAGACATGTCTAGAAGGGCGATGTGATCGAAACTCGAGTAGATGTCGAAGTGATCCAAGTGAGCCCCCAACATGATGGAGTCAAGGGTATAGAGCTGCAAGCCACTACTAGTCCCTAGGCGGGTGGAGATGAGCATGGCACATTGCGAGTAGTGAGCTGCCAGCTCAGATACTCCGTTTTGGAGAGTGTTAAAGTCAACAAGCACATGTGCCCCTGTTGCGTGCGTCTCCATAGAAAAGAGCGTAAACGACAGATCCCATCCACAGTAAGGGTCTGCCTGGTCCAGGCCCCTGTTTTTTCCAATAAGGGCTAGAAGGTGATGACCATCTCCTGAGGGACAACTATAGTAGGCCTTTCATCGATCGTTTTGCTACATGGACCTGACAGGGTCGGACATCTGGTATTGACTTTGGTATCAAGGCCAATCTCCCTTGGCATCCACTTACAGCTGAAACAACACCTGCCAAGATTCAAAGCCTTCCTTGCTCACGAGGGACGGGATGTCTTGAAGTCCTTTGGTAGCCGCTCTGTGGAGAGGGTGATCTGGGGCTTTGGGGAAATTGGGCATGGTGTGGGAAGGCCATCATCAAGGGGAATGCCTCGGAAAGAGACGCCGATCATCTGCCTTGAGGAGTGCTGGCGCACCAGGATGATGGAAAACGGGCCTAGCCGCAACTGGCTAAGACACTCATCAAGAACACGCACATGCTTTGCTTGTGCATCTGCATCAGTGTCATGAACCTCTTCTTTTGGGTCTCCAAAGGGGTTTCCCTCCTAGTTGGGGAAGTGCTATTGTGTGGCTGACACACGTGAGATGGACTATTGATCCGCTGCCGGTGCAGTTCCACCAGCTATCCGTGTCTACTATTGTTGTTGTGACATGCACGAGTGCTCTAATAGCAACTTCCTGATCGCCTCAAGAGTGTCACTTTGTTGCTACTTCTTTCCATGTATCTCATCCTGCTGCCCCTAGAGGTTGGAAATCGCTAATCAATATGGGTTCGTCACCCGAGATGATGAGGAACTGCCTAGTTTAGCTGGCACCTTCCCCTCGTTAGTGTCAGGTGCTTCGTGGACCATTTAGTATGGACCGACCGGTGAAAGTCACCAAAACGCTGGTCCGTCAGCATTTCTTGAGGCGTTGGAACGCAGGGAAAATTTTATGCCTTGGCCAAAAGTCTAGGGAAGGCACTGATGAGGTTATTAGTCACTCTATTGATGGCAGCAAGGGGATGCTGATGTCAACAGACCTGATGATGATGTAGCTACTCCGCTGAAGCTCCACTGACACTGCTGTGATGTTGCTGCTTTTGTGCTGCTTCTCTTCTACTGCTTCTTTGCTATTTTGATGTTTTAGCACTGCAGCACAGCAGCACTACTGCGATGTGCTTTTGTGCTGCTCTGGCTGTTGCGACCGCTCTCGTCGCTGCTGGCATTGTAACAGTCAACCTGCCATGGTAGTGGTTGCAGCTGCCCTCCCATCATGCGGTGGTATTGCTGTTGCTGTTGTCGCATTAGTGATATGGTGGCCTATTGCTGCTGCTGTCCTCAAGACTGCAACTCTGCTATGGCCACCGGCTACAGCGGTTTAGCGTGGTGTGGCGGGTCTTTCCAAGACTGTCGTTACATCCGTGGCTCTCACTACCGTTGTTGTGTCCCTGCTGTGTGACTTAGCTAGGGATGCATTTCCGCAATGATACCATGAGATGTTGCATGGAAGATTCTTAGCACTGCTATCTTTGACGTGGAGATGTCAATCATCAGCAGATATACTAACATGCAAGGCAGGTGTAAGAAGAGGAATTGTGTAACTAGCAGGGATGCGCATAGTATCATAAGCTTCATGAGCTTCAAAATATGCAGAGAAATGGAAAATGAAAAGCACAAAATTTACAAAGCTGTAGCATGTGTCAGTCAGTCTGTGCACCGCAGCAGGTCAGTTTGCCTTAAAATCGACCCAAGATCACTGCTTTGGCCATATTTCAGCCCACACACATCCAAATGCAGAGCCGTCTGAACCTATGGATGAATAATCTCAAGCCAGATGTAATGATTGTGCACATGTTCAGTCTGAGACACAATGAAAAAAATATAAATTGGGTGCAAGGCCAATCCACCAAGAAAATCCTAGAGGTTGCAAAAAAGTCGCAGAGTGCTCTAGCAAGTCTCTGGCCCACTATGGCAGCTGTATTACGGTTGCGGATGGGTGGATCACCACACGACAGTGGCCCGAAGCCAGCTTTGTCCTCATGAGGGATCTGCATGGGCATGCATACGACTGAGTGGCCACAGTCAGCTGTATGTACAGATGGGAACGACTCACATCACAACAGTCCGATCCTGTCCCGAACCCGGGCTTGCCTAAGACAGGAAGAAAACCGTTGACCAGATTTTTTAGATCTGCTTATACCAGCCCCCCTGTCGCCCCTGTTGCTTTCATATTCTGGCAGGGATTGACGGTCTGGCACTGGGTCAGATCGTTTGGGCAGATCCCTTCCACGTCAGCCCACATCTGAAGCAACGCCTCCCAGACGTGAAAGTCGGCCTTGCTGGTGTAGTGGGGAGGAGGTTTCTCAAAGTCCGTCTGGCATTGATCTATGGGAACAGCAACCTCAGGGAGTGAAGCAGGTGGACATGGGAGAGGGAGACTTCTGAACGTTGTTGCCATCTGCTTACGTTGGGTGAATGGATGGCTTTTGGTATGACGTGACGAGATGTCGGGGGGGGGGGGGGGGGGGGGGGGG
>SZWC01000065.1:235678-263575 GCA_023375785.1 Penium margaritaceum
GGGGGGGGGGGGGGGGGGGGGGGGGGTCGGGAGGTCGACCTGGGGTCGAAGGTCGACCTCCCCAACCTTTGACCTCCCTAGGGAGGTCGAAGGTCCAGGTCAACATAGCTTGGATTGTGAAACCTATTTGTGACCTGCAACTTTGCAGTTGGACAGGACAATAGTGTGTCAATTTTGAATCGACATTGTCTAGGGTAGTTTGGGGTAGCGTGTGCATTTGCGTACCCCTTTCTGGGATTTTGGGGGTTTTCGTCCCCGATCTGTTTGACTCGTTGTCGAGCCTTGCTCACTGACAGACGGATGGAGCTTGTGTAGCCAGCTCTCACCTGTAGCAGCTCTCTCCTTTGTTACTCATACAGTTGTATATATATATATATATATTTTTTTCTTTCTAAACGGCCACCATGCATTTTTGGGCTTAGGCTGGCCTAGGATCCACCATTTTGCATGCTGTTTATTGCCATGGCTTCTTAGCACAATCCTCAAACGCACCCCAAGATTCAAAGAATGAGTTTTTGGAGTAACCAAGAGTTTAAATGATCACACATAACCATTGAGTATGCACTAAAAACAAAGCCAAAGAATAATAACCTATGACAATGAGCTAAGTAGTAAGGTGTACCCTAGTCTCTGTCCCTGGTTCCTGGTTCTGGCACTGGAGAAATCCCCTAATTGCACCCATAGTTGCGCACCAGACCCCGCCAACCTTAGAAACAGGCAGGCTAGGAGAGACAGAAGGTTAGGATAGGACCGATGATCTTCCTACCAACCTTTCTTACTTTTCTTCCTTCTCCTTGTCCTATTCATTTCAATTCTAGAAACAACACATGCATAGTTCATTGATGAGTTGGAGAGTTACAAGATGAAGGGAATAATATGAGGGTATGGTTGGATTGGCATAAGGGACGGGGAGAGATTAGAGGGAAGGGAAAGGGAGAGAAGAAGCAAGTAATGTTTATGTTAGGATAGGAGTGAATCCTATTGAGGGGGAAATGAGGAAGAGGGGAGGAGGAGAGGGGAGTATGGGAAGGGAGGGAGGGTGATGGGAGAGGGTACTACTGGGGGGATAAGAGGGGTTGCTTGGCATGGGCTCCGTCTGGGAGTGAAAGTCCACTCGAGGGGATTGGGGCAGGGATATGGAGGATGGAAGGGGTTATTATGAGAAGATTGTTGGATTTGGGGGGAGGTGTCTAAGACAAAAGATTCTGTAGGAAGGGGTGTGCATGTCACACCATTCAAGAAATGGTATGGTTTTCATGCAGACCTCCATCTTGATTTTTCATGAGGTAGCATCACCTGTACTTTGCTCCCTCAGGACCAACACAATGACAATTTGTCTCCCCAAGGTCATCTACGCCTTTTTGTGGATGTCTCACCTTAGACCAAGGCTTAGCAATTCTGGGACCCTAAGAGTTGTTGGCTTGTTGAGTCTCACTAGAGACAGGAACCTGTCTCAGCCCTGCGTTGAGCTGTGCCTTTCTTTACTTTGAAGTACTTTATTTTGAAAAATGCCCTCTCTGTTCCATTGCCCGCACCCTTCTCTCATCCAAGTGGAGGTGTTTTCTACAGTATGTCCTTTGAAAATGGCAATGCTCTGTTCCCCTCTGCTCACGCATCAAATCATCTCTTGTTGCATCTACATCATTGAAAATATTGCCTCCTACCACATCTATGATGTTTCTTGTTTTTCCTCCTGGCACATCCACATCATCTAAATCCCTTGTTCCACATTATTTCCTGCATTGTGACCAATCACATCCATGGTGTCTCCTGTATTACCCCCTATAACATCCGTATCGTCGCCTATGTGGTCTTTTGCCACATCCAGATCGTCACCTACGCTTTCACCTATCACATGTGTTTCATGGCCTACGTACACCTGTGCTGCCGTTACATCGCCTCCCGTTGCGTAGTTGTTGATACCAGCACCGTTGCCGGTGTTGCCCGTTGTAGCCCCCGCTATACCTAAGAATATCAAACCCACGCGGATACCTCCCTCATCACCTCTCATTCAATCGCCTGGTGGTCGCCCTAGACCCTTGTAGCCTGTGCCTTGCTACACCCCACCTGTCATGTGCACTACTCTGGTTAATTCTGAGGAACGACGCGGTCTGCCCACCCTGCCCATGGCAACGTGACTGGTTCTGTACATCCTGCTCCTACCAATGGTCTTGATGCAATCGGTCCTGTGGTGCTTGTGGTGAATCCTGGCACTGCACTCAGAAACTCCTTGATTGCTGATTTGTTCTGTTTTGCTGCTGCGATTGCTTTGTCTAGTCAATCTACAAGGCACCTCAGTTGCCACTATACTCATTGTGAGTGGCAGGAATGCACCTTTATAACAAGCCCAAACACTGTGTGACAAGCCCACTCTGTTGCAGATTCAACACTTTGAGGATTCGGCTTCCATCTAGGAGCATGGGGCTTATGAGAAGGTAAAACTACGTCCTGGTTGCAAGGAAATAACCGCTCATTAGGTGATTCAAAGGAAATAGAGGATGGATGGCTCAGTGGAGCTGCACAATATCCGTATCCTGGCCAGAGGATTTTCCAGGTACCCGATGTGGAATTTGATGCAACCTTGCTTCTGTTGGGAAGTACCACTACAAAGGCCCTATTTATTCGAGTGGCTCAACATGAACGGGGATCGACCAGATGGACGTTGACTACCTTCCTTACATGGCCTTGTCAAAGAGGAGATCAATCCGGTATAGCCTCCAGTACTTGACAATGGCTCGTACCCAGTCTGCTACCTCCAAATAGCCTTTTAAGGGATCAAGTAGTCTCTCCAGTACTAGAACCTGAAGATCTCAAATACTTTGGAGAAAAGAAGGTATCATTGCAGTCCAGTCATTCCAACTCTGTTTGTGAGTGCTCCCTGTACAATTTTTGTTATGATATGATCTCTTCACCGGGTCTCCAAACCCTCAGGCTGTGCAGATTGTGAAGGACCTCCTTTAGTGTGTGTATTGGATGAATGATATTGGTCCAAGCAGCATCATCCTGGCTCTAGAGATTGAGCGCGACCGACATTGTCGTATGATGTACGTGCATCAAAGTGGTAATGTCAGAAATTTGGAGGAGCATTTTGGTGACATACTGGCCACAATGTCCTCATAATCCACGCCTATGATACTTGTTGGACAAGGCTTCTCACGTCAGCATACCCGCCTCATTTGGAAGAGCATGTTTGTTAGGTGGATCGTGCCAACAGAACTGATTGCGGCTTAAGGTATCCTTGAACATGAAATCTGAATATTGATTTGAAATGAACATGAAAAACTGTTTGAGATTAGTCCAAGAATGGGGTTGATCTATCCAGATTTGAGGAAGCTAGGCCTGGCCAAATGTTGGACAGACCAAGGAGAAAACAGGTGACGGGAATTGGTCCCCAAGGACCAAGGCCCAATCTCTAGAAGACCCAATGAGGCCGAAGTGCACCATAGGGCATGGTTGGTCAATGAATCAAGGATCACTGATGACCAGGTCTACTTCGAAATGGTGCCCAAATTACATTCCTTAAGTAAATTCCCATGTACTATTGTAAGGTTATTCCGATGTATTATTGTGAGCAAGGCCACTTAGGACGGTCATCACGGTCGCTAATGGTGCTGCCAGCTACAGATTGGCGTGGTTCATTGAAATATCCATACATCGGCCATTCCTCTACAAAATTATGTGTGTTAGAAAGATAGGATGATGAGCTCCTTGATGCTGAGCCAATAATGGTAATAATTAGCTCGTATAGAGCTACACATGGCTCGACGACCTGGATTCACCTAGGACGTGTCATAATGTGCATATAGTCGTGTAACTTGACACTTGGATAACAAGTACAATCTAGTCCTACTTTCCACACGCCTTTCCGTGCTCTTCTGAGACAATCCTACTTTTCTGCATACGCTGACAGTCCTAATTTTCCTACTTTTACCGTGAAACCCTCAAAGTTTGTTGACGAGTATAATGACAGTGTCTAGGCTTAGGATGGAAATGCACATAGCTGCTCAGGTAACATCTTGCTTGTTAGATGGATGAGGGAGGAGCAAGGTTGTGTAGTGCACAGCTCGACCAATGCTGGGTATGTCTCTTTGGGTGTTGGGATTTGTGAGAGCGTTTGGTTGTGCCATTTCATATGAAAGCTTCGCCAGCCCATCCATTTCCTCACCATTTGATGTGACGATGAGAACACGCGCCGCATTGACAAACATGGCATCTGCCACACACCCATGCAACTGATTAACATTGAGAATCATTTTGTATGCGAGCGCAGTACGAGTAGTGAAGTCTGTATCGTTGGTTTTCACTTGCGGCAATTGTGGGCAAACTTTCTCATGAAGTGCTTTGCAGTGGCAAGTTCAATGTCGTTGTGTGCAATGTTGGGCTGCCGTGGCAAAATTTTGCTCATGGGTGATTCGTGAATCACTCTTGTTGCACCTTTTTTATTTCTCTCCATGTTCCTAGTATGGTTCTTTCTTGTGCTCTCCCTTGTTGACAGTCGTCACGAATGCCTTTGACTCTTGATCATTTTTGGTGGCTTTGGTCTGTAGTTAATGGAGGAGTGTTACTATGCCAGTAACAATGATCCCTGGTCTTGTATCAACTCACCTGTTGAGTTTCTTGGTGTTCAACGACATCTTTAATAGCATGAGCCTCAGTGGGCATGTCCTCGCATGCTCATTGGAGTTGTCTTGGTGACGAGTTCTTACAGGATATTTTATCACTGGTGTTTATCTTGCTTGTTTTTAAGGCTATTGTTTTTAAAATGGTTCTTCTTTTGATTATTCATTCAAATCCAAGTAGCTCATAAACTTTGTGATTTGTATGGAGGTCTAGCCTATTGCTGTATTTCACCAATTGTTTATGTTTTGTGGTTCCATATGTGAATGTGGGAGAGAGAATATCCTATTACAATTTAGCTGTTCTTTTTCTAACTCTTGGCTCTTCCAAGCACGTCTTTGCTGTATCTCCAACATTTTAAGTGATGCCTGTTATGTTGTGTCCCTCACAAAATATTCTCTCACTCAGAAGGTTGCTCAGGGGGTTTTTTCATTACATCACAACCTTGCTCAATGCCGGTTGAGCTGGTTCCTTTCACCACCATTGTCATAATGTTCACTAGGAAACCCCCAAAAAACTACCTTGAGAACACAAGTAAGTTAATACAGAGCTCCACATGTGCATTAAACGACATCAATTAACTATAACTCAGGTTTGTAGACTGAATTAGGGGGGTTTTGAAGGAAAAACCATCAATGAACGACTACAGGTCCATTGAATCTGCAAACCTCTCTGAATGCAAATTAGATATATGCATGACGTAGCGGTCTTGATAGTGTCCAATGAGCGACCACATAATCATTCTCGGGCAAGATTCCCTGTATCAGCACCATCCGCAGGTAGACTGGAGCCGCGGATCGGTCTACGTCAGCATTGCTGGTAGAAAATAGCATCTACCTCTGGTTGAGCAACCCACGACACGACGACGGTTACTAGGAGCCGTAGAGGTGGAAGTAGCAGAGGAAGTTGCGGCAGCCACCGAATGCCAACCGATAACTTTGGACGTGGCTAAAAGAAATGTGTGACGAGGAGCTCAAGTCTGGCTAGTTCACGTGGAGACCTGAGAAGCAAAAGAAATTGAATCTAACAAGGCAACCACATCGGCCTCGGCACCTGAGAAGTTCACAACCATACAGGAGGAGTCTGTAGTACTCATCAAGGAGTTCGAAGGGACTTTTCCAAACAAGCTGCCTTGAGAGTTACCTTTGCAAAAATAATGTCGAATATCAGATAGACCTGAAGCCAGAAAGCAGACCGAAGATGAAGGGGACCTATAAGATGAGCGATCACAAGCTGACCAAACTCAAGAAGAAGCTGGACAAGATACTCACTCAAGGGTTCATCAGACCTTCCACGTCATCCTACGCAACACCTGTACGTTTTTTGGAAAAGAAAACTGGAGATATGCAAATGCGCGTGGAGTATCAAGAGTTAAAGGACATCACCATCAAGAACCGCTATCCTCTTTCGCGAGAAAATGAACAATTTGACCGATTCCACGGGACCCGAATTTTTAGCAAAATTGACCTACGCAATGGTTATAATCAGATCCGTGTATCTAACAAGGGCATTGAGAAGAAAGCATTCCGCACCATATACAGGCACGTTGAGTTCACAGTCATGTTGCTTGAACTGAAAAATGTCCCCACAACATTTATTGCAGTGATGAATAATATCTTTCACCCATACCTCGACAAATTTCTTGTCGTATATATTGAAAACATCCCGGTGTACAGCATCACTCCGGAGGAGAATAATGGACATCTCCAAAAAGTTTCAGAGAATTTACAAAGTGATCAATTCTTCAGAAAACTGTCAAAGTTTGACTTTGGTCACTGTTTGATCGAGGCTTTGGGCCACATCATTGGTGGCAGAAGGATCACCATGGACCTAAAAAGGTGGAGGGACTGGCTGATTGGTTGACGCCAATAAATTTTCAAGACGTCCGAGTATTTTTGGCCTTCTGCAAATACTACCATTGATTCATAAAGGAGTACACTCAAGTGTCAGCACCTCTCTTAGATTTCACTCAGAAAACCAACGAGTGGAATTGGGGGGGGCAGCAAACAAGAAGCATTCAACTCCTTCACAAACGCCCCGACCTTAGCGCCAGCCTTACGATTGGCAGATCCAACAGTGGATTACATCATGGCAACTGACACATTCAATCAAGCCATCAGAGTCGTTCTCCTCCAAGACAACTGTGGTGGAGAACAACCAGTTGTGTCTATGTCAAGAATATTGTGGAGGCCAGAACTCAACTATGCGATGCACAAAAAATAAATGCTCGCAGTTGTACATGCGTTCAAGGCATGGTGGTGCTACTTCGAATGCTCATTATGTATTTTCCGCACCGACCATCATTCCTTGAAATATCTCAAGACTCAACCAAATCTGAGTCGTCAACAAACTCGATGGATGGAGTTCCTCGGGTCTAGTTTTGACTACGACATCGAATATCAACCTAAGAAGTCTAATGCGTCTGATGCTCTGAGTTAGTGACAAGATCTAATGGTGGAAGCCAACACGCTACTTGTCAAATGGCACTCGTACCTTGCGAGTTTGTTTGCAAAAGGATACAAGGAGTTCAACGGGTATGAAAAAACCAAGTTGTGGTTCGATGACCCCTACTGGCAACGGCGATTCACTCTTTAGGTAGTCGTCTCACCGAATGAGGAGCTACAAAGGATTTTATTGGAGGAATAACACAACACTGGTCCAGGTGGATACTTCGGCAAGGACAAGATGCTTAAGAAGTTGGCAAAGTACTATTAGTGGGACAAGATGCAGATTGACGTGTCAGCCTTCTACAAAACGTGAAAAACCTGTCAGAGACAAAAATCTCGTCGCACGAGGCCACCCCGTCTACTCCAACTGTAACAACTTTTGGCTGTTCTGCGATTAAGTGTAGAACCAAATCATAGACCCTCAGAACAGTCGTCTCACGAGAGTTGGAAAATGGTCGCCTTAGCCATTTTGGCTTAGATGAACCGCGCCACTAACGGACGTAGTCGTCATAGGGCATTTTGCAAACATGCATCCTAAAACCCTATTGTTCCACGTGGCACAACCAAGTGGACATAAGACCCTAGCGGCCAACTAGAGGGTAGGAGTGACACGATGGATTTCCCATCGCGGCACTCCTCTTGCCTTAAGTCCGGCCTATGGACAGAATCTGGGCTAGAGTCAAACTATACTCTACACCGAACTTGTTTTTGGATCTTAACTAGTCGAGACATTGGTCTGGAGTCCCCAAAACCTGGGACTTACAATTAAACACCATTTTTAATCCTAAACATGGTTCATACGGTGTACCAAACCCTCCCTCTTCTGCTGGAGCCACAGAAGGAAAATCGTGACTGTTTCTAAACCATATTGTACGGTTGCACAACGTGCCATGCACCATCATCAGCGACAGAGATGGCCTCTTCACCAGCCGTTTTTGGCACAAATTGATGACACATTACGGCAATCAAATCCAGCTATCAATGACATTCCATCCTCAGACAAACAGAGCAGGCCAATACGATACTTGAACGGCTTTTTCGCACCTTATGCGAGTAGCTCTGAACTAATTGGACAGCCAAAGTACTGACCACCAAACCTGCATGCAACTGCGCCACTTCTACCGCGACGGGTAAATTTCTGTTCGATGTGGTTTACGAAAAACTTCATGCCAAGCCGACAAGACTCCAGATTTAGGACAACATTCCTGCGGTCTACATCCACCGCATGCATTTCTCAAGCATTTGGAAGGAAACAAGATAGACCCTTGGAAAACACAAGCAGCCATCAAGCTAGCGGCTGATCAACATCGTAGCAATGACATGTTTAGCATTGGTGGTCGCATCCTTCTTGGCTCAGCAAACATCAAACTCTGAGTACATGACTTTGCGAAGCTCAATTCCTAATGGTTGGGGCCAATTGATATCAAGCGGATGCAAACCCTTGCCGTCGCCCGATTTTTCCTACATGACAGCATGTCAATCCAACTTGTTTTCCACATCAGCAAGCTCAAGCACTACCGAGACCCCAGCACAAAATTCCCCGGCAGAGTCGACGCATCTCCACCTCGTGAACAAGTAGATGGGGATGCGTAGTACGTGATTTAAGAAATCCTCGGACATCGACATCGTGGAGAAATGACCGAGTATCTGGTCAAGTGGCATGACAACAACGCCGCGCTCAACAGGTGGGAGAACTACGGCAACCTCTGAGACGTCGATCACTTGACCGACGGCTACTATCGTCGTCACCAGCCTATGTTTAGTAATCCACTGGGACGTCACGGTTGAAATGGGGGTGAAGTGCTACATCCCTCACATACACGAGTCACTAGACTTTGCGAATATGCATTTGTGTCATTACATTCGTGGCCCACAGCGTGTCAACCTCTGAATTTTCATGCTGATCAGTCAAGGGCATTTTTGCCACCTTCCCCGACCTCCAGAAGATTGTGACAACCTCAACCACCTTCTAGAAAGGTCGACGGAAATGTCACGAACCATATTGATGTTTCGATATTTTTCAGTCAACTTTCACGGCGCTGGACTTTGTAAAACTACGCCTTGATATTCTTGAAGCCCCCGGACTTCTTGCGAGAGCTTCTTGAAGCAGCCACTCACGGTGCGACCTCGCATGCGACGATTGGTTCAAGCACCAAGGACGCAACATATGCCTCTGATTCTCGTCATTTTATATGTTTGCTCGACGTACTCTACACTTGTCACCGAGGTACACTTACTGCTTCATACAAATAATCCATTTCTCCCAATTCCTCGAGTTGTCTATTATCTCGTACCTCATCCTTGTGAACCCACCTACGTTCCACTTGGTATAAAAAGCCTTGTGAACCTTTCACGTTCCTCTCGGCGTAACAATTGGAGGCTGGAGTAGATGGTCAAAATGCTCAGGACCGATCGAAATAAAAATCAGAAATCTTCTATGTGTTTGGCTACAATTTGAATGATGTGAATGCTAATTTGTTATGTTTATGGGCTTGTTTACATCTTAGTAGCCACATGTGGTCCAATTTTACAAAAACGATGAATGTGAGCAAGCCAATGGAGCCAATTCAGCAACTCATGACAGCGGAGTCATATCACCAGAATCAGGAGTGGTCTGACACATATAGGATAATGAAAATTTGAGGGGGGGAAAAGCAAAATCCAACATCGCTTAGAAAGTTGTGCTTCTACCAACAACCATAATGAATTGAGGGAAGTTACCACCATTACGGGGAAGAAACGTAGTGGAATGCTCACATTTTTGGGTTACGAGGTATAACCTCTTGTAAGCTAGAAACTAGTCTAGAGAAACTGGTTGGAACTAGCATGGCTGGAGTAGTCATGGCCCCACGCTCGTTTCTTTGCACTGCTGCCCCCTCTAGCTCCTCTGAGACTTGTGAGGGGAAAACTGCACTGAGGAGTTAGCGCCAGAAAAGTTGTCAGAACTGGGAATGAATGACTAGCAACTGAGAATGAGAGCAAATGAGAGATCCCTCATAGAACGAGGCCTACCTCAGCTCTGTAGATCTTGTTACTCAAGTTACCAACCAATCAGGAAGTTCCTTTTTTCCTAGCAAACTGAGTTTTCTCGGTGAGCCCTGCCAGTCAGCCGACGACCCCAAATCCGGGCATCGTCCATTTTTCTTGGAAATTGGACCATACCTAAATACCCACACTGCAAATGCAGTCGTGCGGTCAGAATTATCCAGAATAATAGCAGCAAGTAGTTATGGCTACCTAAACCCAGGTAGTTTCTAGGCTAGAATGACCACGGTCACAACAGTGCCCGAATAACTTGAAACTCAGACCCTAAGCAGAACAAGACGCTGTAATTGTAACTGTGCAGTCAGATCTGGCACAGGATGCATGCAGGCAGCATCTGTGGTGGCAGTGACTGCTAGCGGCATGACCGCCGAGGTGGCCTGCCAATGGAGTTGAGTACGTCATGCGTGTGAGGGAAGAGGCTCCAGCAAAATGCGTGCAGACCTCAGCGTGTGTCGGCTCCACCGGATAATCCTCTAGTTGTATCGCCATCAATCATCTACACATCCATGTACACAAGTCAAGACGGCACAACAGAGCACAATGAGAGATGCGTGAAAGCGAACACTCCCCAATGACTCACAGGCGCAATGCACATGAGCGTGCAGCGAGTACATCAACCAACCAAGCAAGACTCCTCCAGGACAGGCAATGCGCGGATAGGGGCAGAGAGAGCAACTCACGGATGCACACTGACCGTACTCACAGCCTTCTTGAACGAGTCGTGCTTCACTACCTTGGTCAAGAAGTCAGTCAAATGCCGTGCTGTCTTAACCCATGCAATGCTCAAGCTACCGTCGAGGAACAATGAACGTACATAGTGATACTCAACATTGATGTGCTTTGTTTGTGTGTGTGATGCACGTCGGCATTGTCGGCCATGGCCATGGCACTCTCATTATCACAGTGCAATGTGATGGACGCAACAGACTAGTATAATTCGGTCAACAAACGACGCAACCACACGCTCTCATACGTGTTAGAACCAAGGGCCACATACTCAGCCTCAGCAGTGCTGTGTGTAATGCAACCTTGCTTGCCACTATGCTAGGACATAGCTGTGCCGCCAATGAAAGAGATCCAGCCAGTGTGACTCTTGCCGTCCGGGCTGCCAGCCCAATCACTATCAATGTAGCCCACTACGACCCTGGATGGTTGCCAACGGTACATGAGGCCTCGTCGTGGAATCGAGACGACATAGCACAGTACGTGGATTACGACCTCAAAAAAGAGGTGACGTGGCTCCTAGGAGGACTGTGCCAGGAGGTTGACGGCGGACGCGATGTCTGGCTACGTTGTCGTTTCCAGGAACATCAGTGATCCAATAACTATCAGATATGTGGTCATGTCAACTGGCTCCTTAACAACGGCTGGGTCGAGGCTCTTCAGCTTTGCCTCACCATCGGGTGACATGGGTGAGGACGTGCTCGGCACGAGGGGTAGGGCCTTGGAAAAGCAAGTGGACATAGATTGGACGTAGGCGGCCTGATGGATGTACAAGACACATTGGGAGTGGTCATGCTCCAACTCCATACCTCGAAACACTCGGAAAGGCCCGAGGTCCTTCATCTGGTAGGCAACGTGCAACAGGTCCTTGACACGCTGGATGGTAGCTGTGCTTGGCGAACGAATGAGGAGGTCGTCGACTTATACTAGGACGGCAACAAAGGACTGGCCTCTCAGGCTGACGAACAGTGTGAGATCTGCGGTGCTGCAAAGCAGGCCGCTGCTGAGAAGTGTACGACTGATCTCCTGGTTGCAGTAGCGAGGCATCTGCTTCAGGCCATAGAGGGCCTTCCATAGTCGCCAAACCCTGCCAGTGCTGTCGTCAAAGCCTGGGAGTTGCACCATGTAGAGTTCCTCGCCCTCCAGTGAGCCATGGAG
Organism: Penium margaritaceum; assembly: GCA_023375785.1. Taxonomy (NCBI): domain Eukaryota; kingdom Viridiplantae; phylum Streptophyta; class Zygnematophyceae; order Desmidiales; family Peniaceae; genus Penium; species Penium margaritaceum. Next base: position 247,669 of record SZWC01000065.1, read on the forward strand.
AAAGACGTTACTCTCGTCCATCTACTACAGCTCCCACCCGTGCTCGACAACCAGACCGAACAGCACCCGGCTAGTGGAGAACCGACCGACTGGAGTAAAGATCTGGTCGTAGTCAACCCCATGGACCTGAGCAACCCCCTTGGCCGCAAGACGAACCTTGTACTTGTCCAGGGATCCGTCCGGCTTCCACTTGCACCAGAGAACCCACTTGGTGCCGATGGCCTTTTGGTCGGGGAGAAGGTCAACAAACTCGTAGAACTGATGCTATCGGATGGATGTAAGCTCATCGGCACATGCAGCCTCACAGTGTGCCGCCTCGGGAGAAGCCCGAGCCTCACGTAGGGTGGCTAGGTCCTCCAGGCATACCGTGGAGTGGACAGTGAGGGCGTGCGCGTCTCGAGCCCCAAGTGGTATGTGCATGAGTGCGGCCGTGATGGTGTTTCGATGCTCCTGATGGAGCATGGCGTAGTCTAGTGCCGAGCCTGGGTGGAGATCTGCAATGACAGCCAATGTAGCCAAGCCAAGGGCCTTGGTGCCAGGGTCCCCACTCACGACTGTGGGAGTGGGTCTTCCGGGAGGCGAGGAGCCTCGTGGGATGACAAGGGGTCGTGGCATGAGAGGGCGCGGGACGGTGGTCTGTGTGCTCACTTATGGCATGGGTCAGAGGCTCTCACCCGGGCCACATGTATAGCATTGTCGGAAGGGAGGTGGAAGAGAGGGAGTGGCTAGGAGGGAGTCGATTGATGTCTCGGACGTGTCCCAGAGCAAAGCCTCCATAGACGGTCCAACCAACGTAGATGGGGCTATCCGCCCCATCCCAAAGGAGTCAGTTGATGCGAACGGGGCTGTCAAACTGGAGGGGCCAATAGGCGTAGACGGGGCTGTCGACTCGAAGGAGCTACCGGAGGCAGACGGGACGGCTCGCCCAGAGGGACTAGCACACGCGGATGGGACTTTCGACCCTGAGGGACGACCGGATGCAGACGAGGCGGCTGGCCCGGAGGGGCCAGCATACGCAGACAGGGCTGTTGACCCGGATGGGCTAGCGGATGGAGAAGGAGTGGCTGGCCCGAAGGGGCTAGCAGACGCAAATGGGACTGTCGACCCGAAGGGGCCAGCAGACGCAGACGTGGCGGCTGACACAGACAAGACTGTCCACCAGGAGGGGCAAACGGATGCAGGCTGGGCTGCTACCTCAAAGGGACCAATGGGTGCAGGCAATGTGTCGCCGGGAAGCGGCAGGACGGAGGATGGACTCACTACTCCTCCACGCAATGGAAAGGAAATCGACGAGCCAAAGTGAACGAGGTCATGGGAAAACAACTCCTCAAAGAAGAGGGCATCCCGGGACTCGACGATGCCGTACCGGGAGGGATCCCAGATGAGCCAGGCTTTGGACCGATGCGAGACGCCAAGGAAGGTACAAGGACGCCCATGGGGGAGAGCTTGCCGCCTTGCTGCAGGACGGGCAACCACACGATGGCCACGCAGCCTCAAACGTGAGCCGGGCGGAGGTCGTCTCGCTAGCAACACCAGTGTTGGTACGGCATGGATTGGCAGGAAAGGGGTCCGTGGAGAATCCGGTTCCAGACCCACTTCATGTAGGCCATGGCCTTGAAGTAGAAACCATCGAAGAGTCCAGATTCGACCCACATAGTACGTACGGCATCAGCCATGGTACGTTTCCACCGCTTGGAGACGCCATTCTAGACGAGTGTGTAAGGTGCTGATGTCTCATGATGGATCACGCGGGAGGCGCAGAAGGTCGTGGTCTTGCCTACGAACTCACCGCCGCAATCAGAGCAGAAGCGGCAAAGAGAGCAACTACCTTCGCATTCTACACCGATGAGCTAGTCTCGATTGGTGGGAGCGACATCTACTAAAGGTAGAAGACCCAACGGTAGCGGGAGAAGTCATCAGTGAGGGTGGGGATATAGTTTTCGTGCTCCCCGACAGACTCCGTGAGAAGAGGGCCCATGATATCAGAGTGCACCAAGTCTAGAGGGACAGACGCACGCGAGGCGGATAAGGGATAAGACAAGCGGTACATTTTTCCTTTGGCGTAGTCAATGCACTGAGTGGCACATGGCAAGGGGAAGGAGGTGGGGTCAAGGCCCGTGGCCAGCAAGGTGAAGAGCATGCTATCGATGACAGTTGAGTGGACGTGGCAGCGGCGACGGTGGAGAAGGCGGGTGTGCTGTGGAGAGAGCACACTGATAATAAACACGTGGCCGGTGTCGACTGACGAGGAGGACATACGGACAGGAGGCTGAGCTCAACACCAGGGACGAAGAGGGCATCGGTCACGAAAAAGTCCCCAATGGGACTACGGAAGCGAACAACGGCGACGTCGTGGAGAGGTAACACCTGGCCAGAACCCGTCCAAACACAAGATACATCGACAACAAGATCAAGTACGCTGAAGACCTCACGTGAGGTCGTCATGTGATGCGTGGCCCCGGAGTCGACGATCTAGGTCTCGGCAAGATCCTGGACTGGTGTCGCCAGGTCGCTCACTGACACAAGGCAGTGGGTGAGTGGTGCGGACGTGGTGGACGAGGGCGCGAACCAGGACTTCCAGTCATCCATCCATGCAACGTCATCACAAAGAGGAGCAGGAGGGGAGGACACAGGAGATGACGGGACAGACGAGGAAGTAGGACACAATCACAGCTCAGTCTCTGTCATGCAGGGCAGGACAGGGGAACACGACATAACATAACTCGCACTTCCCTTGGGAGGAGGGCGAGGCAGTCCAAGATGGAGTGCGATGAACTGCTCCAACTAGCGCTCACGTGTGGAGGGTCCGAGGGAGTAGACCACTTGCGATGTAACGGCATCCGAGCCCAGGAGGGAGGAGGGATGCACCGGCAACAAAAGGAGGGGAGACAACGGCGGCAGATGGTACAGTTGTAGGGCTGGTGACAACAAGGCAAATGCGAGTGTCGGAGGGGTGGAGCTGCCAAGCAGGGTGGATGCATTAGGGGCGGCGACAGCCACGGCAGCAGCGGTGAGACAACGCTCACACTAACCACGCATGATGGCAATGACGTACTCCTTGTCCGCCGGGTGCGGGCACGTATACCACCCGTGTCATGACTGGCCACAGTTTTGGCAAACCGAGCCGCCACCACTGGACCCGGTCGACTGCTGTTGGTGGCCTTTTTCCATTTTTCCCTTATGAATCTTCTTCCTTGGCGATGAGGATCTAGAGGACGTAGCTACTGCGGGGGTAGCAATGGCCATGGAGGCGATGGCAAGAGTGACGAGGGCCTACGTGCACTGGAGGCATGACTCCTAACGAGCCTCCTCAATCTAGAAGAACAGCTCGTATGCCCAAGGCATGAGGGTGCCCTAGGCTGCCATTTTGGTGAGGACATCCTGGGTGTATTGAATGAAGATGTCCGCAAACACATCGGTGGCACCACGTGTGATGGTCATGAGCACGGCTAGAGGGGATGGAGTAGCGTCTCCTAGGCGGCGGAGGATGTCCTCCGCTCGCTGCCTGTAGGAGGTGACCGCTCTATCTCCCCCATGTGCAGGGGGTTCAACTCCCTGAGCAGGTGGCTGGTCTCGGCCTCGTTGGATAGGTGATGGGAGTGCGTGAGGATGTGTCACGCTGTTGCGGGGTCGAAAAGACCGCCAGTAGTGAAGTCGCCGAGGAAGGGTTCGATGGCGAGGCGTACAGCCGGAGGGACGACCTGGACAAGGGCGTGTACAGTGTGACTAGCATCATGCATTTTTTGGCTTGGGAGGAATTGTACAGGAGGATGTAATATGGCCACATATCCTCACCCTGTGTCCCAATGCAAAAGTTGAGCTCCTAGCTCCGGAACTGCTCGTTGGCCAGGAGCGGCGGGGGCGGGGTCTCAAAATCCTTTGGCCTACGGCCGGCACCTAGAATGGGCCCAAGGACTGATGTCATCGTCTGCCGTTAGTGCTAGGTTTGCTGTTGTGCCAAGTAATGTGTGGCCACAGAAATAACGAGACAAGTGTGCACATGAGGAAGGAAGGGCGATGGGGCACTCACGTGGATCTATGGTGTCGACAGTTGCAATGCTACAAGTTTCTGCGTCAGTGCGGCAAGCTCTGGAAAAAAGCGGCCAGGGGATTAGGCGAGCTACCGAGAAAGCCTGTGGGATGCTACTGCTACTGCTACTAGTGCTACTGATGTTTTTGTGGCCACTACTGTTTTTGCTACTGTGGATGCTACTATTGCTACAATTGTTGCTGCTACTACTGTTGCTGCTGTGGGTACTGCTGCTGGTACTGCTGCTGCTACTACTGATGTTGTTGTTGTTGCGGCTGTAGCATGAGCTATTATTGCTGCAACGACAACTGTTGCTGCCACTGCTGTTATGGCTCCTGGTGCTACTGCTTTAGCTACTACTACGATCATAGCGGTGGCTGCTCCTACTGTAGCGGCTGCTGCAGTTGTTGCTCCTGCTTTTGTAGTTGTTGTAACTGCTGTAAAACAAGAGGACCAGTGGGTCCTCCAATAGAGGAGGCCCCCTGCTCACCAAGACTTCCAACCATAATGGATTGAGTTGGGAGTTTTGTTTTGTATGCTTTTCCCTTCTTCTTCCTTCTCCCTTTTTTTATTGAGTGCTTATGCCATTAGTGACATGATTAATGACGTCAGCTGAAAACGGCTGACGTTAACAGTGACTCGCTGGTGCTGACATCAACAAGGAGTCGTTGCTCATGCTACAACCGCCGTGTTGCTGTGCTACCGTCGTTGTTGTTGCTATTTTTGTTACGGTTGCTATAATGTTGTTATTGCTGCTTCTGCTGTTACATCACCGCTACAACTGCTGCTGTTGTTGCTGCACCCGTCCCTACTCTTGCTGCTACTACTACAAGTGATGTTACGGCTGCTACTATCGCGGCTGTGAGCGGCTGCTTCACTACTGCTTCAATTGCAACTATTGTGGCAGCTGCGGTTGCTACAATGGTCGTCCCTGCTGTCCTGTTGTTATGGTTGCGACTGTCACGGCTGCGCGTGGATGTTGCGCTACTGATGCTACAACTGCGGTTGTGCTGCAGTTGCTGCTATGGCTATTGCCGCAGCGGCTGCGACTCCACTATAGCTGTTGCGGCAGCTGCAGCCATGCTATGGCTGCTACAGTAACTGCTACAACGGTTGTTGTTGTGGCTACTACAGCTGCGCTACTACTGCTACTTCTGTTGATGTTGTGGTGCTAGGTGCTGTTGCTACCGTGACAACGACAGTAGAGGAGAGACAGCGGAGGGGAAGACAAGGGACTTCCCTTGTCCATGGCATCGGTGCCATCACGTCGTTGCCCTCACTTTGCCGACCACGAGTCCAACACTACCGTTGTCACAGGGTCAGTGCTGCCAAAGAAAATATTGGTAGCATGTCCCCCGTGTCGGGAGCGCTTGGACAATGCCATCCGGCGGGTCAACTCTACGAAAAAATCGTAAGAGCTTCCCCTCCACAGGCGTGTTTCTAGGACCGTCGGCGTAGACTAGGACATATACGCCTCGCTGTTTCTCAGATCTGCTGCTTCTGTTGCACCGTGCTAATACCAAGCTGGAAACTAGTCTAGAGCGGCTGGTTGGGACCCCAACATGGTTGGGGCCGCAACATGGTTGGAGTAGGCATGGCCCCACATTCGTTGCTTTCCACTACTGCCTCCTTTAGCTATTCTGAGACTTGTGAGAGGAAAACTGAGAATGAATGATTAGCAACTGAGAATGAGAGAAACTGAGAGACCCTTCACAAAATGAGGCCTAGCTCAGCTCTGTAGAGCTTTTTGCTCAGGTTACCAGCCAATCAGGAAATTCCTATTTTCCTAGCAGGTCGAGTTTTCTTGGTGAGCCTTGCTAGGCAGTCGACGACCCCTAACCTGGACGTCGTCCGTTTTTCTTGAAAACTGGACCATATCGCAATACCCACGGTGCAAAGGCAGTGGTGCGGTCAAAATCATCCAAAAAATAGTAGCAAGGAGTTATGGCTGCCTAAACCCATGCAGAGCCTAGGCTAGAATGACCCTGGTCACAACAGTGCCCGAATACTTGAAACTCGGACCCTAAGCAGAACAAGACGCTGCAAGTGCAACCGTGGAGTCAGATCTGGCACAGGACGCGTGCAGGCAGCATGTGTGGTGGCAGTGACCGCCGGCGGCGTGACTGCTGAGGAGGCCTGCCGATGGAGATGAGCATGTCATGCAACAGAGGGAAGAGGCTCCGACAAAATTCGTGCAAACCTCAGCGCACGTTGACTCCACCGGACAATGCTCTAACAGTGAGGCATCGCACCGTCAGTCATCTGCACGCCGATGTACACAAGACGGGAGGACACAACAGAGCACAATGAGAGATGCGCGAAAACCAACGTTGTAATCCGTTCAACATCCAATCTTGGGAACCTATTCATCTCTTCTGTCCATGCCACCTCGTCCACCTTCGGGTCCCGACTAGATTTGTGAGACTCACCCCTCCTTTGGACTAAGCGTTAAACACGCATTTCACCTCACAAACATCAGGCAAAGAAAACCTAAGACAAAAGAATGAAATGGCACATCCTACTTGGCGGATGCGCAATTCAACAAAGCTTGAGGGCCGATGTAGATACTGCTCTCGCCGCACCTCGAGTTTGTATGTGATGACTCGGTCGAGCGCCGAAATCTCTACACGTGGATGTCTCTCTCGTTTTTTCTTGACGTAGATAAAGAGTAACCATCGATTACAAAGTAGATCGGTCCCGAACATAGCTCAATCCAACGCGACTCTGGATGGAATCATCAAACGCGACCTCCAACGGGGCTTGCATTCAATGAAGCCATCCAACGTCACACGGATAGTTTTCTGCGGAAGCCACATGGAATTCCAACACATTTCTTCCACGTAGCTTAAGCAAGTCCGCGAAAAGGAACGACAACCACAGAAGAAAAAAAAACGAGACAAGTCTTCAAACCAGAACTAAATTCATCATTACCACTAGAAAAAAATGTATTAGCCATTCCTAACCAATTAAAAATATCTGGTAGGATAAATCTGAGAAAGGTTCCTATTTCGACCCCCCTCTCGACGCGGACTGCCTACTGTCGGAGGTCGTACCTCAATGATGCCGTAGCGTTTCCTGGTTTAGTGGAGGGACCTGTTTTGGGAGCGGCCACCCATCGGATGCCCGTGTGAGGGGGGGAAAACAATCATGTTGACAGCCTTCAAATTCACCGTTGGACAGGGCAACGGTTAGCGAACCTGTCGGATGGATTAAAAAAAAAACTATTTGTCGGTTTCCGATACATCTCGCTTATGGTAAGACGTGTTGAAGAACTACCGGAGCGAAAAAACAATGACGAATCATAAACATGGTACACACATCACTGGCGAATGAGAACAACTGCATGTTCCGCACGATCCATGCGTCAAACGTTTCCCGCGGTTAAGGTTTGTAAGGGTCTTGTTCGTCGATCCATGTGAGTTGGACCTAAGCCAATGCAAAACTTCGGCGAGCCTGCACTAGAGACACCAAGGTTGCCATTAATCTGGCCGTTAGATCAATACATGCAGTAATGGACACCGACTGTATCGGGTCCTCATATATGTATGGCTCGATACGAGGCATAAACGAGACATGAGAATCCAAAGTAGGCATATCCGTGGTCCAGTCTGCGCAACAGGCACTATCTTCGTCGTGATTTGGACACGTCACTTCGCATCCAGGCGGGGCGTAAACAGTGCAGCTCAGATATATTTGCCCTATTTGGTAATACAATTAGTAATTTCCAATTTACTTAGGAGCAGGAAATGTGAAAATTGCTTTATGGTATGGAGAATAATGTAAATCCTTGATCCCGAAACCCTACAAACCAATTCATTCTTATCACTTGTTTCATACGTGAATTTAAATACCTCATTTGAAATTATTTCAAAGTTTATCTTATACTTATTTGTTTTTTTCATGTAAATGTGAAGTTACATCATTAGTTTGGGCAAATATATCCGAGCTGTTGTGTCTCCAACCCGCACCTATAGCGACTGTCAAGCGGACATCTTGACGAAGGCAGGGACGTGTTTTGTAAGAGCATACATTGTAAGTTTCGACTTACAAATCTGATATCTAGAATATGCCGCGTGTTGTGATGTTGTCAGTCATACACAGTTGTACAGTTGGTTGTGACCACTCGGCCGTGTCCATGCTCGTGCAGATCCTTGAGGCGGACCCAGCTGGAGACAGAGTTCCCTGAGGTGATGCTCCACCCGCTGGAGGCAGCCTGGCAGCCTACCCAGTGTACCAGAGGGCTCCCACAGCCCACGGACTACGTTTGGAGGTCTTCAGGATTTTCTCGGTGGACAGCCCTGCCNGCCGGTTCAGGTTTGACAGGCACCGCCGTGTGCGCCACCCGCCGTGAGCCACGGCGGCTATTTATGCTGTGGACCTGTCATTTGTTATTCCTCTCTGCATTTACTTCAGTTGAAGCTTGAGATACAAGTGCACGTGTCTCTCCCTACCCTTGCTGTCCCTTGCATGACCTGTGTGTCAACCAGCCAGACCCGTGCTGTCAGGCTAGCAAGCAGAAAGGCTAGGAAGCTTCCTGGAATCTTCTCATGGTATCAGAGCAGGCGAGCCAGTGCTCGTCGAGCTGCGCAGCAGAGACGCAGCAGCTGCAGTAGCAGTGAGCAGCAGCAGCAGCGGCAGCAGCCCACAGCAGCAGCAGCAGGTCCTGGTTGGACCCATCACCACCCTGAGTCGCTTGAAGCGACAAGAGCACGCAGCGACGCATATGCCATCATCCTGATGCGTCAGAAACCGGAACGGCAGGTTTGTGCTGCAGCTGCAGCGTGCCACAACGGCTTGAGGCCGTTGGAGCCCTTGCGCGCAGCAGCAGCCGGTCTGAGGCCGCCCGTGTGGCGACTTGGAGCCGCAAACCGGGCGAGCAACAGCACCATCAGCGAGCAATAGCAGCAGCGGCGGCCGTGGCCACTCAGGAACCAGAGGCACCAGTACCTTTTGTAGGTGCTGACTCCAGCCGTGCAGCTTCCTGGAAGCCGCACGGACGTGGAGGAGCCGCAGACGCAAATCGCGTCAGCCGCCATCCTCTCTTCACCCGCCTGTGCCGGACTCAAATAGCCACCAAAAGTTGCGCGCTATGGCTCGTTAGAAAGCTTAGATCTCAAGCTTTCCATCGCGCCCTTGCTCGCCTCATTTGGAGCTCTGTAGCCTCCAGGATTCACCGTTCCGCATCACTGATTTGAATTTTTTGTTTTTTCGGCCTGAGCACAAAATCAGGTCGTTTTGGCCTTTTCACCCACTTTTTGAAGACGACAATTTCACCATTGTCTTCAGCATCCTCAGACGCCTCTGTGGTCCAAATTTCGCTTCATTTGGACAACCTTCAAGTTTTAGTGGTGAAAATTTAAATTTTTAAATTTTCAGCACTTGGCCGATTTTTTGGTCAGAAGGTCGACTTTTGCCACCGTCCTAAATCGGCGAGAAAGGCTTACGGTTCTGCGTTCGGACGACTTTCGCACCGCCTCAGCATGGAGCCGAGCAGCTCCAAGGGCAAGGAGCTGGAGGACACCGTCACGAGCGGGGGCCGCAGCCCACGCTCAAAGGCGATTGACTTCCTGCTGGTGGAGCAGTCGTCACTCCGCCAGCGTCAGGATGAGCAGTCAGCTACGCTGCGACAGATCCACGATGCCTTGGTCTCTCTGTCTGGGACACCGAGACATCAGCCCAGGAGAGAGAGAGAGGCAACCCCATCGGCCCAGGAGTCTGCTGGCCCCACTGCCGCCCCTGCGCAGAGACGAGAGTCCATGGTCGAGGAGTGGGATCAAGCGCCACCTCCCACTGGGGAGGACACGCTTCGCCGGCTGATGGAGCAGATGAGGAGCCTGCGCATTGAGACACCGGCGCCCAGTCCGAGGGGACAGAAACAGCAGCATCAGCACCAGCAGACCGACCCGCGTCAGGTCTCGGGTGCCGCTGGAGGAGCAGCGTTGATGCCTTTCATGCCCTTCCCACGCCCGCTCCTAGCACCACCAGAGGTCCAGCTCCCCACGGAGCGACGACCCAAGGACTTCGAGACTTCCCCGCCTCGCTACGACAGCAAGGCGGGGTTTGACTGTTGGGAGGTGCTGTTTCAGGTATGGGCAGACTCAGAGGGAGTCTGGCCCTACTAGCACAGCCAGTACAAGACGGATGATCCGCTCCAGTCCCAGACGGCAGTGCGTGCCATGCGTGGACTGCTGTACGCAGTTCCACAGGAGACAGTGGTCGACTTCCGCCCCTTCCTGGGCGCGCCTGGTACAGGAGCAGGCGCAGACCCGCGCCGCGGCTGGGAGCTGGCGCTGACCCTTTTTGCAGCAGAGACTCACGCGACCCGGTCAGCGCGCCTTCGCGAGTTCCACTCCCTTCATCAGGGATCCTCGGAGTCAGCAGCTGATTATTGGCGTCGGGCCATGCGCCTGTACACTCGTCTGGGCACCGGAGGCGGCTCTCAGCTCTGGGCGCTGGACACCATCATGCTGGGAGTGCGCCCCGAACTCACTGACACCTTCTCCCGCCTCGACCAGGACGTCCTCGCGTCCATGTCCGACACCCTGCAGCTGTTGCCTTGGGCACAGCGGTACTTCATCCAGGTCGCGACAGCTGACGAGGCAGCCCGCGCGCATCGGCAGGGCGCCATGGCCGCAGCAGCAGTGGGAGCGACGTCCTCTACGCCTTCCACACCGTCGTCCACCTTCATCCCCACCAGCTCCACCTCTACCTCTCCCGCTTCCTCCCCTGCTACTCCGACAGCAACTGCAGCAGCCGTGAAAGGGAAGAAGGGGAAGAAGAAGAGGGGACCGCAGCAGCCTTCCGGTGGCACCGGATGGGCAGTCCGCTGCCACAACTGCGGCGGACCTCATCGCTACACTGAGTGGCAGCAGGAGTTGGACTGGGCGAGGATCACCTGCGGTCTTCAGGCAGCCCACGAGGAGCGGATCCGCACTGGAGCAGCAGCCCGTGCCGCAGCGACCTCGGGGGCAGCACCGGCGGCAGATCCTCCGCCATCCAGGGGGAGTACCACGCCGGACCCGAGGGACCAGACCATCGCGGAGCTACGTCGTCTGCTGGCACTTCGCTCACAGGGAGGTGCGAGTGTGCTGTCACAGCCGAGTGGTCCACAGACTGACTGTCCATCTATGTTTGTGGCACGTGGTCGTACTTGTGGGGGGGTTGCGTCGCCTGGTGAGGATGAGTCTGACAGCACAGAGTGGTTAGATGAGTCGCATCGTCGTGCATTGTCCCGCTGTCCTGCCACACCTGCTGAGCGTCCAGCAGAGGCAGCGTGCTCCGTTGCTCGTTGTACNGTACCGCCTTTGTCGTGCTTGGTCCTGTTGGGTCTGTTCGGTCAGTGCGGACAGGTTCTGGGCAGTCACTACCTGTTCAGGGGACAAGGGTCGTACGGTTCGATGGTCCGTCTGGTCCCGTGTATCTTTCTGACGTGCTTTTCGTGCCTGATCTCGAGCTCAGCCTGCTCTCTGTCCGTGCCTGCACGAGGATGGGTCTCTCTGTTCACCACTCCATTGATGATGCCACGATCACTGCACTTGACACTTCCACGGTTGTGGTGCATGCCTCTGTTGTGGATGACCTGTATCGCATCGTGCGCTGCTCTGCTCCTGACTCTTCCCCTTGTTCATCTGCCCGCGTTTTTGTCACGGGGGTGTTGTCTCCTGACCACCGGCGCCTGTTACATCGGCGCCTGTGTCATGTGAGCACGGACACTGTGTCCAGGCTCATTCGTACACAGCCCACTCTCGGTCTTGACGCGGCTTCCTTCGAGAAGCCGCCCAAGACCGACTGTCTGTTCTGCGCTCAGGGCAAGATGCATCGATACACCTACCCTGCCTACATCACTCGCGCGCAGCGTCCCCTGGAGCTTGTCCACTCGGACCTCCTCGGACCTCTCCCTGTTGAGTCTGTTGCTGACCGTGGTCGGTATGTTCTTACCCTCACGGATGACTTCACCCGCATGCGGTGGGTCTACTGCCTCCGCCACAAGAGTGATGCCGCTCCAGCCGTGTGCTTGTGGCTCGTGATGGCCGAGCGTCAGTCTCGTCACTCCCTCCACACCTTCCGCTCTGACAGCGACAGTGAGTATCTCGGTGAGCTGACCACTCACTTCGCCGAGCTTGGTATCTGTCACCAGCTCTCGGCCCCTGCTACGCCACAGCAGAACGGTGTGTCCGAGCGCTGGAACCGCACCATGGAGGACGCGGTTCGCGCCATGCGCGCTGAGTGCGGTCTCCCGGAGTCCTTCGCCTTCGAGGGCTTCGCCTACATGACGTGGGTCTGGAACCGCCTCCCGCATGGTCCCTTGCCGGACCACGTCACGCCGTATGAGCTGTGGTTCGGTCACCGTGCGGACCTCAGGCTTGCTCGCGTCTGGGGTTCCTTGGCCTGTGTCTGGTACACCGAGGACCAGCAGGGGTCCAAGGTCTCTCCGCGCGGCCGGATGTGTGCCTTCCTCGGTGTCTCCTCGCGCTCCAAAGCGTGGCGTTTCTGGGATGCGGGTCGCCACCGCATCGTTGAGTCGCGCGACGCGCTGTTTTTTGAGGCACTGTCGTACCGCGACCTGTCTGCCATTCTNCCGCATGGTCCCTTGCCGGACCACGTCACGCCGTATGAGCTGTGGTTCGGTCACCGTGCGGACCTCAGGCTTGCTCGCGTCTGGGGTTCCTTGGCCTGTGTCTGGTACACCGAGGACCAGCAGGGGTCCAAGGTCTCTCCGCGCGGCCGGATGTGTGCCTTCCTCGGTGTCTCCTCGCGCTCCAAAGCGTGGCGTTTCTGGGATGCGGGTCGCCACCGCATCGTTGAGTCGCGCGACGCGCTGTTTTTTGAGGCACTGTCGTACCGCGACCTGTCTGCCATTCTCACCCAGGCAGCGTCTCACGTTCCCACCTGTGAGGCCTCCCGTCGGATGGGGGAGTCTACCCCACAGGGTGAGTCCGTCCGGGGTGCCTCCGGGGTGGGACCGTCGCTGGCCACCATTGACCCGGCCATCATTGCTGTCGGGCCTGTAGTCTCTACGCCTGCCCCGCTTGCGCCCGCCATGACTGTCTTGCCTGCGCCTGCCGCGCCTGCCTCACCCGCGCCTACCGCGACTGCCTCGCCCGCGCCTGCCGCGACTGCCTCGTCCGCACCTGCAGCGCCTGCTTCGTCCGCACCTGCAGTGCCTGCTTTGCCCGCACCTGCAGCGCCTGCTTTGCCCACACCTGCAACGCCTGCTTCGCCCACACCTGCAGCGCCTGCTTTGCCTGCCGGGGCTGCACCTGCCGCCTCTTCGCCTGCGGCGCTTGCCTCACCCGCGCCCGCCGCGACTGTCTCGCCCGCGCCTGCCGCGACCGTCTCGTCCGTGCCTGCAACGCCTGTTTTGCCCGCGCCTGCCGCGCCTGTCTCGCCCACGCCTGCAGCGTCTCCAGAGACAGCACCTGCCCTCCCTGTGCCAGAATCGTCGGTCAGCTCAGACTCGGGCTACTCCCGTGGACCAGGTGGGTGTCTCCCCCCACTGGCCTCACGAGCACCTTCAACTGCGGTTGCGCCACCCAGACGACGCACGCGGAGCGTGCACAGTGGTGACCCTGGCACAAAGGCTCTCGGCCTAAGTGTCCAAGGCACCTACACGGAGGTGCACCCAGCTTGTCCTATTGGGCACCAGCTGATCGCTGACGAGCACGAGGCTGCACAGGCAGCTGCCGCTGACCTAGTTGCGGTCCGTCCGACCCATGAGGCATGTGTCCTGGCCACCCGGAGCTCCCCTTTGACGGTCCCTGATCTAGACACGTTAAAGGAGGATCTCTCAGGAGAGGATGCTGAGCAGTGGCAGCCCGCCTGTGAGGACGAGCTCAGGGCCATCCGGGAGCACGGAGTCTTTGAGCTGGTCGACCGTCCTGAGGGACGGAAGGTCGTGCAGGCCAAGTGGGTCTTCCGCAAGAAGGTGAAGCCTGACAGCTCACTGGACCGCTATAAGGCCCGCTTGACTGCCAAGGGATTCTCTCAGGTTGAGGGGATCGACTTCACTGATACCTTTGCCCCTGTTGGCTGCATGACCACAGCTCGCGCGCTGCTTGGTGTGGTCGCTCACCATGACTGGGAGCTGCACCAGATGGATGTGAACAATGTGTTCCTCCACGGCACCTTGGAGGAGGAGATCTACATGGTCCAGCCACCTGGGTTTGAGGTCGAAGGCAACAAGGTCTGGCGCTTGCGCAAGGCCTTGTATGGCCTGAAGCAGTCACCCCGGTGCTGGAACCGAGAGATCACTCGCACCCTCACTCAGGCCGAGTACGTCCAGAGTGATGCCGACCTGTCACTTTTCATCCGACGGACAGCCGAGCACCTCACTGCCATTCTGGTGTATGTGGACGATCTCCTGATTGCGTCTCCTTCACTCGAGGCCGTGAAGGAGGCCAAGGCGGTCCTGCAGGCTGCCTACAGGATGAAGGACCTTGTTCCAGCGGCTGTTTTCCTCGGGATGGAGATTGTGCGTGATCGTCGTCGACGGACACTCCTCCTCCATCAGGCACGGTATGCACAGGTTGTGGGGGAGCGGTTTGCTAACCTCCTTGGCGCTGTTCCCGCCGCCTCGTCACCCATCACTCCCGACGGGCAGGACGCCCTGAAGGTGACAGACCCAGCCGATCTGGGCGAGACTGTGGACGTGACCCTGTACGTGCGCATCATTGGCTCACTGATGTACTTGGCCACGACCACGCGTCCCGACATTGCGTTCGCTGTCAACCTACTCGCACAGTCCAGTCAGTCCCCTCGGGCTCGCGCTCTGCACGCAGCTTTGCGAGTCGTCCGGTACGTGGTCTTCACACCGTATCACGGTCTCTGCTTTCGGAGACAGTGCTCGGTTGTGGTAGATGGCTACACCGACAGCGTCTGGGCATGGAGTCCTGATGGACAAAGCCACACGGGTTACGTGTTCCTGCTTGGTGGCACCGCTGTGTCTTGGCGCAGCGGCAAGCAGGGGTGCATTGCTCGCAGCTCCTCAGAGGCTGAGTATGTTGCTCTGGGCGCTGGCGCCGCTTAGGCAGTGTGGCTGTAGCGGTTGTTCCAGTGCTTGGGTCAGTCCGTGCCTACCATCATCCTCCGATGCAACAACCAGAGTGCTCTCGCGATCGCTGAGAACTCTGGTGTGTTCCACGCACGCACGAAGCACATCGCTGTCGAGTATCATTTCGTGCGCGATCTTGTGGAGCGGCTTTTGATCTCCATCGTCTGGGTGGGCACAGACTTGCAGCGCGCTGACTTCCTGAGCAAGGCACTGGCACGTGGGAAGTTCCTCGGGGCTGTTCGTTCCGTCGGATTGCGACCCCTGTCCGAGAGTGGGTGATTGTTCGGGTCCCTGTTGAGCACTCTGTGTTACACCGGCACGCGTTCTGCACGTGTATGGACATGCGTACCATCGGGTCATGGGGGAGTGTTGTGATGTTGTCAGTCATACACAGTTGTACAGTTGGTTGTGACCACTCGGCCGTGTCCAAGCTCGTGCAGATCCTTGAGGCGGACCCAGCTGGAGACAGAGTTCCTTGAGGTGATGCACCACCCGCTGGAGGCAGCCTGGCAGCCTACCCAGTGTACCAGAGGGCTCCCACAGCCCACGGACTACGTTTGGAGGTCTTCAGGATTTTCTCGGTGGACAGCCCTGCCAGGCTGATTTACATGTTTGTTTTCTTACACTCTCCGGCTGTTCCCGGACGTAGGCGTGTAACCAGTCGTTGTGTCTGTCTTTTTGTCGTGCATCCGTAGGATCAGACGGCGCTCCGTTTGGACGCTTGTGCGCAGAATTATGGCCAAAACAGTGGTTTTGGGCCGGTTCAGGTTTGACAGGCACCGCCGTGTGCGCCACCCGCCGTGAGCCACGGCGGCTATTTATGCTGT
>SZWC01000065.1:305030-317253 GCA_023375785.1 Penium margaritaceum
CGCAACTTTTGGTGGCTATTTGAGTCCGGCACATGCGGGTGAAGAGAGGATGGCGGCTAACGCGATTTGCGTCTGCGGCTCCTCCACGTCCGTGCGGCTTCCAGGAAGCTGCACGGCTGGAGTCAGCACCTACAAAAGGTACTGGTGCCTCTGGTGCCTGAGTGCTCACGGCCGCCGCTGCTGCAGTTGCTCGCTGATGGTGCTGTTGCTCGCCCGGTTTGCGGCTCCAAGTCGCCACACGGGCGGCCTCGGACCGGCTGCTGCTGCGCGCAAGGGCTCCAACGGCCTCAAGTCGTTGTGGCACGCAGCAGCTGCAGCACGAACCTGCCGTTGCGGTTTCTGACGCATCAGGATGATGGCATATGCGTCGCTGCGTGCTCTTATCGCTTCAAGCGACTCAGGGTGGTGATGGGTCCAACCAGGACCTGCTGCTGTTGTGGGCTGCTGCCACTGCTGCTGCTCACTGCTGCTGCAGCTGTTGCGTCTCTGCTGCGCAGCACGACGAGCACTGGCTCGCCTGCTCTGATACCATGAGAAGATCCCAGGAAGCTTCCTAGCCTTTCTGCTTGCTAGCCTGACAGCACGGGTCTGGCTGGTTGACACACAGGTCATGCAAGGGACATCAAGGGTAGGGAGAGACACGTGCACTTGTATCTCAAGCTTCAATTGAAATAAATGCAGAGAGAAATAACAAATGACAGGTCCACAGCATGAATAGCCGCCGTGGCTCACGGCGGGTGGCGCACACGGCGGTGCCTGTCAAACCTGAACCGGCCTAAAACCACTGTTTTGGCCATAACTCTGCGCACAAGCGTCCAAACGGAGCGCCGTCTGATCCTACGGATGCACGAAGAAAAGACACACACAACGACTGGTCACACGCCTACGTCCGGGAACAGCCGGAGAGTGTAAGAAAACAAGCATGTAAATCAGTCTGGCAGGGCTGTCCACCGAGAAAATTCCGAAGACCTCCAAACGTAGTCCATGGGCTGTGGGAGCCCTCTGGTACACTGGGTAGGCTGCCAGGCTGCCTCCAACGGGTGGAGCATCACCTCAGGGAACTCTGTCTCCAGCTGGGTCCGCCTCAAGGATCTGCACGAGCATGGACACGGCCGGGTGGTCACAACCAACTGTACAACTGTGTATGACTCACAACATCACAACACCTCCTAGCTTGTGCTGATTGTTCTCCAGTGGCTACTTTACTCCCTCTGTGATACGTGTGATGCATTCTAGCAGCTCAGTTCATGCGTGCATGTGTGATAGAGTTTTCTCGGTGGTCAAGACCCGAGCACTTGGTGGTTTGTGCCAGTGCTCTGGGAGACCCCATAGAGATTAACTGCATATTGTCTCTGACAGGTTATGCACTCTCTCTGTGGTCAAGACCCAGGTACACGGTGGTTTGTACCGGCACCGCAGGAAACCCAACACCATTGATCGAGTCCTGTGATTGAGGCCTTTTGTCAGACAGGCGTAGCTTGCATGTGGCTCAGACCCGGACGTCCGGTTATGTGTTCTGGCGTCTCGGGAGGCCTAAACTTGCCTAGCTTGGCTAGACCGTGATGCTAGTGTGTCGCCGTATAGTCTAGTTGGGTTTGGGGTATATTGGATATTTTCCTGTCGGTCGAGACCCGGGCATACGGTTGACAGTTCCGGCTGTTGGTTATTGTCACAAACACGCGCAAGTGCCCTCTTGTCTCCATTCATGCACACACCTCACCACTGCAGGTGATTGATCTGGATTAAGGCTCCCTGGTGCAAGACTGTGGTGCAGCATGAAGTGCACAGTGGAGATGCCTCCATCAAGCTGCCGAGTGGTGGCTTCAGTACCATCCTTGTCACATGCCTTAGTTTAGTGATACCCTCACGTGCTAAAAAGGGGATACAACTTGTAGGATTGCATGCTTGTTATTTGATTAAACACTTGCATGTTCCTAGAGTGGTGAACCGGGTTGCTGATCCCTCGGGACCACACGTCCGGCTTGTGCCGGCGTGTGAGAAACCGCCTGGAGCTCGTTCGCTCCAGGGTCGGGTTCGATCCCTGGGTGGCGGCCGGGCCCCACGACAAGTGTCTCGCGTGGGTGGCCCGGTCAACTGGCTCTCACCACCTCGCTCACTTTTTACTCTCGTCAAGTTGTGTCTTGATCACTTCACTTTTCTAAGCCGTGAGCGTTCCCCGATCCATGACGTACTTCATTGCTTGTCACCTACTTGCTTGCTAGCATAGTGCCTACGCCTACCTACTGGTATCAGAGCAGGAGGGCTGTCCCTGCCGCCGCAACGTCCTGGGACCTCATGAGACTCATGCGCTAAGCGACGGGTGATCCCGCACAAGCCACAGCACGAGACCGCGGCGGCCTAAGCAGCAGAAACAGCAGCCATTCTGTGCAGCCGCTAGCATCACACTCGTGAACCTTAGCACGAGACCGTGGCAGCTTAGGCAACAGCAACAGCTGCCATTCTGTGCAGCCGCTAACATCGAGCGATGGGTGATCCCACGCAAGCCACAGCACGAGGCCGTGTCGGCCTAAGCAACAGCAGCAGCAGCCATTTTATGCAGCCGCTAGCATCGCACTCGTGAACCTTAGCACGAGACCGTAGAAGCTTAGGCAGCACCAGCAGCAGCCATTTTGTGCAGCCGCTGGCATCGAGCGACGGGTGATCCCGCACAAGCCACAGCACGAGGCCGTGGCGGCCTAAGCAGCAGCAGCAGCAGCCATTCTGTGCAGCCGCTAGCATCGCACTCGTGAACCTTAGCACGAGACCGTGACAGCCTAGGCATCAGCAGCAGCCGCCATTCTATGCAGCCGCTGGCATCGAGCGACGAGTGATCCCGCACAAGCCACAGCACGAGGCCGTGGCGTCCTAAGCAGCATCAGCAGCAGCCACTCTGTGCAGCTGCCAACATTGCACTCGTGGACCTTAGCACGAGACTACAGCAGCTTGGGCAGCAGCAGCAGCCGCCACTCTGGGCAGCCGCTAGCATCAAGCGACGGGTAATCCCGCACAAGCCACAGCGCGAGGCCGTGGCAGCCTAAGCAGCAGCAGCAGCAGCCATTCTTTGCAGCCGCTGGCATCGCACTCGTGAACCTTAGCACGAGACCGTAGCAGCTTAGGTGGCAGCAGCAGCCGCCATTCTATGTAGCCGCTAGCACCAACCTGTGAACCTCCTTCGAGTCACAGCTAAGCCGCGAGTGATCCAGTGCAAGCCACAGCACGAGACCATGGCAGCCTAGGCAGCCGCAGCAGCCGTCGCTCTGTGCAGCTGCTAGCTTCGCAGCCGTGACCTCAGCTCCAACCCTGCAGCTAGGCTTGACCCCAGCACACTCTCAATTACCTCGGGCTGCCCTGAGGCAGCACAGCATTCAGAACGCTGGCGTCTCCACCTGAGATCGAGCCCGCCCCTCCGTCATCCACAGCGGCTCGGGACCGTGCACGCACTGACGAGGAGCTCGCGTACTACGAGGAGCGGGCGGAGAGAGAAGTGTGGTCGAGGGTGCGTCGCAGCAGTCCGGGGTATCACCCCGGTGAAGACTACGATCCCGCTGATCACTACGCGTGGACGGACGCAAGGGACTACGCGACTCGTTGCCAATCGGCCGACGACGACTCTCCAACGTCGCTGAACCAGCCGGCAACAGCACCACAACGCGACCACCGACCTCTTCACTCTCTGGTAAGCCCGCCCATTTCCCATAGGACGCGCCCGCAATACCGCCGTGCTGTTCCCCGTGGTGCAGCTCCACCTTCTGCAGCAGCAGCATCAGAGGCCTCCGCTCCGCATTTTGCTACATCCCCAGCCGCAACTGCTGCAGAGCCCATCTCGTCTCCTGATATTCTCTCAGCACTACAGGCTACCCTTGCATCCAGCGCTGTCGTTGCCACTACCTTTGTAGCCACAGCACGTGCCGCACGTGCACCAGCCAGCACTGCTGCTGGTCGAGCCATTGACACATACACTGCAGCGGTTGACCAGGGACCTTTGGCGGCCTCTGCCGTCAACGTAGCCACTCAGATTGCTGCAGCAGCAAACGCAGTTGCATCCGCCGCAGCCGCAGCAGCCACAGCACTCTCCAGTGCAGTTGACTCCGCCAACGCCTCCACAACACAGGCAGCCTCTCTACCCTCCTCATCACCGTCAGTCACTCGGCACATACAACTGTTGGTCTTGACCGCTATAGTCATCGCCACTCTGTCAGGTGCAGCCCTGACAGGTGTAACCTGCTTCGTGGTCACAACATCATCCTTTGTCGCAGTCGTCGCCTCCTCAGCTGCTGCGGCACTGCCACCACTGTTCTCTCTGCACCGCCGTGCGTGGTGAGCTTTCCTTCTCTTGTTCTCTCGCTCTCTCTGCCTTTCCTGTATCGGCGTGTTCGTGCGTTCAGGTTGTTGCCTTGCAGCGCACTTCCAACACCGATATCTTACTTTCCCACGCCCACTGGGGCAAGGGAAACTCTGCCGAAATTTTTTTGGTAGATTCACGTCGCTGGCAGAATGCCAGTCGACAATGACCAATACACAGCACTGCAGGCTGAGCTTCAGCGTGAGCGCACTGCGTTGCAGGCAGCTCTCAGTGCTTAGCGCGCTGCTGAGGAAAAATTGAAGGCTGAGCAGGCTGACCAAGAGACATTCGCCAATCACATTGCTGACTTGGTTCTGAATTGTCTGCAGCCCACACTGCGTAGCACTCAGTCCGCTAGCATTGCTGCAGCATTTTCCACTTCTCCCGCTTCCGCTTCCACTGCCGCTGGCACATCTTCCTCTGATCCACTTGCAGTCGCCGCAGTTGCTGGCGCTGCTGCAGCCAAAGCCCTTGCTCCATCAATGCAACGCAAGCCTGACTTTGACTCCACTCCATCCCATTTCACATCCAGTCTTACTTTTCACTCTTGGGAGGTTCGTTTCAGTGCCTGGGCGCAAGGGGAACAACTCTGGGAATACTACCATGCACCAAATCCCTCAGTTGTCCCACCTTTTGTGCCAGTCGATTCTGAGTCGGCACGAGCGGTCCGTGCCCTCATTCGCGCCGGACCAGACGATGTCACTGATGAGATTGGATCCTACAATGCTGACACTGCACGCCGCACCCCCGCTGACCCGGTTGGGGCTTATGCCCTGATCAAGCGGCGCACGACAGTCACTGGACATGCAGCACAGAGCGTCCTCACCGTCCAGTTCAACACGCTCTCCATGCATGCTGACGAGACTGCTGACGCCTATTGGGCTCGCAGTCTGCGACTGCTGCGTGACCTCGGCAAGGCCGCCCCAGGCCAACTCCCCGCTGTCCTCTCCATCGTCAACGGCCTCATCCCTGAACTCAACGACATCTTTCACGAAGTGAAGGCCACAGAGTTGGAGCGTCTGGCGGCAATTCCTGTTCCCGCCGACGCATCCCCTGGAATTGGGGCTTTATGGGAGTTCACCTCCCAGCGCCTCACCGACTGGTGGAGCTCCTTGCAGATAAAATGCATTCACCGCGCAGCCGTTGCAGCAGCAGCCACCGCACTGCCCTCCTCCACCTCCTCAGCCTCCAGCTCGTCCTCCATCTCCACCGCCGTTACTACTGCCACCTCCCTTGCTTCCCAAGGAAGTGGGCGTGGTGGAGGGGGTAGCAAAGGTAAAGGCCGAGGAGGTGGCTCTGGCGGTGGCGGGCAGGGGAAGGGTGGCAAAGGTCGCGGTTCTGATAGCACCGCATCCCCCTCTTCCTCCTCCAGCACTGTCACTTGCTGGAACTGCGGCGCCGCTGGTCATACGGTGCCCTAGTGCCCTACACCACCAGATGATGCACGCCTGGCCTCCGCCATGCGTGCTCACTGGGCACGCTCTTCAGGGTCTGGTGGAGGCTCTGCCCGCTCCTCCACCTCCGCGGGGTCCAGTCGTGGCTCGAGGCACACTTCTCCTCCATTGCCTACAGCAGCTGTCTACAGCACTGTCCTCTCTGCACCTTCTCCACCCGCACCCTGGGGTTGGCCCCCGGGATTTGGAGGCCCTGTCTACTTCGGGCCTCCCTGTGGCTTCTACTCACCTCCAACATGGGCGTCCTCCACTCCTGGTCCCCAGCCACCCTCCTCTACCGCACTCATCACCGAACCGCCTGAGGACGACCGCCAGCTGGACTCTGCGCTCTCTCACGCCGTCCACCAGCGTCACCTCCGTGATCAGGGAGGTGAGAGTGTACGTTCGGTTGAGGAGGGCCTTGCGTGTGCTATTGACTCGTCTCTTCGTGGACCCCCCCCGGTCATGTTCAGGGGTGTCCCCCAGTTGACGTCCCATGGATTGAGGATTGGCAGTCGTACAGTCTCCCTCGTTGCCTTGCCGCTTGTGGTCAGCGCCTGTTTCCTCGTTCTGCCATTGCCGCTGTGAGTCGTGACCCTGCGTCTGTCTGTGTGACGGGTGGCTTCTGGATTCTTGATTCAGGGGCCACCCACCACATGACTTCCTGTCGCTCAGCGTTTGTGTCGTTGGGTCCTGTTGGCTCTGTTCGTTTTGTACGCACTGGCTCTGGCCACCTTCTCCCTGTCCAGGGTGTCAGTGTCGTCCGTTTCGTTGGCCCGGGGGGGGGAGCTCTTCCTCCCTGACGTTCTCTATGTGCCCGCTCTTGAGCTTAGTCTGCTGTCTGTTACGACTCTCGACGACCAGGGCATGGACTTCTCATCCAGTCGGGGTATTGCCTCTGTTATGCATCGCACCACTGGTCGTGTCTTACTACATGGCACTCGCTGTGATCGTTTAATCCGCGTGTCCTCGTTTGCACCCCATCCCTCCACGACAGCTCTTGTTCATGTGGCTCGCTCCCTCACTCCTGCACATGCACAGTTGCTCCATCGTCGTCTCTGTCACATCCACACTGCCGCCATTGACAGTCTGCTTCGGGACATGCCTGCGAATGGCCTTGATGCCGACACGTTCTCTGCACCCTGCCCCACTGACTGTCTCAATTGTGCTCAAGGCAAAATGCACCGCTCCCCATTCTCCACGTCTGAGTCTCGCACGTCTCACCCACTTGACCTCCTACACGCTGACGTCATGGGACCTCTTGCCCATGACGCCCTTGGGGGTGTCGGACGTTATGTCCTCTGTCTCACAGACGATTTTTCTTGGATGCGCTGGGTTTTTGCCCTTCGGCAAAAGAGTGACGTCTATCCCACACTTGAGTCGTGGCTATCACAGGCTGAGCTGGCCTGTGGTCGCCGGCTCAAAGTCTTTCGCTGTGACCGTGGTCGCGAGTTCATGGGTCCCACCGCTCGCTTTCTCACCTCTCGTGGGGTGTGTATGGAGCCCTCGGCACCCTACACACCCCAGCAGAACGGTGTCTCTCAACGCTGGAACCGCACCTTCGCTGATGGGATTCGTACTCTCCTCAGCGAGTCCTCCCTCTCTCCCGTCTTCTCCTTCGAGGCCATGTGCTACATGACCTGGGTGTGGAACCGTGTCCCACACGGTCCCCTTCCTCGTCACATCACCCCCTTTGAGCGCTGGTACGGTCGCCGTGCTGACCTCCGTCTGGCTCGTGTCTGGGGCTGTGTGGCTGTTGTCTGGTTGCCAGAGGACTTTCGTGATGGCAAACTGAGTCCTCGTGTGCGCCTCTGCACGTTTCTTGGTGTTTCTGCCATGTCTAAGGCGTGGCGCTTCTGGGACCCCGACCGTTCCCGCGTCATCGAGTCGCGTGACACCCTCTTATTTGAGGATGTCTTTCCCCGTGACTTGTCCCATGTCCCTCCTCCGTCTTCTCTCTCCTCGCTTCGTCGGCTTGGGAGGGGTGGGTCTATTCCAGCCTCCGATCTCCGTGCGTCCACGTCTCCCTCTCAGACAGCGTCCCCTGTTGTCACTCCTACGGACAGTGACGAGGACTCAGTCTACTCTGAGTTGGGGGCCTCACTGCCCTCCCCGGAGTCCGAGTCACCCTTGTCCTCAGCCGGCAGCCCTGTGTCTTCGCCGTCTACCGCCATTCCCGAGTCCTCACACTCGGCACCCACTCCCGCACAGTCCACTGCTCACTCTACTCCCACCTCATCTCCTGGCCCTGCAGTTTCTCCGGTGCTTGACACCATTGCAGGCGGTGCGCCTCAGGCTCGGCCCCCTTGCCCAGAGCCTTATACTCGTGGGGGGAGACTTCGCGCTCTTCCTTCCTCTCAGCCCTCTCAGCCCTCCTCTTCTAGGGCGCCTACTGAGTCTCTCCCGGCAGGCTCGTCCACTGCCTCTCAGCAAGTCACCCGCTCCAGAGCCACATCCTCCACAGCTGGTCCTTCAGTGCGCCCCACCGGCCTTGATTCACTGGGCCTGCCTGTGAGCGTTGTACACCCAAACTCTGCAGTTGGCTAAGCTCTTGTAGCCCACGAGTTCCACAGTGCTCTTGAGTCTTCTGTCGCCGGTTATGTCGCCGCATGCTTTGCGGCCGCTGGCCTCCCCACTCTCCCTCCTGAGCCCACCACTGTCCGGCAGGCTCGTGAGGCAGCAGACGCTGACCTCTGGGAGAAGGCCATGTAGGAGGAGCTCACAGCCCTCCAAGATCATGGAGTCTTTGAGCTAGTGGATCTGCCTGCAGGTCGCAAGGCAGTCTCCGCCCGATGGGTCCTTTGGCATAAGCTGAAGCCCGATGGAACTGTCGACCGGTACAAGGCACGTCTCACAGCAAAGGGGTTCTCCCAGATCCCCGGCGTTGACTTTGATGAGACCTTTGCACCGGTCGGGAGATATACCACGGCTCGAGCACTTTTGAGTCTCGTCGCCCAGCACGACTGGGAACTGGAGCAGATGGATGTCAACAACGCCTTCTTGCACGGGAAGCTCGATGAAGAGATCTACATGATACAGCCCCCGGGCTTCACCGATGGCACGAGCAAGGTCTGGCGACTGCGCAAAGCCCTCTATGGGCTCAAGCAGTCGCCACGATGTTGGAACATGGAGATCTCCTTGACTCTCGAGCGGGGAGGTTACCGTCGCAGCACGGTTGATCCAGCGCTCTTCTTGAGCGCCCCCTTAGAGCCGTTTGTGGCGGTGTTGGTCTATGTTGATGACCTGCTCATTGCCTCACCCAGCCCGGCAGCTGTCCAGTCAGTGAAAGACCTGCTGCAGTCTGCATACAAGATGAAGGATCTAGGTCCTGCACGGGTGTTTTTGGGGATGGAGCTTGAGCATGATCGTCAGCGTCGCACCCTGCATGTGCACCAGGCTACGTACATACGCACACTGGGGGAGCGTTTTGCTCCTTTGCTCGCAGACATTCCCACCGCGTCCACACCGATGACTCCAGCAGGTCAGCGCCTGCTGAAGTCACTGGACTCAGCACAGCTGGGGGAGCCTGTCGACGTCACCGACTACCTCAGTGTTGTCGGCTCCCTCATGTATCTCGCCACCACCACTAGGGCAGACGTGGCCTTCGCGGTCAACTTCCTTGCCCAGTTCTCCCAGCAGCCTCGACAGAAGCATCTCGAGGCCACACTTCGCGTCGTCCGCTACGCGTTGTCCACTGCATGCGTAGGACTCTGCTACCGTGCTCAGCCCTCTGTAGTCGTTGACGGCTACACAGACAACGACTGGGCACATGACACAGATGCTCGCAGCCGCACTGGTTACATCTTCCTCGTCGGGGGGACTGCAGTCTCCTGGAAGAGTGGAAAACAGGGTTGTGTTGCCAGGAGCTCCAGTGAGGCAGAGTATGTGGCATTGGGTGCAGGTACGTGTGAGAGTGTTTGGCTGTCCCGCCTGTTGCAGCAGTTGCGTGTTCCCATTCATTGTATCACCCTGCGCTGTGACAACCAGAGTGCGAAGGCGATTGCTGAGCACGATGGCATGCATCACTCTCGCACTAAGCACATCAACATTGAGCATCACTTTGTACGCGAGCGCATTGCTGCTGGGGAAGTTCAGGTTGTCTGGGTCGACACTCGTCAACAGCGTGCAGATTTTCTCACCAAAGCGCTCAGCAGTGGAATGTTCAAGGCGGCCGTGCATGCTGTTGGCTTGCTGCGCTCTCGTGATGCCGCCGGTTGATGTGATTCCTGTGATGTTCACCTCGTTCTATGTCTCGTGTGTGTGAGGCCTGTTCGTCTGTGGGTCATGGGGGAGTGTTGGTTATTGTCACAAACACGCGCAAGTGCCCTCTTGTCTCCATTCATGCACACACCTCACCACTGCAGGTGATTGATCTGGATTAAGGCTCCCTGGTGCAAGACTGTGGTGCAGCATGAAGTGCACAGTGGAGATGCCTCCATCAAGCTACCGAGTGGTGGCTTCAGCACCAGCCTTGTCACATGCCTTAGTTTAGTGATACCCTCACGTGCTAAAAAGGGGATACAACTTGTAGGATTGCATGCTTGTTAGTTGATTGAACACTTGCATGTTCCTAGAGTGGTGAACCGGGTTGCTGATCCCTCGGGACCACACGTCCGGCTTGTGCCGGCGTGTGAGAAACCGCCTGGAGCTCGTTCGCTCAAGGGTCGGGTTCGATCCCTGGGTGGCGGCCGGGCCCCACGACGAGTGTCTCGCGTGGGTGGCCCGGTCAACTGGCTCTCACCACCTCGCTCACTTTTTACTCTCGTCAAGCTGTGTCTTGATCACTTCACTTTTCTAAGTCGTGAGCGTTCCCCGATCCATGGCGTACTTCATTGCTTGTCACCTACTTGCTTGCTAGCATAGTGCCTGTGCCTACCTACACCGGTGCCTCGGGGGACCTCCAGTTTGTGGTTTCATGTTCTGGGACATGTGTAGTCCCCGTCCGTGCCCTTTGGTGCGGCGGGGATGACGGGGCCTGGTGGGCTAGCCGCCAGACCCCAGTACATAAGCTCATCTTAGGGCGCATTGTACTTCTTCTTTGATTTTTATTTCAGTTGTTCCAGACTTAGCCAAATCTTGGCGCTGCATCTCTCCCGCTCACCACCGGAGCTCATGTCTCATTTAGCATGGGCCTGCATGCCCTAGACTCATTTTAGCATGGTATCAGAGCACAGGGGGGTCGTGTGAGCAGCAAAGCAGCAGAACAAGTCTGAAACGCCATGGAGGTGCGCCACGTGGCGCCACGCAGGCAAATATTTACTGGGGGAGCAAACCTGTCTACTACAACAACAAGAATAGATCTGTTTTAAGTTTTTAGATGTATTGGTCATTTGAAGGCCATCGAGTGCTGTCGCACCCGCTGTTTGGGCGGTAGAACGGGCAGCATCAGCCAGGCGGTAGCCGCAGCTGCGCAGCAAGAGAGCAACCACAACTCAACAACTGTCGAAGGAGTGTGAGTGCTCAACGTGCACGGGAAGCAGCAGCAGCCAACAGCAGCAGCAAGCATTGTGTAGTGTGCAGCAGCAGCAACAACAATAGCATTGGCAGCGGAATTGCGTAGTGCACAGTGCGCAACGGTAGTGGCAGCAGCCGCAACCAGCCGCATGGCAGCCGGCAGTCTCAATAGTGTCTAGCGTGCAAGCAGCGTGGCAGCCAATTGGCAAGCAGCGTGGCAGCCACAGATAGCAGCAGTAGTAGTAGTAGCAGTCGCGTGTGAGTAAGTGAGGACAGCACTGCGCAGGAGCCAGCAGCAGCAACA
Organism: Penium margaritaceum; assembly: GCA_023375785.1. Taxonomy (NCBI): domain Eukaryota; kingdom Viridiplantae; phylum Streptophyta; class Zygnematophyceae; order Desmidiales; family Peniaceae; genus Penium; species Penium margaritaceum. Next base: position 316,564 of record SZWC01000065.1, read on the forward strand.
TCACTGCGCATCAGCAGCAATGTGCAGTGTGTTGTGCGTAGCGGCAGCCATTGCAGGCATTGCAGGCAATCGTTGTGGGCAGCTGCAGTCGCGAAGTGCAGCCACTTGCCGCCACTTGCTGTGGCAGCAACGCGCAGCAGTCGCATTCTGCACCCTGAGCAGCAGCCTTGCGCAACATGATAGTACCAGCGTGAGCAGCGAGTAACAGCAGCAGTGTTACGCAGCTTGCACGACTGCTGGCAGGACTAGCAGCAACAGCGTTTGTGCAGCTTGCTGCAGCGCGGTTGCAGCAGCGGCCGACACCACACCCTCTTTTCCTCTCTGCTGCCCTGCTTTTCTCCACCTTGCTGCCGATTCTCTCGCCCCACAACCTCTCTCTGAGCTATGGTTAATCACCCTAGATTCATACACTCGACAATTGGTGTATAAAAAGTGTATTCCTACATGCAAACATTTTTCAGAAAACATCAACATCAATTCATGCATCCAGGGCCCGGATATACATTCCTTACGTAATGTGCTAGTTATCATGGATTAGGTGTACTTTGTTCTAATTGTTGTTAGAATTCCATGTTCACTAATATGTTCACTTCCCAATACACTCGTCAATACACCGTTTCAGGGGTGAGGTGATTGGTCATATATGCTCTCTCTCTCTCTCTCTCTCTCTCTCTCTCTCTTTCTCTCCCA
>SZWC01000065.1:355437-381837 GCA_023375785.1 Penium margaritaceum
GTTAAATGTATAGAAAAGAATATTCAAATATATATATGGATAGATATGTAGATATGAATATTATAAACATGAAGAAATAATACGGTATGGGTATGGGTTTTGGTGTAATAATGGGTTTAAAAAATGAAATAGAGGAATCATTAACACATGATTTTAAGAAGAAATTTCTATTGGATATGAGATCCTTTTGTATAGGTCTCTCATGTTCAGCGTGGTGAAAAATCAATTTAACCTCATTGTGTTCAAGTTTAGTCTTGTAAGATGATTCAACTCGTTAGTTTCATGCGATTTTGGTAAGTTTTTTGGTTAATAATGTTATACATGCGAAAATAACATGGAGGTTTTGTAAGAAGGAAATGTGCTCAAACTTCTCTCATATTCGTTACCTCAATGTGTAAAAGTGGGTATGTGTGTCGGTTTCTCCCCTGTTTTCCCTGCTCACTTGGCAATGATTGTCGAAGGAATGATGGTTCTTTTAGTTTCCTGGAATGCAGCCGCCCCTAAATCGTGGGATCGTGAACTACTCGCTCGTTTTGTCCCTTTTGTTGTTGTCCTTTTCTCGTTGCTGTTTGGAATTATCGTTGTGCAATGTTTCTCTCTACGAAACATAGATGCTGCGAGCTTACACTTAGTCGGAACCGCTTCCATCCGCGTTGACGCGAGAATAATCTCGCACCATTTACGCTGCGAAAGATTGGCTCGTACCGTTTTTGGAAAATTTGTACAAGCTCGCACCATCTATGTCTTCGCTGCAGGAAAAGTACTCGTCGAAACACGATGCAGAGCGGGAGTACAATTTGCAATACAAGAAGACTATGCATAGGGTGGTCTCACACCGTAGCAACTCAACCCCCCCTCCCCACGTTAGGGGGGCGACGCGAGCTCAACTCGAGCTGAAGTTGTCGTTGACCGCGAGGAAGCCCGATAACGTCTGGCAAGGCGACCCGCAGTTGCTAGGTGTTGCTACAACCTCGGAGCTGTGGCAACTCGCGAGCAACTCACGGGTCGCTAATCCATGCTTCATTCATCGCTCATGTAGCGAGGTGATGAGACGGACTTTCCTGCATGCCAGACTAGCAAAAATTAAGGAAAAATGTATTGTCACTCATCGAAACGCCGACGTTTGCCAACTCTTGCTTGGTGCAAGTGCTAAGTCGCCCGGTGTGCGAGCACCTCGCTAGTAATACCTTCATTGTTCACGGTATAGAAGTAGTAGATGTGGTGGACACGTGCAGATATGTGGTGGAGCTACTACAAATCGATGTGAGACCACCCGTAGATGGGCAATGTTTGTGTGCAAACCCTACTTTGAAATTCTTTGCAAATTTGATGTGTAGTTAAAAAACCTGGCAAAGTCACTTTGGATCAGGTAAACTCCAGAGGATCACGTCAGGTTCTCTGGCAAAGAGAGAAACCAGAATTTTTTAAGAATTCAGCTCAATTTAAAATATTTTTGTCGTAGGATGGAAAGAGAGCATATGGTTGAGCTAAAGCGGTACGTTTAGACCTTTTTGCCAAGCTTCCTCCTTCGGCATTCAAGAAGGAATCTATTGTGTAAGTGAAGAATGTGACATGCACCACCACGGAATCCGAAACAGATTCCTACACGGATTCTGCATTTTGGAGGTACACGAACACACCCAAAGAGCAGTTTCGGTAACGTCACATGCACGTGCGACGTCCTCCAACCCTCAATTGTCACACAACTTGAGCCTTCCAAGGGCTACGTTCAAGCAACCGCGGGAAACTCGAGGACGGTCATCGGATAGCAATCGCACTTGTAAGGAGGCACACAAAACTCGGCAACGCGCAGGTTTTGAGGACAGCCAAGTCCATTGTGGCGTTACCCAAACACACCCTAAATTAGTTTGTAGTTCAAACTTAATGGTTTCGGGCTCTGACTAATTAGTCTAACTAGTCAAAAAAATCAAATGAGTGCCCATATATCCACAAATTTCTCGATAAATATCACCGTATCCACGTTTCGTACATTAACCACACCATATCCAGATTTGAGACTTTTTTGCTCTTTATTAATGTTATATCAAGCAAGCATGCAGAAAAAATGTTATATTTAAATGAACACGCTATGTCGACGGCGCATGCCATTGAGCAACAGCATGCTAACATCGTCAGACATGAAATAAAAATCATAAACCCCTTAATAGAGGGGTTTGTGACTTTTCTCTGAAAGGCTTTCAAGGGTTTTGAGAAGGGGGTATGAAACACCCCATGCGTTGAAAGGAAATCTCTTAGGCCCGCTACCGTGTGGCCTAGCAGAAGCTCGCGTAAAAAAATCCTAAAACCCCTTGTGTAATTTGAGATATGGTTTGAAATCGATTGCATGTATTAAAATTGGTTATTTTCAGAAAAAGATTAAAAAAGGCTTTTTTGCTCAATCGCAATCAAGAGATTAGCCTTTGTTTTTTGGACTCCCAAACCCCCATTCGCGGATGTGGGAATTTATGTTTGTGTCGGCTCTGCTTGCACAAACATAGAAAACACGAAATTTGCGAATGGGGGTTTTCGAGTAAAAAAATGAAGGCTAATCGCTCGATCACAATTCTTGCGACGGTGGGGTGAAACATCACCTCCTCGCTTCACTTGATCGAAGACTTGCATCGCCGATTGCGCATGAACATCAATATGGATATGGCAAATTTTTCTACTTTTTGGATATGGCGTGGTTAATATTCAACTTACAAATGTCTCATGTTTATGTTGACGCTTGCGCACATATGTTAGCTATGACACCCCAGTCTATGCGCATTTTGCACCCTTAATGACAAGTAGGTCTATGGTTTTGAACTGATTAGTCGTTCGATTTGCAATTCATGGGTCTTGAACCCAACTAGCTAACTACATGTGTGACACGTGTCTGAGGCGTCGTAGCGCGTGTGGTAGCGCAACACTGCGAAGCGGCACAGTAAGGTGGCCAAGCCGCAATGATGGTAACGACACATGTCTGGAGAGAGAAAAAAATAGAGACTCAAACATTGTTCAAATGAAAGTCTAACAGTTCAACATTGTTCAAACTTTATCAAGAAAACTCTCTATATGCTTTTTAATCACGCCTGACAACAACTAATCGAGTGAAGTCAACCAATTTAACACAACTAGTTGATACCACGAGTCGTAGGGCCAGTAGCCTAATTAGCCTATGCCAAATTGGAGGGGGAATCATTTTGGAACTCGCAAGCCCCTCGCACACTTGACGGTCGCATTGTGAGGTTGAAGGCCTCTTTTGCAGAAGCTCGCCAACCTTACCAGCTTCGATTCCCCACCAGAAAAAATCGACAAAAGACAAATTATACCATCTTAGAACCCCCTCGTGAACACTTACATGGTCGAATTGGCTTATCCACGCCAACTCTTCCATTCATAAGGTGAAAGATCAATTGTGAGGAATTCCAAGATGGGCGCTTTTGTGTGATATCATAACAAAATCAGTAAAATAACCCATTTAGAGTTCACTCTCTCAAACAGCCATGGGTTGTTTTGCGACTAACTATAGATGCCAAAACGTAAACCCTCTAAACAGTCATCTAAGGAGGAGGAATGAATGGTCACCTCAGCCTTTTTGGCTGAGATGAATCGCACCACAAATGGACGTAATCGTCATAGGGCATTTGTGTAAACATGCATTCTCCAAACCCTATTAGTCCACGTGATACATCCATGTGGGAACTGGACCGTAGCCGCCAACTACAGGGGAGGAGGAGTGACGTGATGGATCTTCCATCGCGACACTCCTCTTGCCTTGAATCCAGCCTATGGAACGATGCGGGTTAGAGTCAAACTAGACTCTAGAGTGAGATTTTTTTTGGACCTCGACTCGCCAAGACATCGGTCTCAAGAACTTGAAACCTGGTAAATTATAATTGAACACCAATTTTAATCCTAAAAACGGCTCGTACAGTACATTCCTCCCCCTTTGCTTTGAACTGTCCCGGTTCTTCTTTGCTAATGTAGGTTTAGTCATCACGTACTTCAACAAGAAGCGCAAACAAGATCACATGTGTGAACTCTTGTCATCCGCAACAAGGTTGCGTCACATTCACGCACAATCAACAACACACTTGTGCTTGTTATGATTATGGTAATTTGCGTACAACATCTAGTGTTGACTGCGTGATCCCTTTGCTTTTGCTAACATGAGACACGTACAATCCGTGTACGTTCTTCACAAGTGTTGGTAAGTCTTCACAGAAGACTCGTCACATGTGTGTATCAGTGGGATGGTCGATGCCTTTTGGGACGTACATTGCCGATAATGTCTTGCCGGGTTGAAAGAGGATGCATAGAATGGATTTTTCCACATTCCGTCTAGTACGTGTTTAGTAAGTTGTTGTGGTGATGCCTCCTCCTCCTTTGCAAGGACCATCCCTGCAACCAATCAACTGAGAGTCCCAGCGTAAACTGTCCAGGTCTACACAAAACGTTCCATGTTGTTTCGACATTATCTCTTCCAAGAGGTTGTTGTCAATGTGGTATCTCCCCGCAACATTGTAAATATGTGCAGTCCAAAATCCGGACCTCATTCATCTAGGTTTGCACCTATAACTGGTGCCTTACTTGCACCTAATGCTAAGTGCGAGAAGTTTCTGGCTATCGATCGTCTAGATCGACGGTCCATCTTGTCTCTCACTGAGCCATCGTGTTGCCTTGATGCCTCCCGGTGGTGAATACGCTAACCCTATTGTGCATGCCACCGGTGGTACTGCAATCATCGCACGGTCGTAGTCACCGTTCCAGGCTCTCCTATTGACCATGTTTTTTGTCGGGGGTCCGCCTCAAAGTCAGCCCCTTAGCAGGTAGCGTCGTCGTTACGCTACTCGTCGAGAGGGTGAAAGCCACCCTCGTGTGGCGTGTTCGGCATGTCATGCAAAGGTACGAGCAAAATACACCCCTAGTGTGTGGAGCATTCTTGCTCGCACGCTCGCTGCTCCTCCTTCCTCCTCGCAACCACAGTAGAGTGGAATCAAGCACGACCACGAGCTGAATTGTCAAGAAGTGGAAAATAGCCCACATGACCCCGAAACGTGGATGAAGCCCAAAGAATGCCAAATAATAGGGGCACTTCATTACCTTCACCCCCTTGCTGGAGGCGCGATGTCTCGGCGTGCCTAAGATACTCCTGTAGAATATTGTTGGTACACCCAACAAGGAAGTTGGCCTCTGGCTCCCAAGAGTTGTGCTCCATCGGGTACACCTATCACTTTACCAAAAACTCACGCCAATGTCCCCTCTGGCAGTCCACTAGAATCTTATCCACCTCAAACTCTTCACTGCCCTCAACCTAGACAGTAGGAGGTGGAGTTTTCCCACGACTATGGAATAAGGTATCTAGGCCATAATAAGCACGAGGCATGGAGATGCTAAACACCAAATGGATGGTGTGATGAGCTGGCAGCTCCAACTTGTAAGAGATAGCCGACTGCTTCTCCACAATGCGGAACAACCCACCCATCGCGGCTTCAACTTGGGACTCCCAACTCCCATCTAGAACAGGTTAGTAGAGTTCATCAACACCTGATCTCCCGTTTGGAACTCCTCCACAGAGCAATGCCTATCGGCCTGCTACTTCTGGTGCTTTTGTGCCTTCAACAGCCGTTGCCGCACCACATCCCAAGTGGTGGCAAATCCATCAGCAATCTACTACATAGCCAAAAGACATGTTGCCATAGCAAGGGCGGCTGCGCTCAGTGGCCGGTGGCCATACACAACCTCAAATGACGACTTTCCTGTTGATGCTGACACCGTTGAGTTGTAAGCGAACTCTGCCACTCCGAGCTTTTCCTCCCAATCCTCTCCATTCAGTGGAACCATGCTTTGCAACAGCTTCTCTAATGTCTGATTTGTGCGCTCCATTTGCCTATCACTCTATGGGTGGTATGATGTGGTCAACTACACATGTGTGCCTAGCTTCCCCATGAGATCTCTCCAGAATCGTGAAGTGAAGTGTGGATCGTGATGTGAGACCACTGATTGTGGCACTCCATGGAGCTTGATGACATGACTGAGGAGGTGCTGAGCGGTCCCAGCAGTTGTAACGCTCTCCGGACATGCGATGAAATGCACCATCCTGGAGAACCAGTCCACCACCACCAACGCCGTGTTGTTGCCCTGTTGCATCACATGCAACCCGCCCATGATGTCAAGCGAGATTTCTGTCCATGGCCTCTTTGGTAAAGGCTATGGTTAGAGCTCTCCTGGTAGCTTGGTCCTTCGCACCTTGATGTGTTGGCACACATTGCAGCTGCTCACAAACCTCATTTGTAGACAGTCGCCATTGATGACCATTAGTATTGACGTGTCAAGGCTTTTAGCATCTTGTCAAAGCTAAAGTGGCCCGAGTAGTGGGTATCATGTGCCTCCTCTAGCAGAAGCTGTTTCAAGGGTGCATAGTATCGCACGGCAATCTTTTGCTCCTACCCTCTTCGCCAATATACTCCATTCCATGTTGCATCTTTTAGCACACCCCCCGTGAACTCCCCATCCACATCATAGCCATGCTTGAATAGGCTATGCATGACAAGAGATCCCATCAGTACTTAGATGACATTAAGGCTCAATCCTGGCTTCCTTGACAGAGGGTCAACCGGGTTCACCTTCCTAGGCTTGTACTGGATCTCGTAGTCAAACCTTCCTTCTAAGAACTCCATCTAGAGAGTCTATTGATGATTGAGGTTTGCCTTCGTCTTCAGGCACTTCAGGGCATAATGATCTGTGAAGACCACACATTGTCGTGACTCAAGGTAGCACCTCCAATGCTTAAAGGAATGGATCACCGCCAGCACTTCCTTCTTGAGGTTTGCGTAGTTCAGCTCCGCAACCTCATAGCTTGCGAGACGCATACGCAATCACCTGCGGCCCCTCTCCGTGATCCTACATCATCACCGTCCCAATGGCATAGTCGCTTGTGTCCGTCTCCGTGACATACTCCTTGGATGAATCCGGATGCATCAGGACCAGAGGGTTACACATTGCTCCTCAAAGTTCCTCAAAAACTTTTGCTCCTCAAAGCTCTTCTAATTCTTCTCGCCACGTTCCCACTATTGATCCTTTCGTAGCTTCAGGGTCAACGGCACACCCTTCTTTGCATACCCAAGGATGTATTTCCGGTAGTAGTTGACAAACCCCATGAAGACCTGGATGTCATGCACGCACCTTGGTGTTGGCCACTGCTTCACTGCTTCCACCTTCTTGGGGTCCATGCAGAGACCCTTGCCGCTCACAATGTAACCAAGGAACTCCACCTCCTTTTCTCAAAATCACACTTGGAGAGCTTAGCAAACAACTTCTCTCTCCGAAGAATGTCCAACACCTGCCATATATGTTTCTAATGCTCTTCCAGAGTTTGGGAGTATATGAGGATGTTGTTGAGGAACACCACCACGAACTGGTCGAAAAGAGGATGGAAGATCCTGTTTATGAGGGTCATGAAAGTTGTAGGAACGTTGGTCAACCCAAACGGCATCACGAGGTACTCAAAATGGTCGTACCGCATCCAAAACACCGTCTTCTCAACATCATGCTCTGCAATACGGATGTGATGGTACCTCAAGCGCAAGTCAATCTTACTGAAGAATTACGCTCCCCTCAACCGGTCAAACAGCTCCTCGATTATTGGCAGCGGTACCTTGTTCAGTGCGTGATTGTCCACGCACATCTATAGCTCCCTGCTTTATTCTTCACAAAGAGGACCGGTGTAGCATAGGATGACACAGACGACCTGATGAACCCCGCTCCGTCAACTCCTCCAAATGCTTCTTTTGCTCATCCAGCTCATTTTCGCTCATGCAATGAGTAGCCCACACCATTCGACTTGCTCTAGGAGCCAAATCAATTATGTGGTTCATGTCCCGTGTTGGTGGTAAACCCCTTGGTAGCTCAGTGACAAACACGTCATTGTAGCTGTCCAACACTCCCTTAATGCCTTTGGACAACTCTTGTGCCAGGGCTTTCTATTGCTCTCCCTCTTGTTGCTTTGTATCTGCTACCAACACTTTTGCCTTTTCAGCTGCTACCTTCTGCCGCACTCACACGAGGTACACTTGGTCCCCCTTGCGCTGACAGTGCTTCAATTGCACGTTACTCAACTACGGCACCTCGCCTGCCTTGGATTCCTCCTCCTTAGCCCATAACGGTAAAACAATTTGCTCTCCGTATTTCTTCACTTTCACCTAGCTGGGTACCCGATCCAAAATAGGATTCCACCAGTGCAGCCATTCATGCCCCAAAACTGCATTGTAGGCATCCATCGGGCACATGAAAAAGTATACCTCGCACGACAGCTTGCCCAGATGGACCCTCACAGGCTTCAGAGGCAATCCGCACTCCGGCTCCCCTTGCACTAAGTTGGCATTAGTTGGCTTTCCACGAAGCCATGCAAGCCTCAATCTTTCTACGAGCTCGTCGCAGAATAATGAGTACGATGTGATGCAATCGAGCAATCCTTTAATCTGCCGGCGAGTCTGGTGCCCCTCACCGTCCGTAGAACCAGCCAAGAGATTATAAGCTTTTAGGAGGATTCTTGGAACGCTCCCGCTCCCTTCACTCTGCAACAATACACTCGACAGCTCCCTAGTCGTCGAAGGAATTTTGGGCTGGTGTTCACCAATGTAGACGAAGCTTTCCGAGCAACTGGTCGTCCGCCACTCACTATTGGTTGCCTTTTCCTTGCTACTTCTTCTTGAAGTATTTCTTATCATGTCCAAGATTTCTACAGATCCAATCATTCCCTCCACGCGGCTTGCTCTACTACTCGCCTCCTTCTACTACGTCAATCTCCATAGGGTTTTCTTGTTGCTACTGTGCTCGACGTGTGAAATTTTCTTGCTTCTCACAGAAACCCCCATGGTGGTAGCGTAGCGTATCAACACGCTCTGTAGTGGCCACCATCGCCTGGAACTCTGTGATTCCACTTAGTGCTTGTGTACGCTGAATCTCCGCATTCAAACTGTCATGGTACTTTTCCTCCATGTCCGGCTTACTCATGTCATCAATCTTTGATCACAACACCAAGAATCAATGTGTGTACTCCTGGTCTGAGCTAATCTGTTTCAGATGCTTCAGCCTATTGCGTGCGACCATAGAGGTATTCACGAGATCAAATGAATCTTTGATGGCTTGCTTGAACTGCTCCCATGTCGTCGGCATGCAAATTCAGCTTGCCATGTGCCTGGCTGCCACAACATCGCACGTTGTACAGCTGCGATCCTAACTCCACCTCAAATGGCCAGCATATTCAGCTGCCTCCACCACTCCAGTGCTACTCCGTGTAGCAGTGTCACCGTGAATGATACACACACAACATCGTCCAGTAGAGGCGACCCAAAGCCCCAAAGTAGCTCTTCATTGCGAACAATCAGGTCTTCACGCTCGCTCCCTTGAGCGAGGGACTGAACGGAACAGGAGCCTTTGGCTTTGGTCTTGACGGACTCCATGACCATGTCACCCGAACCTGTCGAGCGTCATTCCCATCTCGCATGCCAGCCATGTGCCGATTGAGTTGCCCATTCTCTTGCTTAAGGACTTCCCGATGCTCTACAATCTGTTGTAGGGCCTGCTCCATGGCTCTTTATGATTCTTAGCCATTGGAGATCCTCAAAAAGAAAATGACAGCATTTTGGCAGTAATAAAAAACTTTCCGTAGAACTTTTGTATCGCTTCCGCCCAACACGCGGCTCTGGCTCTGATACCGGATGTGAGAGTGTGTGGTCTCTAGAGATATAGCCTTAGTGTGTGGAGAGCACAGTCGTAGTGGAAAGATAGGCTTGGAGAATTCTGGAAGCTAGAGCTGGAAAAACATAGGTTTACAAGTTCATGACAATGAGCAATGTACAGGGTATCTATACTGTCTATCTGGCTAGCTCTAGTCCTAGCCTACTACTCTCCTAGCTTGCTACAACAAGCTACTCGCACCTGTACCCGGTGCCCTACTTGCACCTAATGCTTAGTGCGAGAAGTGTCTGGTCGTTGATCGTCTGGATTGACGGTCCATCTTGTCTCTCGGTGAGCCGCCGTGTTAGCTTGACGCCTCCCGGCGGTGAATGCGGTCGCCTTGTTGCGCACGCTACCGGTGGTACTGCGACCGTCACACAGTCGCAGTCACCATTCCGGGCTCTCCCATTGACCGCATTGATTGTCGGGAACTGTCTCCGAGACAGCCCCTTCGTGGGTAGCGTTGTCGTTACGCTACTCACCGAGAGGGTGAAAGCTACCCTCACGTGGCGTGTTTGGAATGCCATGCGAAGTTGCGAGCGGAACACACCCCTGGTGTGTGGATCATGCTCGCTCGCTCACTTGCTCCTCCTCCTTGCTCCTTGCAACCGCGATCGAGCGGAGTCGAGCACGACCACGAGCTGAATTGTCGAAAAGTGGAAAATTTCTCGCATACCCCCAAAAACGTGGACGAGGCCTAGAGTATGTCACACAGATTGGGGCACTCTGCAATGACATCTAAAAATATATTGTACTTATTTTTGGCAGATACATTGTAATTTTCGTCTACACCGTAGTCACTATAATCTCTCTCAAAGGTTGGCCTTGTTCAAAAAAATTGGATGGCACGTGCTACACCATGCATTTGGTATGAACGAAATCCATCTGCATGATGTATGACGAGCGTGATATACACGACTAGTGTACCGTATCATGATACCTCAACATTGAGACGTTTATCAAAACATCACAAGATTTTGATGAGACATATCATTTCTCGAAGCACATCTTGGAAAGTCCTTTCACATCAATTTGAAGTCTCAATACACCGGTATATTTTTCCTCAATGTTAATTATGACTCGTGTGACCATCAAGATGTAGGTGCTAACACACACTTAGCATAACACTATCGGTTTATAGATTGTCTCCACGGTCATAAGATTTTAACACAAAACCTTAACCTTCACTTGATCCCATCTATGTCGTAGTTGCCTTGCAAAAATCTATGAGATTATTATAGTACTCTGGAGCACCATTAGTAGAAAATGATTATTGTTTGTTTTCTCTTGAATAGGTTTTCACCAAACTGTGGATGAACTAATGTCATCGACATCGGTTCACATACTTTTGTCTATCAATCTCCATGACATCTTCACTAACCGAGTGATGATAGACTGAAGGTGTCTCCTTCAAATTTGTTCACTTTCGGCATGCGGTCGATCTCGTCATGCGCCATAAGTGACTCTTCCAATATTTGACCACCGCATTACAGCGTCTTAAGCCGCTAAGGACCCCTATAAGAGTCTTCATCCCTCCCTGGTGCATCTACAACCCCCATTAACAATCATCCTTGTCTTTTGAACAGGGTTACCAGTATACTTATGTAAATTTTATTGTCGGTACCATTCGGGTACAATGATTTGTATCCATCACTCACTAAGTCAAAGGATGTCAATGGTTTAGCCATTAAGTATTTATTCAAGGATATCATCATTGAAACGTTCAATCACGGACCAATGTTTGCATTGGCCATTCCTAATGATGCTCAAAACCTTCAAAAGGTATGATGCATCGAGTACACACTGTGTACATGTGGTGTGATATAAGTTCTCTATGAGTAAAGTCGGCGTACCAACACATCAGGTGTGATCAACATCTCATGACATAGTCAATACACATGCTTAGTCATGAAATGATCACATTTACCTTTGACCGATGTAGTGCAATGGGATGTGCCATTGTGTGAAGAACACATCATGCACCCACAAAAAAACTTCTTTGGTGAAATGGCTTTGCCATTTTTATCCAAAACATTAGCCGATATTGTCAGCTTGATCAAATTTCACAAAACTATTGTGATCATTCGTCTATCCAACTTATCCATAACTACATACCGTGATCAATGCACCAACAGTTAGTGAATAAGGTTCCCGTGCATGCCGTGCACGTTTTCCACGCATGCCGTAAACCCAATTTCACCTGGCTGAATAATAGTGGCATGAATATCATACTATGATCCATTGAAAATTGGTTTGTCTCCAGCACATCCTACAGTCATGCAAGTTGTGCATGATTTGGAAATGGTGCCTAACCGACTTGGCTTTTGTAGCACACTCCATCTATGGATATGGGAGACATTGTCCACCTTTAGCATGGTCCAAGTTTGAGGAAATCATCCTCATCGCATATGTGATTTATCCATGAAAACTTGGTTCGTACTTCTTTCGAAAATACCTTTCCATACCGCTCTTGGCAGGAAAAAGGAATTTAACTTCCTATGGTCGTCACGGTCGGTGAAGACCGAGACCGCTACATTTTTTTCACACCATTTGGGTATACATCTCATCACCACAGCCTTATGTGATTGTTTCTAACCATGCGTGTCCATTCTCAATCTGAATTATTCGATAGTATGATCATCCTTGACTACGTTGGGATGCTTTGCTAATGTCAGGTGGCATAATTTTGGTACTTCAAATAACGTGCTCGACACACGTGCTCGTAGAACCACTCCTTACATAGATTGTATGCTTTCATGTAGTGGTCTACCACAAGGTACCACGGTAAGTAAAGAGTTGGCTAGGTTTTGCTAGTGGATGCAATGGGGTGTGATCGACACCCATGTTATTGGTACCATCGACATCTTATAACATGTGTCATACCATTGACAATAGAATAGCTAGTCCAACTAGGACTCATGTCCACAGTGCATCTGGCACTAACGTAAGTGGTGCATTTTGCACCCATGACAAAAGTGCAATGCGTAGCTTTTGTCAATTGTGCAATTGACATTTATGACAACGGTACATTTGGCACTCGTGTAAACAATTTCACCAATGCACTCGTTCGCCATACATCCGATGCCCATGTGAATTGTTTGTTTGGCACTTGCGTAAATGCTACAATTACATCTCCCATGTTGGTCATGCTCCCAGTGCAACCGACAATTGTCAATTTTGTGCGCTCAACCATCGTACGGGGATTTTTACCATCGCGTTTTTGTTTAGTGCCACCGCTACTCACACTCTCCTTTTATCGAAATCCAGCATAAATGACTTGCCTCTTATCCTTGGTGTAATCGGCACCCATGTGGATTTGCAATAGGTCTTTAATTTTGTCATACCTCAGTAGACCATGAGCAGTGTAATTGGCACCAACATCACGAATGCATTCGGCATCCATGGTTGAAGTGCAACTAGCACTTTGTGCAGTTTTTGAGACCAAAAAATACTCCACAACCAGCACGTGCTATTACTAGTAGTGCAATTGGCACTTACGTCGATGACATGGCCGATGCCTATGCAATCGACACACGTTTTGTTTAGCTTGCACGATTCTCATTCTTATGATAAGTAGATGAGTTGTTGAGTGGTCACATCACATTTGGTGCCTTTCTTTATCTCATTCAATATCACCATTGTCATTTTCTAACCCAATGTATGCCATAGTGGTCGTTTCACATAAAACAATATTGTTTAGCGCATGAACAACCTATATTGAGCCATGTTGTGGCTTGACAGGGATCATGCTTTTTAGGTCTTTTTTCCATGAAAAATCCCAAAATTTGAGGTTAATCGGAAATGATTATGCACTATCAGTGCTTAATTCCTTGCAGTGAAGAAACTTCCATCTGTTGCATTACAAATGCCAGTTTCATTGTATGGAACAACTTGTTCCTTTGAAAACGACACCAAGTGGTCTGCTGGGAAAATGATCAACTTTCCCTTTTTTTGTTTTCTGATTATATGGAAATAGATTTGGCGAATATTTCATAAAACCAGTCATATTCTAAAGCGTACTTGGATCTTTTTACCACGTCACGGTGGCAAATCCATGATTGACACGATCAATTTCAGGCTTAATGGAGAAGATCGTTCTCACCTCTAGTGCTAGTGGCACCAAGAGATTTATTTTAACATAATTTTGGAGCTAAGTTTTAGCTTTAAAACTGCCTTTATGGTGTCCACGATGCATACCAAACAGAGGCCATGACCTACGGTTTGTGTGGAACCAATCGGGATAAAAAGCAGAGAATATTTTGGAGATAAAAGGAGAAACTTTCATCCCAAAATCAAACCAATGATCCCTATTCATAAGCGAGTCCTGTTGCCAACTGTGCTACTTGCGCACATTGAGGATGGTTTCAGCCGTTACCATATATTGTATGTTTTGTCTGTGGGGCCATCTTACCACCGGAGAGGGGAGGAGGGAGGAAACTTCCCTCGTTCTTTCTTGGGCTGAGCCCAAGAATGAAGGAGGGGGGATTTCGTCCCGTCGCCTTCCCCTTGGGCTGTCAGCCTCATGAGGAGAGGGTGAAGAGAGGGACACCTCCTGTCTCCCCGCCTTGGGCCGTCAACCCACATGAGAGGAAAGGGGGGGAGTGGAGAGGGAAGATCGTCTCCTCTACTCCCTCTTCCCAAGGGGAGAGAGAGGAGATTGCCCCCTCTCCTCCCCCTTGGGCCGTCGGTCCATGTTAGAGGTGGGGAGGGGATCACCCTCTCTCCTCCTCCTTCACGTCTATGCACCGTTTGAGTTGTGGTCAAGTGGGAGAGGGAGGAAAGGATCACCCATCTTCTTCCCTTTGGCACCGTCGGTGCAATGGACAAGGGGATGAAGGGGAGGGGCTCGTCCCTCTCCTCCCCCTCGGTGCAGTCGGCTCCATGAACGAGGGGGAGAGGGAGGGTGGGCTCGTCCCTCTCCTCCCCTTCTGCACCATTGGCACAATGGAGGGGGGGAGAGGAGGAGGGAGGCTTGCCCCTCTCCTCACCCTTGGGAAATTCGGTGCCCTAAATGAGGGGGAGAGGGGGGAAGTCATCCCTCTCCTCCCTCTTGGCGCTGTCTCCGCCCTGGACGAGAGGGAGAGGGGGCCTGTCCCTCTGCTCCCCCTTGTCGCTATCGACACCACAAACGAGGGGGAGGTGGGGGCTAGCCCTCACCTTCCTCCTCAGTGCTGTCAATGCCAAGTATGGGGGGAGGATAAGGGGGTTTTCCCCTTCCCTTCGCATTGGCACCCTCACGAGGGGATGGTGGGGTGGGGGAGAGACACTCCCCTAACCTCCTGTTTTGGCCCGGCTCTTCCCACGACTGGCTCTGTGATGAGCTCGCTCCCATGTCGCCGGTCTAGCGATGTTTAGTGACTCCTCGTGCTTCATTCCCCCTTTTTATCAGTTGCGTCATTAGATACGTGTATCATATTTTGTTATCTTTGCTTATTTGACTTGCAGATTTTTGTTCCTACTTGTCCGGTGAAAAACTTCTTTACAGTCGTAGCCCCGATCTCCGAGCGTTTGATCCTCACTTGAACATCAACGATGTAAGAATCTTCATTCTAGTCTCAAACTAATAGATTAGATCTTTCCTGGCCACAGAATGTTTCCATGTAGAACCCTAGGTCTAAGGTATATCCTGAAAAATTTTGCAAGTCAAACTCTAGCAGAATAGGTCTAGCTAGTACTGATATTTGCTTCATCAGAAATAAATTTTGGATTATAATTTTTTATTATTCCTAACAATAGAAATAAGTAAAAAAAATTACATGAACCGTATTCGTTTCATTCCATCAACCTATTTATTGCATTAGGAAATTTTGAAATACTATTTTCATTTTTTCAATAATTCATTTTGTTAATGAAGACATTTGCATTTCATTCTGAGTTTTAAACAACACTTTATCACACATAAATAAGCAAATTATAGAAATGGTTTATTTTATAGTAAAATTAGAAAAAAATCTATTTCAAAAATGGAATGTTTTATTTCATATTGTTCCTCATTCATGAGCAAAATATGCACCGTCAAACTATGAATATCGAAGGATTTATTTCAAAGGTTTGTTTCTAAATATATGATATTTTAAGGGATTGATTGATTGTGGTGGAATTTTGAAACAAATTTACTCATAAAAACGGTGTTTTGAATAAGTTTATCATAAATTATTCTCATATATTTATCCATTTGTACTATAGTGTGGCAGTATCGCGCCGACCATTCTAAGGAGCCACATGGCTTGACCAGGGTCACCTGAGACTGTGTGTGGTGAGACAGGATGGTTTGAGGGTCAGAGACCGTTAAGCACTGCGGTTTTGGCCTAGTCGGCCAAGGATCTTGTTGAATCTGTTATGTAGGCATTAGAGCTCAAGGGCTCGAGTCCCACGTTGGGATTACCGATGATGCCGAGGCAGCTCTCAATCCTAGTGGAGGGAGTGTAGCGTGGTAGTGCCATGCCGACCGGCCGAAGGAGCCACGTGGATTGAGTAGGGTCACCTGGGACAATGAGTGGTGAGACAGGATGGCTTGAGGGTCAGAGGCCCTCAAGCACCGAGGTTTTGGCCTAGTCGGCCAAAGATTCCATCGAATCCGCTACATTATCGCAATAATAAGATTAACTGGATAATTTTGAAACATTTAACTGAATGAAACAAGTAGTTTCAGATATTCCATGTCTTACCATCAACATGAAACGTCCTTCCTTGAATAAAATTTTCAGAAAAGGGTTTACTATCTTCAAAACTTGCTCATTCATTTAAATCTCAAAATTCATCCATCTTTTGTGCCTGTTTTCGATTCTTATTCGTTGCTCTTGTTATGCCGATGGGCATACACGAGTCCCAAAACCCACGAGCGACCTATATTTTGCTTCGTCGCTCCTGGCCTACTTCACGACTTAGTCGCAGTAGTCTTTTTCCGCACTCAAGGGGAATTCTCTCGAATTCCCCGGAACTCTCGCGCGATGACAACTGCTTTCCGGTCATTTCCCGAACTCACCGGAACCTACTCACGGCGTCACTCCATACTTCGAGTCTACGGGCGACGATCTCTCAAGCGACTTTGACAGATCTCACGAACCCCGAATTAAACCTCGAAGCCCCCCATCGAACCAATGAGGGACTTCTCAAAATAGCGAATCAAAGCACCGCGTCGCACCATGTGAACTGGCGAATAACCAAACGGCTCGACCGAGCCTTGTTTTCTCACTCTTGCCATTTGTATATACACTGTCAAGTTTCGACACTTGTGACAACGAAGTATACTTTCCGCTTTTAAAAAATACCCAACTAATCCCAATGTTGTGAAAAGTGACAAACTTCGTTTCCAACTGTGAACCGCTTCACTTCCGCCAGCGTAACACTTGGTATCACAGCGCACCGGCCCGGGCGGAGCACAAGATTAATTTCCACATCAACTCGAGACCCGCACATGTCTTCCAGCACATCTCCACCGACAGGAAGTTTGCAGACCTCACGACCGAGTCGACGCACACAGTGAGCGCACTTAGCGACAAGCAGTGGAAACCGGCAAAGACACCAGCGATGGTAGAAGGCATCCCACGAAGGAACTTCAGCCTCATCGAGGGAGATGAACAGATGACGGCTGGCACTTTTGACTGGCGCAACCAATCTAGAGTCAGGCACGGCTGACATGCCAATCCCACAAGACCACCGACCAATACAACTCAATGAATGACATGAGACAAGATTGCGGTGCTGACTGGCCGGCTGGCGCAGATCGAATTGTTTCAACAAACACTTGTGGAACAATTGCAGTAGTACGCCGTCCAGATCCGTGACTCGAAAGCGCGAGAAGCGGTACTCACCGATCGACTCCACATTGGCGGATCCTCAATTCGTCAGGGACTCCCTGAACCGTTCGATCCAGCAAATCACAAGGGACCGACGGTCAGGATCTTCCTGACGAGTTTGGAGGTATACTTCACCGCTGCTGGGGTTCACTCAGATGGACAAAAGATGAAACTCGCAGCCTCACTATTGCGGGGCACGGCCTTAAGATGGTGGGCAGATCTCATGATCATCCAACGGCAGCAGAGAGCCGTAAGCACTTATCCAATGGCTACCACATCGTCGGCACCAGGCGTACTATCTCTCGAGCAAGTTCACCCGACCTGGAAATTATCAATAACACCTCCATCCAACTGGCGCAAGTTCACCCAAGTACTCGTCGCTCGCTTAAGCAAGCTGAACAAAAAAAGGTTTGCTACCGGCTACAATGACTGAAGCAGTAAACCAGCGTGGAAGAATACACGTGGCATTTCTGGGAGATTATCACCGGTAGCAACCTTGTAGAGGATGAACTATGTTTTCACTACAATAGCCTCAAACGAGATATTTGCAGAGCACTCATGGTCTATGACATCACCAATAGTTTGCCATAGATAATCGCAGCCGCTAAACGCATCGACTCCACTGATTTCAACTATAATTTGAACAAATACTACGGCTGGCGCCCGAGGCATCAACCGCAGCAGAACAACGGGCATCGGTTGCAAAATTTAGAGAACTCGACTCCGATGGAAGTCGACGCCATTGAACAAAAAGGAGATCAACAGACCTGCTAAAGCTGGCAGAAGATCGGACACATCGCGAGGAACTACCCCAGACGAATCCAGAGGGGGGAGAAGCAGCAGAAAAAAGAAAAAAGGAGGGGAGGAGTTGGAAAACGGCAGAGGGAAGGAGTAGACAGCAAAACTCCTACCGCCGCTGAAAAACCTACACCGAACGATCGCCCACCCTTTTGGGTGGGCGATCGTTCGGTGTAGGTTTTTCAGCTATGATCGCCTACCCTACCGCACTTTAATTTCGAATGATGACTTGATGCATAATTTATTTTGATGAAAAAATTTCACTTTTGCATTATTTTCATGTACCCTTGAATTCATCGTAAATTTAGGGTCGTAACCTTCAATTCGATGATAGGTCTGAGCCCAATTTTGTCTTTTCGACGATTCCTCGAGCGCAGCGAGCGTGCCTTTTCGTCAGCCTCGCTCATGGCCGAGGCTGCGAGCGAGGCTGGCGACGAGGCAGCCTCGTCATCAGGCTTGGCTATCGCCAAGCCTGATGACGAGGCTGCTTCACACTTTGATCTCTTGAAGTGCGAAACATCGGGCAAAAAAATGTCATGTAGAGTTTTTTCTTGCGCATGAAACAGAAGCAACCCAAACCAGTGGACAAATGATCCCGGGTTTGAAGAAAATGTTTGTAAACAGTGGCGTGTTAAATTCGAATGTTAAACATTTGAATTATTTTTGAAAGTCTTTAAATTCGATGTAAAGTTTCATTTCGACGAATTTCAACCAAGGTAAAAATAGTTAAATTCGAAATCAAAGTGCAGTAGGGTAATACGGAGGTTCCTGAGATCCGGAAATTCGACGAGGGCTCTGAGGACGACCAGCCTACGATACTGTTGAAAGTGCAACCGAGGGATGGCAAAAGTCACAAAACCTTGCGTGCGTTACTTGATGGAGATGCATCTCACAGTTCGTATCTGATGAACTGGTGAAAAAGCTGGGTTTGAAGCACGAATCCGGAGCTTTCGAAGGGAAAACCGTCAACAGACGCCTTCGTATCCGCTGACTGAAGCAGCCATTACGACTGCATATAGGAGATATGGAGAACGTAACTGTCTGGAGATCCTTCCCAACGAGCGACTACAAGGTGATTCTCGGGCGAGATTTCCTGTACCAGGAAAACCCGCAAGTCGACTGGAGCAGCGGCGCTGTTTACATCAAATGGGACGGGCAACAAATCTTCTTGCCATTGGTGCAACAGTCGAAATCCAGTCAACGAGCCGAAAACGGCAACAGGGCAGCAGAGAGTGACACAACAGTGGCAGCAGTAACCGCACGAGTACAACGGCCACGAGCTATATGAGGAAGGGGGCCTCGGCATGGTTGGTCCACGTCGATTTAAGTAGCACGAACAACAAATCAGTCATCGCAGTTGACGCAATAGCCTCTTCAGCCTCATCAGCGTCATCGACGTTGAAGTTCGCAAATGTGCCAAAGGAGTTCACTCCACTCGTAAAAGAGTTCGAAGGGGGTTTTCCCAATGAGCTACCGAGCAAACTCCCTCCCAAACGCGACATTGACCACTGAATTGAGCTCAAACCGGGCAACAGACCAACAGTCAAGGGGACCTACTGGATGAGTGACCACGATCTCACAGAGCTCAAGCAATAGCTCCATGACATGCTGA
Organism: Penium margaritaceum; assembly: GCA_023375785.1. NCBI lineage: Eukaryota > Viridiplantae > Streptophyta > Zygnematophyceae > Desmidiales > Peniaceae > Penium > Penium margaritaceum. The sequence goes on from SZWC01000065.1 coordinate 375,373, forward strand.
CTCAAGGGTTCATCCGACCGTCAGTTTCTCTGTACGCCACACTAGTACTGTTCGTAAAAAGAAAACTGGTGAAATGTGGGTGTGCATTGGTTATCGGACATTGAACGACATCACGATCAAAAACCGCTACCCTGTACCACGGGCAGACAAGCTCTTTCACCAACTACGTGCAGCAAGAATTTTCAGTAAAATTGATCTACGGAGCGGCTACCACAAAATTCACATTGCCGACGAGGATGTTGCAAAACTACCTTTTGAACGTGTTACAGGCACTTTGAGTTCACGGTTATGCCGTTTGGACTCACAAATGCCCCTACGACATTCATGGTAGCAATGAACAACATTTTTCGTCCATACCTCGATGAGTTTATCGTGGTGTACCTCGACGACATCCTCGAATACAGGTCAACCCGAGAGGAACATCAACAACATCTTCGACAAGTGCTCGAGATCCTCCGATGGGAGAAGTTCTACGTGAAGCTCTCAAAATGAGACTTTGGCCAACGATCGATCGAATTTCTCGATCACATCATCGGCAGTGGAAGGGTATCCATGGATCCAAAAAAAACATCCCCAATGGTGGATTGGCCAACTCTAACAAAAGTACGCGACGTACAAGTTTTTTTTGGGATTTTGCAACTACTATCAAAGGTTTGTGAAAGATTATGCTCGAGTCTTAGCACCTCTTTCCGACCTCTCCCATAAAAATTGCGAGTGGATTTGGGGAGACAGCAAACAAGAAGCTTTTACGTTTCTACATAAAGCTCTGACCTCGGCGCCAACCCTTCGATCGGTAGATCCAACGGCTGACTACGTCATGGCCACAGACACCTCCGATCGAGCAATCGGGGCCGTCCTCCTGCAAGAGATTGGTGGGAGAGAACAGCCCATCGCGTATATGTCATGGAAGCTTCACAGAGCGGAGCTCAACTGTGCTTTCCACGAGAAGGAGATGCTCGCGGTTATTCACGCCTTCAAAACCTGGCACTGCTATTTGGAGTGCCACAAATGTGTGGTACAAACAGACCATCACGCCCTCAAGTACCTGAAAACATAGCCGAACCTCAGCCGAAGACAAACTCGATGGATGGAGTTCCTCGAGTCCAACTTCGACTACGAGATTGAGTATCGGCCCGGTAAGACAAATCCAGCGGACGCGCTAAGCCACCGGCCCGATCTCACGGAGGTCAACGCACTACAAATTCAAGCATATCCATACGTGGCAAAGTTATTTGCACGTGGCTACGAGGACCACGGAGCCTACGATACGATAAAGTTCCACTTTGCAGGCTCCCATTGGCGAAGAAAACAGAAAAATCAAGTCGTTGTCCCCAAAGTCAAGGAGCTACGATGCATGCTTCTCAAGGAGTGCCACGACACCGGTCGAGGAGGACACGCCGGAGCCGACAAGACTCTAAAAAAATCGCCAAACACTATTGTTGGGACAAGATGGGGTTGGACGTCGCAAACTTCTGCAAAAGTTGTGACTTATGCTAGAGAAACCAGAGTCGGCGCACCAAACCCCTTGGTTTGCTACAACCACTACTGATACCGGAGAAACTATGGACCGACATCTCCATGGGCTTTGTGACCAGTTTGCCTGTTACATCGGAGGGGTTCGACGCCATATTCGTCGTCGTTGACAGGTTCTCGAAGATGGAGCACTTCATCCCGACCACTACGGACGTGACAGCCAAAGGGGCAGCAGAACTGTTCCGTTATCAAAGAGTCCGATTGCACGGAGTCCCGCGATCAATCACCAGTGATCAAGATGTGCGATTCACCAGCCAGTTTTGGCGAGATTTGATGCAGCGGTACGACAGTCGACTCCAACTTGCAACGGCATTCCATCCACAAATTGTTGGACAAACCGAGCGAACCAACCAAACGCTCAAATAACTCCTCCGAACCCTATGCAAACCTCACGGCACTAACTGGGCAATCAAGCTTCCGGTTGCCGAGTTTGCATACAATTCAGCAGCATCCGCCACAACGGGGAAAACACCGTTCAAGGTGGTCTATGGAGCAGAACCAACCACCCCGATTGATCTACAGACCGAGAGCAACATCCTTGCCGTCGACACTCATCGACAAAAATTTTCCACCATCTGGGAAGGAACTCGTCAAAACCTTGCAAAAATGCAAGCAACCATGAAGCGGTAGGCCGATAAACATCGACAAGTCGAAGAGTTCAAGATCGGGGACAAAGTTCTGCTCAACTCCGCGACCGTCAAACTCCGCGGATCGAGCAACCCAAAACTCAAACCCCGGTGGTTGGGTCCTTTCAACATTTTGGAGATGCGCATTCCAGTCATCACAAAACTCTGACTACCCGACAATATGCAGATTCACCCGGTCTTTCACATCAGCAAAATTCAACACCATGTCGATCCGACGAAAGATTTTCTTGGACACGTGGCACCTGCCCCGCCACTCATGATCGCAAACGGTGACCACGAGTACGAGGTTGAGCAAATCCTTTATCACCCCCGACGAGGCGGCGAAGACCAATATTTGGTCAAGTGGAAGAACTATGACGTGGCACATAACAGTTGGATGCCGTACAGTCAACTATCGGACGCCGATCCTCTTATCGACGGCTACCGAGCTCGACTCTGGCCACGTGATAGTAACGCGCCGGGACATCGTGGCTAGAGGGGGGAGAAGTGTTATGCCAATGGGCATACACGAGTCCCAAAACCCACAAGCGACCTGTTTTTTGCTTCGTCGCTCCTGGCCTACTTCACACTTAGTCGCGGCAGTCGTTTTCCGCGCTCGAGGGGAATTCTCCCGGATGCCCCGAAACTCTCGCGCGATGACGACTACTTCTGGTCATTTCCTGAACTCACCAGAACCTACTCGTGGCGTTACTCGATACTTCGAGTCTACAGGTGACAATATCTCAAGCGACCTTGACAGATCTCGTGAACCCTGAATTAAACCTTGAAGCCCCCCATCGAACCAACAAGGGACTCCTCAAAGCAGCGAATCAAAACATGGCGTTGCACCATGCAAACGGCCAAATAACCAAACGGCTCGACCAAGTCTCATTTTCTAGCTCTCGCCATTTGTATATACACTGTCAAGTTTTGACAATTGTGACACCGAAGTATACTTTCCACCTCTGAAAATACCCAACTAACCCCAATCTTGTGAAAAGTGACAAACTCCGTTTCCAACTGTGAACCGCTTCACTTCCGCCAGCATAACAGTTCTAGTGTTCATTTTAAATATGAGTTCTTACATTTACCGGTACATGGAAATTTTACTTTTACATATAAAATTCTTAATGTTTTATGTACATATTATTTCAACTTAACGTTTATAAAATCATTAAAACAATCCATAGGTTGATGGAATACAATTGAAATGATTTGTGTTCCACTTTTCATTGGTTTCCTTCGTTCAAAAATATAAATAATGCTCAAATGTTTATTTTTGACAAAGCAAACATTGATGCTATGTAGACTTAGATTGGGATTATGTTATCTTTGAAGATGTTTCTGTAATATTATTTGGACATAGAATTATTCATGTAGACATTACATGGCTAGGAAATACTTCAAGACCAAAATAGAGATTTGTACGCCATTGGTGATAAAGTGAGGGTCGAGCCCTCAGAGATCGGGGCTACCGATTGCAAATAAATGGTGGTACTGGACAGGTGGGACAAATAAGTTACGAGTCAAATCACCTAAGACAATAGAATATTAAACCTGTTGCTAGTGAATTAATTGGTCCTTTATTTGGACATCGGGGCTCGTCAAGCTTTCGGCTCGATCGACGAGTTATCCGACGAGCTCGCTCCACCAATCGAGTGAGATTTAGGCAACTGGTCCAACATTATTGCATTTTTTTGTGCTGCAAACTCCGACGTTGGTTGACGTTGTCCTTCGATATCAAGATCCGACGCCCGTGTGTGTTTGACACTCTTTTTTTATATATTTTGCAGAAGCTCTGGCTCTGATGCCAATGTATCAATCGTGGGCTATTTTGTGACTAATTTCATAACCCAAAATGTAGACCCTCACAATAGCCATCCAAGGACAAGGAGCGAATGGTCTCCCTAGCCATTTTGGCTTAAATGAACCGCGCCACAAACGGACGTAGTCATCGTAGGGCATTTTTGTAAACATGCAACCTAAAACTCTATCATTCCACATGGCACATCCACAGGGGAACAGAACCCTAGCGGTCAACTAGAGGGGAGAAGGAGTGATGCAATGGATCTTCCATCACGATACTCCTCTTGCTTTATTCCTTGCCTATGGACCGAATCCAGGTTAGAGTCAAACTAGGCTATAGACACATTATTTTTCGGGCCTCAACTCAACGAGACATCAGTCTCGAGCCCCCAAAACCCGGGAAAGTATAAGTACACAACATATGGAATCCTAATAATGGCTCGCATGCTACACTCTCAGTATTTTTGTCGGATATCCGTTCACTTTGGACTTCAAACAAAACATTTACAGCATGGTCAAAATGGGGAGTGACCATGTATTTACGGAATTATTGATAAAAATGAGATGTAGAATTTTCGTACATTAAGCATGCAATATCCAAATTCAGAACAATTTCTTACAATAATAACGCCATTTCTAGCAAACAAACAAAAAACACGTTATATATGTTGACACTGCATGGCATCTAGCGTTAATAGGCTAACGTCGACAGAAATCAACAAAAAAGCACACATCGCTATACAGAGTTTGTGACGTTTCCAAAAAAGGTTTGTAAGATGTTTGAAGGGGGGGGGGGGTCTGAAACACCCCATGCGTTGAAAAGGAACCTACTCGGCCCAGCTATTGCGGAGCCCCGTAGGAGCACGCACAAAATTAAAACCCTAAAACACCCCAATGTCATTTGGAGTAGGGTTTGAAAGCGGTTCACATGGATCAAAATGGGCTTTCTTTTCCAAAGAAAAAAATGAAGAATGGCATTGTTCTTCAATTGCAAACAAGTGATTAGCCTTTTATTCTATTTTATTACTTGCAAACCCTCATTCACGGATGAATGGAGGTTTGCAAGTAAAAAAAGGTTCTCAATTGATCACGATTCTCGCGATCCTCCCGGTTAGGCATGGCCATCAAAATGGACATGGCACTTTTTCACATGCTGGATACGGCTGCTTTAATATTCGACTCATGGATATATCAGGCTTATGTTCATGCTTCAGCTAAAACATAAGCTATTACACCGTATGGAAATTGTTGTGGAAGGCTAAACTCCACCTTGTTTGGTTTGGAACCTCCCAGGCCCCGCTGGGAGGTGTCCAAAGCTTAGTGAAGCCCAAACCCCCGGATTCTTCTATGCGGGTGAACTGATGCTTTGATTTTCATTTTTTATTATACCCATGGCTGGCGGGATGCAATTTGGCCAGCAGTTTGGCGAGCCCTCGCATATTTTTGCGATTGCACCAAATTCCATTTGAGGAATCATTGCTGGAATCAATCTCTTCCCATCCCTTTCAAGTGATTTCATTCCTAGTTATGCCGACATGGTATCGTTCCTAATTCTTGGGTAACATCTTATGTGCGGAAAACCAATCAATCAACCCGAATGCCTCAGGTTAGGACGGTCGAGTGAAAATCTAGGCGGAACCTATTTCAAATTGATCTTTGTACATATTGATGGTCGCGGACTACTTTCCCGTTAAATGGACCAGCTCGCGAAGCTTCGTAGCTAACCCACAATTATGCTACTCGCGGAGCGATGAGCTTCGACGAGCTCTTTGCCTTTGATGGGCCACGTTTCTGGAATTTTGCAGTCATCCGTCAAATAGGGGCGGTCTGTCGTCTCTTTTTGAAGCAAAAATGCGCAAAAAGTGAAGACTCGGGTGTGAATTTTCGCTGATTGCAGCCTATTTTCTCTTGCTCTTAGAATCACAAAATAATCACTGATCGAGCGTAAAATTGATGTGAATTCAGAATCAAACTAAAATACCAATCAGAAGTTCACACCCTAAGGGGGTGTTGCAGAAGTGGTTTTTACAAAATCCAGGTGTTGTGAAGAAGTCAATGAAACGATATCGAAACATCGACATGGTTCGGGACAAGTCTGTCGTCCTTTCCAGAAAGTGGTCAAATATGTTAGAAACTTTGGGAGCATGTAACGGGCCGTGTCTCCAGCTCCTGCTCTGAAGTCGTCGTCGGAGTTCGCAGAATGGCGTTCTCAGTCCGCGTCAGGGGTTTACCCCCTTCGCGAGACTGAGGGGCAATCGTCATCAACGACCCAGAGCAGGGAGACTCGAATATTTCGAGTCTCCGGAGGCCCATTTCCGTTTTTAGCCAAACCCCTGGTTTTGGGACCCAAACCGGGGGTTTTTACCTCGAACTCGTGTGTTCGCATGAGTTATTCCGTTTGTTTTACGTCGAAGTTCGTCGTAAACGAACTTCGAGTTTTGTTTTGTCGTTCTGGCGCGAAATCGTCGCGTGCGAGGCACGCTGGCGATTTCGCGCCAGT
>SZWC01000065.1:387857-398656 GCA_023375785.1 Penium margaritaceum
CGGCCGGCCACTTGACCGGCCGCCGGCCACCCAGCCGGTCGGCCGCCGGCCGGCCGGTAGCCAGCGGGTGGCTGGCCACCGGCCAGCCCTCGCGATAGCGAGGGGTGGCTTGCAGCCACCCCCTCGCTATCGCGAGGTGGGAGGGCCGAACTGGCCCTCCCGCTACAGAGCAAAACATCGAGGGTCATGGCAGTGGCACAAATTCCCTCGGCATGTCAACATAAAAATCCTGAACTCGGCGCATGATGGGCCATAAGTGTATGGAAGGAAATTCCCTCTTGCTCAGTTGAGGGTCTCTCCCCTTTTAGCCGCAATGCCCTAGCGCGTTAGCAGATGTAAGCTGGTGATGCCTGTAGTAACCGTCGACTAGGTGGTCAACATCTTGGAGGTTGTTGTATGGCTACCAATGTTGTGCGTAGATATGTAGCCATGCAACGCTACCAAATCCTTGATTGTTTTCCCAAGACATTGATGCCCGAGGATGTTCTTGATCACGTACTGTGCATCTATGTACTTACATGGGTGGCTGAGAAGCCACAACTTGGCCAGAAAACCCCTCACTGGGGTCTCGATAGTATTTGAGCTTGCTGACAAGGAAGACAGGGTGAATCGCCATGTAGTCTGGTAGGCAAGTTGGATGAAGAACGGGAATTGCATTTGCTCGATCTCAAACAGGCACAACCACCAGGGGTTTGCAAAGTCTTCTCCATGTAGCTTGATGTTCACAAAATTGAGTAGGACGTGATTGCCATTGTTGAATACGTCAGTGATATGATGTCGGTCCGTTGCTGGCTTCATATTTGCTAGTGTCTTCGTGAGGGTTCGGCTTGTTTCTTCCCACCCACTTGAGAAGTCATAAATGTGCATTTCAATCGTAGGATTTTTTTTTTTGTTTTGTATTCCTGCCGTTATGGCAAGAAGCTTTTCGTACACAACTAAAACGGGACCTTATCACTTACGTTGGAAGTCACAGCGTTATATTCAAGTTCGACGATCGACCATTGTGCTGTCCAGTCAATGTTGTGGGACTCACATAAAGTGTGGAGGTGTCAAACAAGTTTTTTTTTTTAAATTTTTTATTTTAACGTCTGATTTTTTTTCTTGTGGCTATCAGTTTGAGGATGAAACTTTGTTGATGCCTGGATCCGACCGTTGTAATGTGTCCTCAATTTGTGCCAAAAATGTCTCGTGGCATTTTGTCTCTCTCCTGGATGGTAGCATGTGGCACTCCATATATCCGCACAATCTGATTTAAGAAACATCCATGTTGTTCCTTTTGTGATGACGGAGGTCGTTTTTGGAATATATTGTGAAAATTTTGAAAACATCTATGCACCACTAAAAGGATGGCGTCATATCCCTCCAGAGTGACAAGCAATCAAGCCATGAATTCCATGTTGATGTCAACCCATGGCTCCGTCACAATAGGGAGCAGTTGTAGCACTTCATGTGGCCTTGTGTAACGAGATTTTTGTCGATGGCAGGTGTTGTATGTTTTGGAGAGTATTGCCACGTTGGTCTGCAAAAAGACCCACCATTTGGTGGATCTTTTTGCATAAAGATCCACCATTATAACTTTTTTTCTTTGCCAAAGTACTCACTAGACCAGTGTCATCTAATAGTATCCATCGTAACTCCACGTTTAGGGGTACGACGACTTGGCGGGTCAACCACCTTTGCCAGTAGGGGTTATTACAGCAGAGTTTGGTTTTGTCATACTCGCTGGACTCCTTATTCTCCTTTGCAAACAGCCTCGCGAGGTACGGGTCTCGTTTGACCTGCAACATGTTGATCTCGGCCATTAGGTTAGGTTGTCGACTTAAAGCATCTTGTAGATTTGTTTTTCTAGATCTTTACTTGACTTTGTTATTAACACCAAACTGAAGGAACACTATCCATCGATTTTGTTGATGGCTTGGATTTAGCAGAAACTTCAGATATTTTAGCTCGTGGTGGTTGGTGCGGACGACCCATCGTTGGCATTCCAAGTAGCACCATGTCTTGAATGTGTGCACAACTAGCATTTATTTCATGTGCATTACATAATTGAGTTCTTGTTTACATCAATTTCGTGATTTACACACAATCGATTGTTCTCCACCGCCGTTGTCTTGGAGAAGAACGGCTCCGATTGCTTGATCGGATGTATTAGTGACAATGGCATAGTCCACCATTTTATTCTTGAATTGTACGGTTGGCACCAAGGTCTAAGCTTCTCTCCAAGAGTTCAAATAGTTTTTGTTTGCTATCTCCATAATTCCATTCGGTAGTTCAATGAGTGAAATTGGAGAGAGGTGCGAATACCCGGTCATACTCCTCTACGAATCGTCGGCAATATTTGCACAATCCCCCTTTTGGGGAATTAACTGATATACCTAGATTTTTTTCGTGCTAACGGTTGGTGGCTGTCAGCCCATTGGATCTTTGTAGAAGCATGTGCAAATTTTGTGCAGCTTGTGAAACACCTGCTGATTTGCTACTTCTGCTGAAATCACTGTTGCAGACGTTACAGAGGTGTTGCAGCCACCCCACAATGCTGAAACAACCACTGCAGCTCCTGCAATTGATGCAAGCTGCTATTTTGGTTGCTGATTCTGTTACTATTGTTGTTGTTGCTGCTATTGTTGCTTCTACTGTTGCTGCTACTACTGTTGTTGCTGCCACTACAGTTGCTAGAGATATTGCTTCCGCACTGCTACAACTGCTGCTATACATTGCTTTGAATGTTGCACGGCCACTACTATTTCTGCTACTGTTGTTGCTATTGCTTGAATTCCTGTTGTAGCTGCTGCACAATACTACTGTCGCCTTGTTGCTGCTGCTCTTACAGCGTGATAGGTAGCGAGCAAGTGAGGGAGCGTTAGTCTTGGATTTTTCCCTTCTTCCCGGTTCTCTGGTTTCTCGATGTGCCTGCACTGATCCCGAAGCTGCTAATCTGGCTTCACCCTGCAGGAAGGTTATGCCGGGTACAAATAGAGTAGGCTAAACAAATGGGGAAGGAGCTGGAAAACTTCCATGTTGCATGACGGTGCCGTCGCCACGTGCGTCGGCTCCACTGTCGATCTTGTGCCGCTTTGTGTCCACTGGGTGACCACCTGCGCTACCACCACCATGGGATCAATGCCCCCAAAACAAATCGGCACCATTTCCCACGCACCGTGAGTGTTTTTAAGCGGCCACCAGGTGAGGCTAACTCTGTCGACAAAACTCCGGTAGATTTTGCCCTGCACAAGTGCGTATGGGAGTCTGCCAACGTTAAATGGCACATCTACGCTGCAAATTCTGCTCAGTCTCCTGTATCTGCTACACTACTGCTCTCATACCATGTTCTGCTAGTCTGGAAAAGACTGCTTTCTGCCGCCTCACGCACTTCAACTGAAGCGCCTGGCATACTGCATACAAACCTAGTGCTTAAGAAGAGCTGGCTACTCAGTTGTGAGAGGGAAAGCCTACATCCAAGACTTAGCGCCAGAACTACATCGGATCGTGAGTAATAATTGAGTTAAGAGCACGGGTGAGGTGTGTCGTCAAGCCCCTCTCACACTAACCCAGGCCCTCACCTCTGTGATGCATGTTACTCAGTCTACAAGCCAATCAAGAAAATGCTTGTAGCGTCGCAGTGCCATGCCGACCAGTTGAAGGGGCCACGTGGCTCGAGCTGGGTCACCTGGGACTGTGGGCGGTGAGAAGCGATGGCTTGAGGGTCGAAGACCCTCAAGCACCGTGATTTTGGCCTAGTCGGCCAAGGATTTCGTCGAATCCGTTACATTGGTATCAGAGCTCCATGACTCGAATCCCACATTGGGATTACCAGAGATGCTGAAGCAGCTCTCGCTCCTAGTGGGAGGGAGTATGGCATGGCAGTGCCATGCCGACCGGTCGAAGGAGCCACATGGCTCGAGCGGGGTCACTTAGGACTGTTGGCCATGAGATGGGCTGGCTTGAGGGTCAGAGATCCTCAAGCAGTGCGGTTTTGGATTATTCGGCCAAGGATTCTGTCGAATCCATTGTAGGTTTTGTTGATGAGTCCTGCCAGAGGACTGACAGCCCTAAACCCGGACGCCATTTGTTTTTTGCTGAAAGCTCGACCATACCAAAATATCCATGTTGCAAACACGGCCATGCAGTCACAATTGACTAGAAAAATTGCACTTAAGAGTTACGGTTGCATGAACCTAGGCATACTCTATGCTGCTAAGAAGAACCTTTTATGACTATCAATGACATGAGCGTCAGTGGCCGATGTCGATGGAGCTGGTCGCGCCTTGCTACCAAGTGGGGGCTCCACACAAGGAGGCGGAAGCAACGCCTCTCAGAACGGTGCGGCTTCCCCTCCATCGCTCAATGCCCGCTGTCGTCAATTTCCGCTGAGCCACTCGTCTGCACGAGCATGTACACCAGCCGAGAGGTCACTGTACCGACCATTGAGAAAGTGCACGTGCAAATTACAATAGCTCATACTCTCCACCATTACTAGCACACACTCAAGATGCGGCCTATAGTCAGGTGACCTTTGTTTTACACGATTCTCACCGTCGGCTTTGCTCATGGGGAGCTCTTGTCCTTTGACGCATCAGGATGCCATTATTGTCTCCTAAATTGCTTGTGTGTTCGTGGGAGGTCCCACTGCTATCATTGGGTGCTGATCCTTGCGGGACCTCCTTGCTGAAATGAGTCTAGGGCATACAGGCCCATGCAGGAAGAAACATGAGCTCTGGTGGTGAGTGGGAGAAATGTAGCGCCAAGATTTGGTTAAGTCTGGAACGAATGAATGAAGAATCAAGGAGTGCATACAATCAGCCCTATTGAGGGCTTATGTACTGGGGACTGGCGGATAGCCCACCAGGCCCCATCATCCCCGTCGCACCAAAAGGTACGACCGGGGAATATTCATGTCATAGAACAAGAAACCGACAACGGGGGTCTCCCGAGGCACTGGAACAGTAAACTGTGTGCCTGGGTCTCGACCGACGGGAAAACATGCATTACGCCCCAAATATATCCAGACTCTACGGTGACACAGTGGTAATACCGACTAGCCAAGCTAGGCAAGTTTAGGCCTCTTGAGACACCGGAACAAGAAACCGGATGTCCGGGTCCGAGCCACATGCAAAATACAAATGTGTGTCAAAGGGTCACAAAGACTAGGCCAATCAGTGCAGGGTCTCCCAAGGTACCGGTACAAACCACCGTGTACCAGGGTCTCGACCACAGAAAGAGTGCACCACCTGTCAGAGACTATGCGGTGGATTTCTATGGGGTCTCCCAAGGTACTGGCACAAACCACCAAGTACCCGGGTCTCCACCACCGAGAAACCTCTACCAGACATATATGCGTGAACTGAGCTGCTAGAATGCACCATACGGATCATAGAGGGAGTGAGGTAGCCACTGGAGAACCCATCAGCACAAACTAGGAGGCCCTCGCTACACAAGACTACATGATAGCTCAAATTCTGTACTCCAACACTCCCCCTGGGCTGCAAGAGATGTCAACAAGGTACCAGTTAAGAAGATACATACAGTCCCCCTCAATATGAGAATCCAGGTAACATAAACCCAGACATCGGTGTGCATAGATAACGATGCTCCCCCTGCATGCAGGAGGCTACAAAACTGTCGCCTGTGGAGAACAACAAGTCCCCCCTGGCCCAAACGATCCTGGGAAGAACAATCAAGGAATGGCTAGACCTGAGCATGGGTCCAGATGTAAAAGCGTCAATGGAGAAAGGAGGATGAGGCTGGAATAGCTACCATGTGTACAACTCACTCATGCACGGTCCAACGCCTGTCACTCACCTACTCCAAAGTGATGTGAGAAGAGGAAGTCAGGCTCACCTCACACGCCTGGGGGCTGCAAGAGATCCCAGCTGGCCAGGTCCAGACTGTCACTCTGATCGGACTCAAAGGGTGCAGGAGTGGAGAAGACGCTGCCGAATGCTCCATGGTAAGGTGAGGAGGGAGAGGTTCGAGCCCTCACACGTGGAAGCTGCCAGAAGTTCCAACCAAGATGGTAGTGAGTGCTCTTGGGACGGAGGGTGAGGATGAAGCTGGGTCTGTGCGTGTGGAGCTCGTCACTGTAGGCAGTGTAGAAACTTTGCTCTCCAATGAGTGCAGGTACCCCTGTGCTGTGACCAACTCACCCTAGAGGCGAGAGGCCTGAACACGCAATGCGACATGATCCTCCTGAGTGACTGTGCAAAGCTCAAACTCTACATCCTAGAGCATCGCCACAACCTCACTGTAAGAGGTGGACAAGGAGTCAACCACTCTCTGGAGTACAACCACCTCCATCTCTGGTGCTTGAAGCTGAGCGCCTGCAGGTACTGTGCCTTCCAGAGCAACATGTCTCAAGATGTCGAGGGACTGAGACAAGGGATCATCTAAAGGATGTGGATGCAGGACAACCTCTGAGGTAGGGGGCGTGCAAGGCTCAGAGATGAAGTGGAATAGTCCAAGTGTAGAGGAGAAGGATGGGGGTGAACTGAAGGATGTCCCAAGGGTGTCCGAGGGGTCGTCACTGCTCACTACATCAGGATCCCCATCATGTGAGGCGTTTTCCGAGGGTGCTATGGAACTGGACTAAAAAAATCTGGGTTGTTTCCACCACAACCCTCAGCGAGCATCTCGGCCAACGCATCCTGTAGTGCACACAACCACTCCTCTGCATCCCGCAACTCACACTCTCTAGACATCTGCATGCAATCACCCCTCTTCATATCCCCAGTGAAGATGTATCCTCGTGCATCCTGTGGTGCAGGGATATCGTTGGACAAGATCTCTCGAATGGTAGCAACGTAAGTCTCCTACGCAATGATCTGGGAATGTATCGTTTCCTCCTCAGCTCGGCATCTCGGAAAAGAATGACTAGATGCTGTCGTCTTGGTGTAGGGACGAGACCATGCAGTCACTACCATAGGTGGGCAAAACTCCAATGCCCCCTCCAAGATCTTAGATGTCAGAATGGTGTCTCCATCAGCTACTGCACGATCATTGAAAACTGAGGGAACAACAGACACAGTTGATGCGGTCAATGTACCTGAGGCTGCTGATGTGGCCAATGAAGCTGATGCAGGTAATACTATCGATGTAGCAGACACTGTCAGTAAAGCTGGTGCTCTCCATGCAGCTGGTACTGCTGATGCCGTCTGTGCTGAAGACGATGTCAATATAGTAGATGTAGCTACTGTCCCAGCGGGTGATGCTGCAGAAGATGTAGGTGATATCGCTGATGCAGAAGATGAAGCTGATGTGAATGTTGAAAGCACTAAAGAGGCACTAGATACAGCTGGTGTAGTCGACGTTAAGGGTGGAGCAGATGCAGCCGTCATAGAAGTTGCTTAAGTACCTGATGCTTACAGGTGTGTCGATGCAGATGGTGAAGGCGATGTAGAGGAAGAAGCTAACACTGAAGGGGAATCTGATGGCACAAATGTAGTCGAAGATGGAGCAGCTAGTGTTGCTATCACAGCTGACGCAGCTGGTGTTGTAAGTAAAGCAGGTGTTGTAGAGAGGTCTGATGTTGCTAAAGATGTAGACGCTGTAAAGGATGCTGCTACTGGCGTTGCAACAGGTGGGGCAGCTGGTGCAAGAAATGTAGTTGTACCAGCTGATGTAGATGGCACTATAAAGGATGTGTGAAGCGTGGATGCAGACTGTGTGGATGCTTTCGATGTTGCTACTACTACTAAAGATGTAGAAGGCGTAGAGGACCCTACTGCTACTACTGCTACTGCTGCTCTTTGCTATGGCTTGCTGCATGTACGCATCTGATTCCTAATGATGCAAACGTGACTACAACTGTTTGCTGCTGCTGTTGTTGTGCAATGCATGTGGCTATTGTTGTTGCGCACTGCTCGCTTACTACATGCTAAACACTACTTTGCTGCACGCTGCTTGCACACCGCAGCTACACTGTTTGCATGCGGTTGTGACGGCTTGTTGCTGCTGCTACTATGCAATACATGGGACTGCTGTTGCTACGCGCTACTTGCTTGCTGCACGCTGCACACTGCTTGTGTCGGCTGCTTGCGTGCTACTTGTATCGGCTGCTTGCACGGTGCTTGCACACGGATTACCAAATCCACTCACAAAACACACGGCCCAATCAAAGGAAATGAGTGGGGCCGCTGTTGCCGGTGGGTGCTGTTTGCTTCTACGGCCTAAATAGGAGCCGGAATAGCACCCGATGATCTTAAAACCAACTATAACCTAAAACCTGATTGGAGGACGTCCTTGATGCGGTCGTGGGTACGTTTGCTGATGTCGTAGGCACGTTTGTCGCTCTCGTGCCCTTATATCTACGTGGCGCCATGTGGCGCACCTCAGTTGCGTTTCCAGTCTATGATGCTGCTCTACTGGTCACACGGCCACCCTTGATTCTGAAATCATGCTGAAATGAGTCTAGGGTATCCATGCCCATGCAGGAAGAGACATGAGCTCTGGTGGTGAGCGGGAGAATTGTTGCGCCAAGATTTGACTAAGTCTGGAACAAATGAATTAAGAATCAAGGAGAGCGTACAATGAGCCCTATTGAGAGCTTATGTATTGGGGACTGGCGGATAGCCAACAAGGCCCTGTCATCCCCGTCGCACCAAAAGGTACGAACGGGGAATATGCATGTCACAAAACAAGAAACCAACAACGGTGGTCTCCTGAAGCACTTGAACAATAAACCGTGTGCCCGAGTCTTGACCGACGGGAAAATGTGCAATATACCCCAAGTGTATCCAGACTCTACGGTGACGTACTAACATCAGCGACTAGCCAAGCTAGGCACGTTTAGGCCTCCCAAGACACCGGAGCAAGCAACCGGGTGTCCGGGTCTGAGCCACATGCAAACTACAAATGGCTGTCAAAGGGTCACAAAGACTACGCCAATCAGTGCCAGGGTCTCCCGAGGTACCGGTACAAACCACCGTGTACCCGGATCTCCACCACAAAAAGAGTGCACCACCTGTCGGAGACTATGCGGTGAATTTCTACGGGGTCTTCCGAGGTACTGGCACAAACCACGAAGTACCCGGGTCTCGACCACCGAGAAAACTCTACCAGACAGATATGCGTGAACTGAGTTGCTAGAATGCACCATACGGATGAGAGAGGGAGTGAGGTAGCCACTGGAGAACCATCAGCACAAACTAGGATGTCCTCGCTACACAAGACTACATGATAGCTCAAAGCCCATACACCAACACTCCTCCTATGTCGCTGTGAGTAGCCGCCCTTGGTATTCACGGAGCAGTCGGGCTCAATCCCGGGTGGTGGCATGATCGCATTGTGTATGATGCACATCCGAGAATCACGCTCACCGGTGTGTACCAAGTCTCGAAGCTCGGCTCACTCGCACAAACTCTTGTGCTCCAAGTTTCCAAGTACCACAAGTTGACTTATGACGTTTGTACAAAGGGAATTCCCCCATGCTCCCCTTACACACCCCTTGCTCAAGTAGACAGAGGAACAGCTACAGGTCCGTCCCTCGAGCTGCTCCTTTGCCGAGGCTGCGTGCTTTGTGAAACACGTGCCTCGCAGGATGCACAACATGAGAGAATGTAATTATGAAGCAATCATGGCCAAAGCCACTGCTACATTTGTCGTAGTCCCGAACGTTAATACTCAAAATGATCCCAGGTCGTGGACTTTGCTTCTCTCCCCAAGATCATCGACACCACTTTGTTTGTCAACTAACAATTGTGGATGCAAGTATACGGCAGTAAAAGCCCATGTTTTGGTGCAATGTCCAGCAAAGATTGCTTTTCCACCGGAGTAGGACAGCCCCATCTGTTTCCATTTGCTCTTCAATTCTGAAGAACCTAGCCTACGTGTGGCTTCAGTGTAGGATGGAGAACACACAAGAAGGCCAGCCCATTAAACCAACAATAAGCCACTTCAGCATTGCAGGAGCTCGTATGAGAGGGTCAAGTTGGCCAACGGCCGCACGCATTGAATCACATCCACTTCATAGGTAGTAGTAGGTAGGCGAATAGTCTGGGGCCTAGGCCCTGAGCAACTTCGGAGCACAACTCTGACATAACGTGTTGGCGGTAGCCAGCTCATGGATGTTCAGGGTTGCTTCCTCCACCGCAACAGTGGCAAGAACAGACAGGCGGTGGCGCCTGTCGCGTTCCACGGGCACACAACCATGGGATGCGAGCTCATCACGTAGAGCTTGCATGCCATGGCAGAGTCCGTGGACTTTCGACATGCGCATAGTCACAGGCATGGGCATGGGCATGGGCATGGGCATGGGCATGGGCATGGGCATGGGCATGGGCATGGGCATGATCATGGGCCTGAGCATACACAACTGTTTGACCTGACCATGCCACATGTACTCGCAAAAGAGCCCACATGACATGGGAGAATGTCACAGCAGTCCATGCTAAAGCTCATGCCCATGCCCATACGCATGCCCATGCCCATGCCCATGCCCATGCCTATGCCCATGCCCATGCCCATGTCCATGCCCATGCCCATGCACATCCCAATGCTCATGCCCATGCCCATGCACATCCCAATGCTCATGCCCATGCCCATACCCAATGCCCATGCACATGACCATGCGCATGCCCTTGCCCATACCCATGCACACACCCATACCAAGAACCATACCCATGCCCATGCCCATGTCCATGTCAACACCTGGAGTCCATCCATACGTCCGTGACATGTCACGAGTCCACCGCAATGCTCGAGTTGAAATCCAGAGCCCGCCGCACTGGCCCACAGCCCGGCCTCTGCACCCCTTGCACTCCCCTCCTGTGCTCCGGTGTTCTCCCATGCTTCTCTGCTCTGGCAGT
>SZWC01000065.1:409900-417400 GCA_023375785.1 Penium margaritaceum
GGGGTGGAGAAAAGGGTGACTTGGTGTCGACGAACGAGAACACGCGAGTGACACAAGTCAGGCTATGAGTGGATAGGAAGGCAGACGTGGATCATGGCTGGAATCACTGTGCGCCCGTGCGCTCGACAAGTCAGCCAGTAAAGCCTGCTGCTGGTGATGATGATTGTACTCCCGCTCCTTCTGCTTCTGTTGCTGCTGCTGCTGCTTCTGCTGCTGTTGCTGCTGCTGCTGCTGCTGCTGCTGCTGCTGCTAGTGCTGGTGAGTCTCCAACGACTGCTGCTGCTCGTGAGCCTGCTTAAGCAGCTGTGTCCCAACATACAAGTCGCCACCACAGGCCGCTCCTTTCCGTCTGTCACGCAGTAACGCACTCACGCACGAGCGGACGCTATCTCCGCAACGGCAATGCCGGTCGGTACCGGGCTCGTTTTGTCCGTCTGCGCCAATGTCGCCACTCACGACGGACGCTGCTTCTCCGCACGCTCCCTAGGATTGAGAGCTGCCAACGGCTCACATCACACGCGGCTGGGTCTTGGTACCACGACGTAACCTCGCTTGATGCCCTTTTGCCATTCGGACGGCCATCAAAACTTCTTTCAGCGAGTATGCGCAAACTTCTTCCGTCGCGCAAGTTGCACGAAGGTTGCCAGTTGCTGCGTGGGTTCGTCCTTCCGAGTCGGCAGGTTACGGCGCGGCAAGGGTCGAGGTCGTCGAGGGAGAGCTCAGCAGTCGAGCCGGATTCGTACGCCCGCGAGGAACGGCATATTTGCCGCGGACGTGAGTGGGCGTGGGTGGGCGGGGAGGGGGGAGGTGGACTCGGTGGGAGGGGGAGGGGGGGGGGGGGGGGGGGGGGGGGGGGGGGGGGGGGGGGGGGGGGGGGGGGGGGGGGGGGGGGGGGGGGGGGGGGGAGAACAGTGGTGGAATCCACGCGAGTCTGTCGCAATTTGCCGCACGCCGCTTGCCGGACGACATGCGTGGCTGCCGGACAACAAGACCGGAGCGCCATCCAGAGGGAGATGACAATCCCGGGGGAAGGGGCAGGGAAAAGGGGTGGGGTGGAAATGCATGGGAGTGCTACTCGAAAGGAAACCCGCACGCTCCCTCCACATGATGCACAGTAAGATTGTTTCAGCAGCCGTCATCCGCGACAACCAAAAAAAGGCACTGCCACCACTTCCACACAAAAAACAAGTTTGCTGAAGGTGTTCACGGCTCAACGACGATTGGGGCTACGCCAGCTGTAAACAAAAGCTGCTTATAGAAAAAAAAACAGACGTTGGAATCATAATATTATTTTCCACACATCATATTGGGTATAAGACGACACAAAAAATACAAGTGAAAAGAAATATGGAAAACTAGATTTCTCATCCATAACATACTTTCACTACAAAATCTTGAGATAATCCAATATTCACCAAAACTAAAGAATCAAAAGATGAAAATTAAATTCTGATTTGAATATAATAAAAACTTTCATAGTTAGCATGAGCTTCTATCTCTCTCTCTCTCTCTCTCTCTCTCTCTCTCTCTCTCTCTCTCTCTCTCTCTCTCTCTCTCTCTCTCTCTCTCTCTCTCTCTCTCTTACATCCACGACCATGTTTAAAGAGGCAATGTTCCTTTTTGTTCCAACTTTTGCATATGGCCGAAGAATTTTTGTAGTGTAAATCAAAGCGGTATTACAAAATAAATCATCACATCTTGTTATATTTGAAAATTTAAAATTACATCATATGATTTCTCAAACACATACCCAAGTAAAACAAATTAGGGGAGAGGGAATACCATCACTTTCCTCACATACATAAGAACACTAGTAAGTCTCATATATCACTTTAATTTTATAAAATACATGTTAAACATAGATGTGAATTTCAAATTTATGATTTCATCTAAATATATGAAGATGTTATAAAAACAAAGAGAATTATATTTACTTATCACAAAAACAAGTAGGCTGCACATGTAAAGGTGGAAGGAAGTGTCATCAACACATTTTAAGGCATTTTAAAACATAGTCTTGAATTTAAGGTAATTTAAAAAATACTCAACATGTGAATTTCCCTTTAAGGTAGGCCATATGCATATCCTAGCAAATCCATGCAAACATTCACTCAAAATGCCATATCATTTGTAGATCATAGAAGTAATGACGAAATTCCCTAAAACAAACGTTCATGTCTAACATTGACCATTTAACATTTTGAAGTACAAGAAAAGATTGACGTCTCCTAAAACTTAGCATTCAATCTAGTAAACATCCATTGCTTGAAGGATGTCATACAATCTAACGGGCATGAATTATTTTAGAGATGAAACCTCTAAATCATCAGACATGTTTATGCATGCAATGAACCATCAACAAGAATATAATTCATGAAATGTTTTTAAACAATTAGTGCATTAATAAGTTACTCACCAAGGTTTCAAGATTCGTTGACAATGTATAACCAAAGAAGGGTTTAGCAATAAATATCTCCATGATTAACAACTAAAGGGCATCCTAGACATACACACATCGATGGTTTTTAAGAAAGAAACTTAAAATGTGTAAAATGGACACATATTCTATTTTCAAACTGAAAATATATTCTAATTAGATTCATCCACATTGGTTTTATCCTATTCCGACCCCCCATCAAATTGAATATTTGTTATTCATATCACCAATTTCATTTTCAACTCCTATGTCAAAATTCTAATATGTTCGCTAGTGAAGCTTTGACCGAATACAATTTCTGAATGTAACATACCTTGAACATATAGTAGGGCCAAAAAGTATAGCTTGGATACTCATAAAACACAAAGTGTGATTCTTCGATCGACCAGCAGAAAAGAGCCCACATTTAAATCATGATTACTCACAGCATGTGTTGCCACACCAGCAAAAACAATTGTTCTTCCAACGCATGTCCCACGTTAAATCAATGTTTGGCGCAGGCAAAGCCCACGCCAAATAAAACACTACATCAAACTAGGGGGTCTTAATATAGAAAAAGAAACCAAAAGGGTCTTTTCTCCCACAAGATCGAGGAAGAATTCCCTTATTTCACTTTGATTCTTTAGTTTTCATTCAAACCACGTCCTTGTACCACCAAACCTCAATCAAACCCTCCCCCAAAACGATTCAAGTTTTAAAGGTTTCGCGTTGGCTCTTACAAGGCCATGTGGCAAAAGGGATAAGCAGGTTCCACTTCCACACATAAGGAGCCTCAAAATCCCCTCAAACTAAACACAAACCACCCCCTCTAGTCTGACAAACCCCTCAATGAAGGGGTTAGTGATACTAACACAAGGCACCACATGACGTGTCATCAAATCGTGGAATCCAGCCCCACCATTTATTTTCTCGTCTCTTCTTTGTTACCAAAGTGGCAGTGGTGGAGGCCAATGGGTAGTTAAGGTATTCTTTTCTCGACGATGAGCACATGCGTTATATAGATCCAAATTTTGGGTATATGCAATTTCCTCCCTATACATCAATAATCCACATTCGTTTAAAACTAAAATAGTAAAGACACATTATCTTTAACTCAAAATATAAATACTACCACATGGTTTGTGGATTTTCCTAACATAGCATCAACAATTAAACAAAACATCTGTAATAGGGATGTCTCCATCTCCTACACTTAGGTCGTCATCGTAGTTTGTATAATTGCGTTTTGAGCTTGCTTGAGAGATTTTCCCCTTTGTATCATTGTGCGAGCAATCATCATACATGACCCGTGTAAAGTGGATTGAATATTTCAAGTCATTGAAGGCCCATTTATATTTTTACCTCGTCCCTTCATTCTAGGTACTATACAAGGGGGGTATTACCCTTGACTCGCAAGTTCTCATACATTTTTGTGGTTTCAAAACTTGTCCTTTGTCTTAAAAAACTCGTGTTTTCATTTTGAAGTGTCTAAAAAATCATTGCATGCCAGACACGATGGAAAATTTTGCCTCAAAAGTTTCCCTTTTTATTACATCTTTCTCACTTGTGCCTATCCCTCGTCCCTGCTCGCTCTAACTATCCATGAGGGCAAGCCAGAGCGAGTGCACGAGGACAAACGACTTGCCCTCGAGGCCGTTGTGGCCCCTTAGCCACAAATCAAGCCACCTGATTGATAGGAGGCTCGTGGCTCGTCGGTTGGTGGCCTGTTGGTCATTTTTCCAACCATGAGCCATCCAAAGGATAGGCCACTTGCCAACCAGCGGCCGGCTTGTAGCCAGAGGGTGGCTAGCCACCAGTTAGCCCTTACAACATCAATAAGTAGATTCAAGCCACTCCCTCACTATTGCAAGGTTAGAGGGCCCAAATAAACCCTCTTGCTACATTCCTTCCCACTCATTATGAACCCTCCTTGATACTGACAAAGAAGTGAGTAAAATATAGTAAGTTTTCATCGTTGTGAAACACAATTTATGATTTCAATGACCAGCTAAACATGAACACCTAAATGACACTTGGACCTAAGGTGTATGTTGTCAATGAACACAACTAGCAGCTTCCCCCTTTAGGTTAAAATGTGTGCACACCATCCATGTTAGGCCTCCCTAACCTCCAATGGTCACAGTCCATGGATGCCACCCACAAGGAATGTTGTTTCATATTGGCACAATCAGGAGGTGCCTCTTTCCACGCATCGATTCGTACAAGCTGCCAGCTCGTTTGAGTACTCATTGACCACCCCTGTATGCAACCAAGATTCAGGGTCCCATAAGTTATGTTCAAGTCCACAACTCGCCTAATCAACAAGTTACTCCCTCACAACCCATAGCGTGAGTGTACGCTCTTGTGGCTAGATTAGAGAAAGAGACTTGTACTGACCGTTGACAATAAGGAATGTTGGTGGATGACACAATAGTTTTCTCCATCATGTATGAAGCCAACATGCTTACGTGAAACACGTCATGTATTTTCATACTCGGTGGAAGCAACAACTAGTATGCCATTGGCCCGATGCTTGGAATAAATGGAAATGACCTTATCCATTCAAGTGGACGTTTTTTACCCCTGAAGACTTAAGAAAAACGTTCATAATGCAAAGTAACAATTTTGCACAGATGTGAAACGAGACCTCCTGGTGGATTTTTTCAGTATATGACATGTTTTATTGCCGAGCAGTGTAAAGGGGACGATTCGCCTCATGTAACAAGGAGTTTATGCATTCGGCAAAGGCACAAGAAGAAGGAGCATGTCCTCAAGTATTCCCACTCCACCAATGAGAGAGAACCCTTGGATGCCGACCACTATTCAACAGAAGTAGACTAAACCATGTGAACTTGTTCACCAAGTCGTTCACCGCAAACTCTATTGGTGTTAAGAATTCATCCCAGTCATTCATCGTGGGGTCCATGTTCATCTGGGGCATCTACTCCAAAGTACAATTTATGTGCTTTATTTGTTTGTTAGTTTAAGGGTAAAACACTCTCCACATATATGAATCATTACCGAATTACTTATGCATCTTTTCCAAGAAGGTAGTAGAAACATTTCTAGTTTGATCGAAGACAATATGCAAATGTGAGACATTATACTTCACAACATCCTCAAAGAAGAGAAAATTGGTCCCCTCTACGTTCACATCAATGGTTGTAGGAATGAAGTGTGTCAACTTTGAAAGAAGATATATAACCATTACTATAGCATCTTGGCTATGGGTTGTGTCTGAAAGTTAAGTAATAAAATCCATGCTAACATATTTCCATGAAGTTCCAAGAAACATAATATATTATAATATTACAATAAACGTTTTCTTACTCTCCTTATTCAAAATACTTGTATCACACGTCGTGCAATACTCATAAATGTTGACACTCCATACTCGCCACCAATTGTGATCCAACATTGTGTGTACATGATTTTAAGCTCCCACATGACTTGCTATCTATGGATCATGGAACAAAGAGTATCTTTGATCAAATGTCTCTCAAGTCACACAAAACAACTTCTCTGTGTCAAAAGATTCCTACAGCCTTCACAAATACACACTTATGCAGATTCATAGAGTCTGAAAACCAAGAATCGGTATATAATTTCATCCCAATCTTTTTCTAAAAAATGTTGTAGTGGATAATTTCTTGAGGTGGTTGTCGTACAAGTGCACGGGGATCAAGTGTTTGCATTGTTGCTATCGGAATGGTCATAAAACACCCACTCACCTTGTTGGTTCCTTGAAATTCCACAAACTATCGGCTTAGTGGATTGGCCACGTATATGCGTCCTGACCATTGTATCTATGTGATCGAGACTCAGCTAAGGTTTTGACTTCAACATGCTTGTCGTCTTTAGAGAATCAGTTACATTAGGAAAAACACGAATGGATTGTGGTCTATCACCACCGTCATCCCCCCTCAACACCCTTGAGATAATGCCGCCACATCTAGAAAGCATGTACCATGGCATGGTGCTCTTAATCCCCACCTGATTATTGCATCTCCATGGGGATAAGCTTTGTGCTATAATTTGCAAATGCATGACCATTTTGCATGTGGACTCCTCCAAGTATTACTCCCAATGCATCACATTGTACCTTCAATGATTGCAATGGATCAGAAAGAGTTAAGATTTTCTTTATGGATAGAAGCTCTTTGATTTTGATAAAGGTGTTTTCGTAGTCATAAACCAATTCCTAATGTCATTTTTGGTGAGCTTGGTACGCACCGCTACCAGGGTCGAATACCCTTTAATGAACCATCAAAAGGGATTTACAAGTTTAAGAAACATCAAAATTGGCCAACATACTCAGCTTGGCCAATCCACCCCAACATGGAAATTTTGTGGGTCAACACGCATAAAGTCCTTGTCGTTCATGTGTCTAAGGTATTCAAGCTCATCTTGTGTAAACTTTCTCTTGCTCACTTTCACAAAGACATTCGATTCCCAAACGATCGTAAGGCAAAAACTGAAAGACATGTATGTAAAATATTTTCTCATGCAAAGCTGATAGTGTCCCTTGTTCATCTACAATGTTTTTATAATACATCATCTTACCTGATGTAAATTTAATGGTAACCTTCAGACAAATCCAAAGACAAAACAATCTTTTCTTTTAAGATTTGGTTAAGAAAGCTCTCAATCCATAGTAAGGGGAATCAATTTTCAATTATCTGCTCATTCAGTGCCAGGTATTCCACACGCATGTGCAATCCATTGTCCTTTTTCACAAAAAGGAGCAATACATCGTGCGACAAGCTACTTGGATTCATTATTCCTTTCATAGGGCTCTTTGATTTGGCGTTTGGCCTCTCACCTTTCAGCTGAACTAAGGAGATGAAGGGGAGGCGTTGTCTCTTCTGTTAGCAAAATTGTGTGAGAGTAATATTGTAGAGGATAATATCTTAAATGGATAATTGAATATGTGTTCGGGAAAAGAGTATTTGAATCCATTTCTTGGCACAACATTAATTACAAAGTCTTTCAAACCTCTAGAGAGAGGTCTGGTTCGGGCTCTCCTACCTCGCGATGGTGGGGGTGGCTCGTAGCCACCCCTCGCTTTTGGGAGAACCAGCTAT
>SZWC01000065.1:435957-465435 GCA_023375785.1 Penium margaritaceum
ATTTTTGTGAAATTACTTACATTCCATGTGGAATTCCATTCCACATGTCACATATGGATATGTGACATGTGGAACCATGTGGAATGGAATTCCACATGGAATGTATGTAATTTCACAAAAATATACCCCTATTGTGTGGCACCATAATAATGTATTAAATATTCGTGTACGATAACGTACAAGGAAAATATTCCCCTCACAAGCTTCTCGAGGAAGTGTGGATAGTGGAATTATACTCGATATAGGGACACTCTTGGATGTGTTTGAGGAGCATTGATTCAACACAAGTGTTGGAAATATTAACAAGGAACATGTTTAGAAGAAGGTTATTTCATGTGCCAAAAATTTGAAAATTTTTAGTCTCTCTGAAAAAAGTGACATTTTTGTGTGCACATGTGAAATGTGACATTTTTGTGTGCCCTTTCAGAAACCATGCTATTTCTGCGTTTTCGGAAAAAAGAAAAGAGGAGCGAAAGGTTGACCAAGGCATGTTCAAGCGAGCGACAAAGAGTAGGACTCGTAGTTTGGGTCCTGTTTTGTCCTGTGAGAATCTTTAACTGCTAACTTCTATCTTTGCGAAAGGATCAGTTGTCTACTTTTTACAGTGAGGGAAAGAACAAAAAGTGACCAATATTAGAAAAATGTACGTCGATGAATATAATGCTGATGTGGCGCAACCACGTTGAACGTGACATTTTTGTGTGCCCCTCCGGTACGTGACAGGATCGTTTTGTGACATTTCTGTGTGCCCTTCCGAAACTGTGACATTTTTGCGTGCCCCACGGAAAAGTTGACATTTTTGCGTGCCCCGCAGAAAAGTGACATTTTTGTACGCCCCGCAGAAAAAGTGACATTTTTGCGTGACCTGACATAAAAGTGAAATTTTTGCGTGCCCTTTTCAAAACTCTGCTATTATTGCGTCTTCCTCCACTAGTAGCCCTCGGCAACACCGCCTCTCAGGAGGAAAGGGAGGAAAACAGGATTATCTGATAAATTTATCCAAACGTTATTGCGACGTCCAATGTTTGCACAAATTGTGTTCCTGGGCCCGCGTTAGAAATGAACAACCCCAATCTCCACCGTGGAACAATTAATCACTGAGAAAACTTCTACGGAATAATTCCCTCCCACCCACGTTTTTTTAGCGTGGTTTTGCCCAATTACCCACTTTCCTCACAGACTACACAGACTACCCACTTGTTTTAACAACTTACCATCTTGTCCACAAAACACGAATACTAACTAATTGTGACTACGTTGCCCACATTTTAAAAATCATAAACAGATTCCCGATATTATATGCATGCTCCTAAAAACGTGGGTATTATATGAATAATCTTTTAGGATTATGCGGATTCCTTGTTGTTCTTGATTCCTTCATGATTTTTTTGCAATTAAGCGACAATTGGAAC
The DNA here is from genome assembly GCA_023375785.1 of Penium margaritaceum. NCBI lineage: Eukaryota > Viridiplantae > Streptophyta > Zygnematophyceae > Desmidiales > Peniaceae > Penium > Penium margaritaceum. Next base: position 437,370 of record SZWC01000065.1, read on the forward strand.
GTAAGAAGTGTAATATTTTCATTCTTCTATAAAAGATAGAAGCATATGGATGCCTTTTGTCCATGATTATCGTTGGGGGTTATTTTGAAGTTTTTTTCCGATGTCTTGTCTACTACATGACGACTTCGCATCGTCGGACCCGTTCATGCGGGCAGCTTTGTATGAAAATGGCCGAGCGGTACTTTCGCAGTCCGTTCCGCACAATGCGCGACGGTGGTGTACGAAAGTTGCACTAACTGACAACGAGCAGCAGAGGCGGGAGTGCGGGGGGCTGGGGGGTTGGGGGAGGTGTGTTGGGGTTCATTTTGTTTGCTGACATCATTTGGTTGCTAGTCCTCGTTGGACTTGACCGACGACGACTAGCCGAAGCTAGTCGTACCAGTGAAGGTGTCCACCGCACAAGGTTCGGTTGATACCTCAACCTTTTTTTCTTCTCTTCCTTCGCCTTCTACTTTTTATGGTCAGACGTAGAGCCATAAACTACCTTGGTTTTCTGGCTTTTGGCATGGACAGAGGCCCAAAGGTAGGCCATCGACAGTAGTTTCGAATCGCAAATCTAACAGTAAATTATTTACCGGATGAAATTGAGAAAGGTGCATGTTTTGACCCCCCTCTTGACGCGGACCGCCTGCCGTCAGACGTCGTACCTGGATGATGTCGTAACACTTCTTCGTTGTTCGAAGGGGCCTGTTTTGGGAGCGCCCTCCCATCCGATACCCGTGCAAGGAGGAAAACCTCTCATGTTGATAGCTGTCAAATTCACCGTCGCAAAAGGAAACCGTGAGCAAAATCGGCGTATGGAAAAAGAAAATACCTTTTTTTTGGTTTCTGACATACCTCACCATTGGAAAGACATGTTAAAAAACTACCAGAGCAAAAAAAAGAAAAATCAAAAACATGGTACACACATCGCAGCCCAATGAGAACGGCCGCATGCTCCTCACCATCCGTTCGTCTTATGTTTCTCGTTCTTCATGTGCATATGGGTAGTGTTCGTTGATCCATGTGAAGCAAAAATATCGGCGAGCCTGCACTATGGACACCAAGGTCGCGAGCGAATAGTAATGTCGGCGGTAAGATCGGTACATGCGATTATGGACACCGACGGTAGCGGGTCCTCATAGGTATACGGCTCCGTACGAGGCTTAAACATGAGAATCCAGAGTGATCATTATCCATGGTCCAGTCTACGAAACAGGCACTTACCCACGTCATGATTTGGACATGTCACTTCGCGTCCAGGCGGGGTGCAAACAGCGGACCTCGGATAAATTTTCCATCATTCATAAGGACGGAGCTGTAATATGTCCATCGTTTCGGTCGATAGATCAGCGGTGTCCATAGTCAAAAGTGAACCGATGGCGGTGTCCAAAGTCCAAATCGAGATGCATGCGGTGCCCATAGTCGGAAAGAAAATGGTAGCGGTATCCATGGTTGAAAGCAACATGACATTTGTGGCCCCGGTTGGTGTCAGTCATGGGCACGCTTGACATATGTTGCATGATTTTAACTTATTTGACATGGATTTCAGCAACCATGACAATGAATGTCGTCGGCGGAGGTACGCATAATGTGGAAAGAATTTGACGTGGTTTGTTAGGGCTCCGTCGCTTTTGTCATGGGGGTCTTACATACGATAATGCCAGGCTTCGGCTCATACATTTGCGCTGCAGATCATAAAGTCGATTACGTCATCTTAATCCGGTGATCGAAGGATCATCGAAGTTTAATCAAGTGCAAATTCCTTCTCCTGGAATGTTTCCCCGTGTTTCAGCGAATTTTCATTTGATTTTGACAGCCTGTCACGTTGGACATTTTGCTGGTTTCCCAAGTCGCAATGTACCTTCCATCATGCACGGCTACCAAGTGCTTCCCTCGGCTGCAATCACAGGTAAGGTTGGAAAGCATTTTTTAATCCTCAACAACAGTTGCGACTCGTGGTGGCTTCTTGCCTTGCAGGCCATTGTGGTGCATCGAATCGTCGATGATGTTGCATGTCCTCACGGCGGCCTCGTTGATGGCTTATGCGGGATGACTGTGGGTATCCAAGTTATAAACAACCATGTTTTATGCACAGGGTGCCCTTGTTGTCTCCCGATGGCGAGGACCACGCACCAGAGAGGTGGGGATGCTCTCACTTTATCTTGGTTCCCACCGGACGACAGCGACGACGACGGGACAGACGGGCCTTGCTTGACGCGCCAGACACTCCTCATGACGGTGAAGATGCACCGCCCCCTATAGTCAGTGGGGCCCAACGCCGTGAAGCTGAGGGTCCCCTCAGGATGTCCCGTGTAGGCGGGTGTGTGTAGTCGACCAAGGGTCAGCCCATCGGGTCGGACGATGAGGCAAAGGCAGCCGACGCCATGGCGAAGGCTATTTCCACCCGCATCACGAATCCGAACCCACCTGCTATCCCGAAGAAGCGGAAGGCCGCAACGGACTTCCCCGGTGGCTCAACATATGAGAACATGGCCGCATGCAAAGCCGCCGTGGAAGAGTATGCGGTTCACAACCGCATGGCGCTCAGGTGGTTGAAAAGCGACCGCACTCGCTTTGTGGCGCGGTGTAAGCAGTATGCGACCAAGAAGTGCCCGTGGATCGTACACGCGGCATACAGGAAGAGGTCCGGAGCAGTCAACATCACGTCGTTCGTGGATGGCCACCTTTGTGACCCCGGAGTCGGCCGGGGTAACCCCGTGCGCTCCATGAGGTGGGTTGCATGGTAGATTGAGAGCACCATCGCAAAGGACCCGTCTGTGAAGCCCAAGGCGACCCACATGTACTGCACATGGCACCTTATGCGCAACGTGTAGTCTCGGTGCCAGGGCCGGTCGGGCGCTCTCTTTTGGAACTTGGCGCACGTGACAACGCAGTCGGATTGGGATGCCTGCCTCGCCGAGATGCGCCGCACAGTGCCAAGGGCAGTGGATTGCCTCGTGGATGGAAATGGAGAGCCCGGTATCCCCAAGGAACGCTGGAGCAGGATTTTCTGCCCTTTTTTTCGTAGTGGACACACCACCAGCAATGCCATGGAGTCTCTGAACGGCAAGCTGGTGGATCTCTGAAAGATGTACCCATTGTTTTGCTTTGTGAACCTACACCTGTTCGTGTAGAGACTCTGGCACATTCGGCGCAAGTTGGCACACAACACAGAGGGTAGCGTCGCGCCGGCTCTCTACCTCACTGTAAAGAACAACTGTGACCGCAGCAAGGAGTACTCTTTGGACCTTGATGGGGACGAGGCCGGACCTTGGACAAGCGGCATAGCAATGTGCCAAAATGGCACTCCACGCGATGTCAAGATCACCACGAAAGACTGCTGGTGCGAGCGCTGGCGGGAGTATGGGGTATCGTGCCCGCATGCGTTCAGACTCCTGTTCGAGAACGCCCTGAACCATGTGGCGTACGTCGATTCCGGCTACCTCAACCTGAGTTACATGTGCATGTACAACTCCCAATTCCCCGTGCCGAAGGTGCGGCTGGTGAAGTCGACAGACCCGAAGTGGAAACCGCCTGGCCCAAGTCGCGGACGCAGGTGACCGGCCACAGTGCATTTGGACAGGTACGCCAAGGTGAAAAAGCGGCACATTTGTGCCCGCTGTGGAAAGCAAGGCTATGTCCGGCATGCATGTCCTAACATGGAGGCCCCAATCCCCTTGCGGCTGCACGCGTTGCAGAGCTAGATGTAGAGCGTCGCATGAGGGCATCCTACAGGACAAACGTGGACACCATGGGGTACTCCGGGGATGAGGCGGAGTATGTCCCCCCGCTGAAGAGGAGGCAGAGTCAGACGAGGAGGGCAAGGAGGAGGAGGAGGGGGAGGAGGAGGACGAGGACAAGGAGGAGGAAGAGGACGAGGAGGGGGAGGAGGGGGGCCAGGAGGGGGCGGGGGGGGAGGAGGAGGAGGAGGAGGAGGAGGAGGGGTTATAGGAGGTGGTCAACCCCGTCTCAGTATCCATTGACGAGGAAGGGGTCGACCACGATGATGCCGAGGCTCGTGAGGAGGCATGGATGGCCTTCCATGCTGAGGTGGACATCATCAACCGTTCTTTCCACCTTTGGTGAGTTTGTCTCAGCTACTGTCCATTCCCCTTACATTACCACAACTCTGGTTTCAGCTTCATTCATGATTTCAAACACTGGCTTCTATCCATGTATGTGCTGTGCAGAGATTACTCAAGTGTAGTTTGTCAAGAGAAGGTGCATGCCAGATCAAAAGTGGTCCGGGATTGCACTCCTGCGGTAGATTAGCTTTCACTTGTGGTGTACTTGGGTTAGTACTTTTGTTGAACTCCGCATGTCATAGAGTTCTACTACTCAATGTCTCAGCTTGTGTACTTCTCCCCTCCTACAATGATTGATGTCCACATTCCTTTTCTTTGAAAATAGTTCAGTAGCACAAACCACAAATGGGATGGTAAGTCCTGTTGAACTTCAGATCTGTTGCAGTGCACAATGGCTGTCAGCTTCTGATGTTCTCAATACATGTCAATGCATGCCAGTCCAAATTCTATTTTCTGCATTTCGATGTGAAGCAGCTACCAAGAATGTGTACATATAGAGTTTAGACACATTCATTTCATTCTCTTTCAGTCAATTGTTTATGCTGTGTGAGCACCTGTCCAAGGAATCAGAAACATGAGTACATGTGACCAAGCAGACTTGACCGTCATCTTCCTCATGGGAGTTGGAGCAGCATTGGTGTGTCATACACTGTATTCCTACTTGTGGCAGCCAACAAGTAAGAGATATGTAGGCATGTGCCATTGTATAGTGACACACAATGGCACATCTCCAATGGATGGCTGCACAAGTGAAGCAGAGGCAGAGGAAAGGCATGGAGAAGATGTTTTGTACGAAGGAGGAGACGAAGAAGACGAAGAGGTCGACTCTCTTGATGCCGATGAGGACATTTTCTTTGATGCAACGGGATGTCAGGGAAGGCATGGATGTGGATGTGACTTGTGCCACTGGCTCTGGCTGTGTAGTGTCATGGATCCAAAGTGGTAAGATCCAGAGTGGTTTGGGTAGTAGTGGAGACAGTTAGGCCCATACTTGTTCCCTGACATCATACACGATTGCCCATAGTCGTTCCTGAAATAATACTAGAATGCCCATTATTGTAATTGGAATCATTCCACAATGCCCATACTTGGGCCATCAACATTACTTCGATGACCAGACTTGTTACATGAATAAGACTGCAGTGCCCATAGTTGTCAGTGAAATAATAATCAACTGCCCATAGTTGTCAATGAAGTAATACTCCACTGCCCAGAAATATCACATACTTAAAACTCGGATACCCATATTTGTCAGTGAAATAATTCTCTCATACCCAGAAATGTCAATGCAATAAATGTCTGATACCCATCCTTGTCACCAAAATAAAACTCAAATACCCAGGAATGTCAATGCAATGAAAGACGGATGCCCATACTTGTCACTGAAATGAAACTCGCATACCCAAAAATGTCAATGCAATAAAAGTTGGATGCCCATACTTGTCACTGAAATAATACTCGCATACCCTGAAATGTCAATGCAATAAAACTCGGATGCCCAGACTTGTCACTAAAATAATACTCGCATACCCAGAAACGTCAATGCAGTATAACTGGGATGCCCATACTTGTCACTGTCATCATCATCGAATGCCTACTACGGACTCGGTGGCTCGGTCCATGTCCACGGCTCCCATGGCTCGGGACAGTTGGGCGGCCCGCTACTTGACATGGGCATTCCCAAGTTCCAATCCATGTGCTCCGGAGTCACAGGAGCTCAGGCCTATGATGGTTCTTCATGTCCCAACTCTCGGTTGCGTGCTACATTGCGGTCCCACCGCTCCTGCAATGCAACCCATGCCCGATGTGCCGCCCGGGGGTCCGCTACGGGAGTGCCCCGTCCATGTGCCGGGCCATTTGGACGGACGTCGTTCTCCATGTCATTCCAACGTGTTAGTTGAAGTTCGACAGTAGGAGTAAACTTAGCGCATTGTACTGACAGAGAAGTACCTTAAATTCACACGTTAGTACCCGTTCACAGTGCGGACCGGTACAAAAACCAGGTTCACTAGTTGAACCTGTTCGCATGACCCTGAGTGGACGTTGGCACATTCATTGGCGATATCAATGTCCTCTTCCGTGCGACGCGCAAACGTCTGTTAGGATGCGACGATATCTGTCCACATGCATGGCTCCAGCTTGTGCAAACTCCCCACCGCAGAACGGTAAACGACAAAACGAAGCAGCAGCTGCCAAGCCAGGCTGGCAACATGCAAGGTTTGTTTAGGAAATGCAAGACCATGAAGACTGAATACTTTGAGCGGATAGTGGATACAGTTGACATGGTTTTCGTTTTTGTCTCGCACAATGAAAACTATGGGTACCGCTGTCGGTTCGCTTTCGAGTATGGAAACTGCGGATCCATCAAACGAAACGATGGATTCCGGAGTATTTATGCCTTATTCATAATGAGAGACAATAAGCATCCACATAGTGGTATGCCTTTTTTTTTCCAATGCAAAACTTGGTGGACCATTTTTCCATTTCTATAAAAAAGTTCATTTCACAGTAGGAAATTTCTCGTACCACCTTCTTGATAAACATCATGGAACCTTCCTAACCGCTTTCCACTTAACTAAGCGTTAGCGCCAAGTCAGTGTGTGGTGACAGTCACAAGTCACGCACAAAAATGCAAGGGTCTGGGTACGGACACGTACAAAGTGTCAAGAAGCTCAAGATGAAAATAATTACAGAGAGAATGACAACGGAGCAACAATCAGCCTAAATAGTTGCTGACCATAAGGGCCGCTAGGGGCGGCGGTATTTTCGTACCTGCTCAAACTGGTCTAAAACTATAGTTTTGGCCGTAACTCACTGCTCAGGTGTCAGAATCACGCGTTTCCTGCACCATAACGTACGGAATGATGAGCTCTACACAAAACATCGACGCAAGGTGCGTTTGCATCATCCAGACATGAATAGCAAGCAAAACAAGGAAATCGGCCAAAATGGCCTGTCCACCGAGAAAATTCTAGAGCACTCTAAACTGCACTGAGAGCATCCATAAAGGTACGAGTGCAGTTACGAGATGTCGGCGTGTGCTTTCCACGACAGGAAGCACACAATATTTGTAGGTCTCCTCATCACACCGGTACATGCTTTTGGGTGCATGGGTCTCTACTACCGAGAGAAATCCAGTAACATCAGACCAGCTAGTCAGGCTATAGAGACGCATCATCTGCGTCACACCTGTCATGTCGTTGCTGCTGGATAAGTTCCTGGACGATCTGGAGTCCCGTCGGGTCGTCACGATCTCCAATACGGCCGCTGCTCACCATCAGCTCCAGGTGCACCCGTAGATGCCATGGCCATGGCTCGTGACGGGTGGAAGCCACACACACCAATACTCCCCCTGGCTGACACATCCGTCAACACTACAATGGCTAAGCAAAGGCAGGAGAGGATGGCTCGGGCAACCAATCATGGCAAGCACCAATCAAGCATACCATAGCACAGGGTCTCATCGTGACAATGGTGCATCCCACCAAGTGCCTGGGTCTCAACCATGCAAGAAGTCAATTACACACCTATGTGTCAAACATCATGCAAGAGATACAGAGAAACAAGGTCTCCTTGTGACCCCGAAAAATGTCTCCGGGTGTCTGGGTCTCGACCACATCATGCATGGATCATACAGAACACATGGAGGCAATGGGTCTCCACGTCACATCGGTAGAACTCACCAGGTGCACTAGTCTCGACCAGCATAACCTCGACCGTAGCATCGTGCCCCACCCCAAGTAACCTCAGTGTCCACAAAAAAATGTCAGGCCAAAGCCCACAGAGCAACACTCCCCCTGGGCCACAGAGGCTGACATCACGAACAAAGCTGATGGCTGCTCCCAACAGAATCCCTGAGGAGGTAGCACGGCTCCCCCATGGCCACATACCCCTGTATAGCAATAGCAAGGATGACGACGATGCTGGTGGGATGTGCTCGCACAGAGCCTCACCTCGGAGCGTCGTCGTCCTTGTCGACGCTGTCGTCGTCATCGTTGTCGTAGTCTTCACTACTGTCGTCATGTGCTGATGTGACTGGTGCAACGCTGAGGGCCTCCTCCAAAACAATTACGTGTTGTATGGCCTCCAACTGTTGAGTTGCACATCGCCATGCAGCCTCTGTAGCATCGAGGCGCGTATGGAGCTCGACGAGTTGTGACGCGACAGCCGACCGGCTGGCTGCATCTACAGCATGTAGGCGGTGTGTCGCAGAATGAACCTGACGGTGGACCTCGATCATGTGCACGTCGGAACGAGCCACAACCCCCTGTAGCCTCGTGGTCTCATCCTGTAGAAAGAAGTAGAGCTGCGCCTACTCATCGTACAAGTCGACGTCCTCTACATTAGTCATTGAATCAAGTGCCGCTTGGCCACGAGCTGCTGGTAGGGCGTGGCCGCAAGACAATGAGTCGCAATATAAGTCATCTGGGACTGTAGGAACGGCTGCTACGAAGGCACGTGCTGCTCGTGAAACACCTGTCGCTCGGCCGTTAGCTACTGGCCGGACGTCGGCATGTGTAGGTACATCTGCATCTGTGGCGTTGTGGCAGACATCGAAGGTGCGGTCAGTGTCGTGGTGCTCCTCGCAACCCCTGGTGTGTAGCCCATCATCTAGCTGCTGCTGGAGGTCCTTCTGTCCTAGTGGTGCATCCTATACAGACCACTCAGCTGCCTGAAGACGCCTGTGTACATCCTCCACACACTCCGTGACAGCCCGTCATGCTGGAACATCCACGGTATAACAACGGCTGCTGGCCTCTCGAAGCTCGGCCATGAGACTCTGCACATGCGCCTCCACTCGAGCCACCACTGTCTCCTATTCGTCGACCGCAGAGTGTAGGCGCTCGGGTACAGGAACTGTAGCTCGGATGTGTGTATCTGTGTCATCGGCTAGAACCGTTATGGTGTCAGCGACATCGGTCAGGTCAGCGATGAGCCGGAGGTCCACAACTCTCTCTACATCCACCATGGTAGCCACACCTGTAGGGGTGACTGGGGCAAGCTCATTTGCTACTACCGGCATGTCGCACATGCGGACATCTGCTGTCACCGAGGGGCCATCTCGTGCTCGTACCGTGGCTACTACAAATACGGCAGCTCACTGGCCCTCTATGTCTACCTCGTCCATCACCTCCTCCTGTTGCTCAACACTATCTGCTAGAACCACCTGGGCGTCTGTTGTAGGCCGAGCATCAGAATTTGCAGCACCTACTCCTCCTACTGTTGCTCCTGGCACCATGGCACCTGTCTCCACACCAGCTAATACAAGAGCCCACACTTCGTGAGGCGCACCTCCTACATCGGCCGCCGCCACATCATTCGCCAAGGCATCAACGATCATCATCTCCATCCCTGACTGTGACTCAACATCGGACCAATCCTCCTCTGACGAAGAGTCTCCATCGGAACGGACGTCTCCTCCTGACAAACTCTCCTCTAACTGAGCCTATTGTGTAGCGTCATCTACCTCAACCACCCCGCGCTCAACAGCAGCTGCCTCACCAATGCCGAGCTCCACCGCGGTCGTCGACGGACAAACCATCCCCCCCACGACTGAAATCTCGGTAGGAGCTGTGGGGACTCGGCAGAGCAAGCCAAGGACAGGGGACGACGGGGTCTCGTCACCTGTGACTCCTCTCATAGCTGCATCTGGTGGTGCTACCTGCGCACAACGTGCAAGACGAGCAGCGTGCCGCCGCGTACGATGAGTGCAAGTATGAGCGGTACGGCCAAGGGCTGAGGGTCCATCCGTCGGTATGATGCTGACTGCCTCCAAAACGGAGCGGAGGGCGATGGATGTAGACGAGAGATATGGCATACTAGCATCATCAAAGGAATGGATTCAGGACCAGGAGGAGGATGGAGATGAAGTGGGAGGTGACATCAGCGGCGGGATGGCAGCTCGCTTAGAAGTCACGTGGTCAAGGAGCTACTGGACCATGCGCTTGAGGTTCTCAACCTCCATGTGTAGAGCGGCCAAATCTCCTCACAGAAGCACTGTGGAGTCACCCGGTGACGTATCCACTGAAGGAGGAGGTGGGGAGTATCGTACCCAAGGGGATTTCATCTAGGAGGGCGCTGTCGGCACAGACGCCAGGCATGCTGCCAATCTCGACATTAGTAGCACGAAAACCATGAAGACAAGTGGGGTGCGTGCCATGGTTGCATCGACCACTATGCCTGTGGCAGCTGCCACAGCTGAGGGTCAGGCACAGACCACGGCGCTGGCAATGCCCACGATCTCACTATGTAGGTCATGTCAAGAGCTTAGCATGGGTGATAGTCTTGTACAGTTGATCCTGGTGGCGCAAAGCACCATGTAGAGGGATACGAATGCAGCAACATCTCTCAGACGGGTTGCGATGTTGTCAATCATGGCCACAACCTCAGCCGTAATGTTGCACTACCACCACATGGTGACAATGACGCAACTATCGCAACGTGTGACCTCAAGTCTCCTTCGGTGCCGCCGATGCTACATCGGGTGCAGTCGTCAACCGACGGCTGTGTCCTCAAGCCACCTTCTTTGCTACTGCTACTGCTGCGACTCTCGCGGTGGCTGCTGCTACAGCGGTTCCCATCATCAGCTGACGGTGGTGGCCTCAAGCCACACTAAAAGGCAGAATAAAAATTAATAGAAAAACCACTTCCCAAAAACAGAGGGAGTAGGAGGCACCCCCTGCTTTTTTTTGCCCACCGAACGCTCGGCGTGAGTGGGGTACCCCTTCTCGGGGTCTTTCTCGAGTACCCCACTATAGGACACTCCTGTCCCCCTTTTATTGGTAAACTGGCTTGATCCTCGTGGCGAGCATAGTAGAGGGGAAAGCTCGCTCCCTCCTTCGCGCGCAGCCGGCCGGAGGCCGCCGGTCGGCCTCCCCTGTCCCTCTCGACCGGCGGGAGGCCGGCGTTTGGCAGGCACGTGCCAGCTCGTGCGCTGGCGCTCGGCCAACGCTCTGTCGTGCCCCCCGTCAGCATGACAGGCCTGACCGACGGGACCCCACCCCCTCCCGGAGGTGGTCCCTCATGTCGGGTCTCCCTCGAATCCGAGGGCATCAGCTGCTACAACAACTGCTACTGCAGTTGCTATAACAACTGCTACTACCGTTGCTCTTGAGGTTGCTGCCTGCTGCTGCTGCTGTTACGGCTGAAAGTGCGGTTACTGCCTAGTGTTGCTACTGCAAATGCTACCGTAGCTGTTACTATAGCTGCTCACCGCCGCTACTGCTACTACTACGAGTGCAGCACACCGTCGTTGCTACTGCAAGTGTGTGCTGCCGATGCTGCTGCTATGGTTGCTGCCCGCCACTACTATAGCGGTTGCTGCTACGGTTGCTGCTTGCTGTTGCTAGAGTTGGTGTTGCAACTGCTACACTGTTGTTGCTGCTCGCGGCTACTGATGCTGCCGCTACTACAAGCTGCTGCCACCGCTGCACGCTGTCGCTGCACGCTGCCACTGCTCGCCACCGCCATGGTAGCCAAACACGGCTGCTGATGTCACCTGGTGCTACTACTACAGCTGCTCGCCGCCGCCGTCGCTGCTGCTACTATTACAACTGCTGCTGTTGCTGCTACTATGGCTGCTGCCCATAGCCTCTTCCACTGCAAGTGCTTCCTGCCGTTGCTGCTGCTACGGGCGCTAATGCTTGCAGCTGCCGCCTCTGTCTCCACTGCCTCCATAGCTGTGCTGTTACGTAGTCGAGGTAGGTCCCTCCAAGATCTGTTGCTACTGCTTTCGGTGGCTGCACCTGCTGCCACTCACTACTGCGGCTACTGGTGTGTCTCTGTTGCACAACAGAACGAGCTGTGGCTTGTTTGCTCTGATACCACGATAAACTTCCTGGAACCTTCCTAACCGCTTGCCACTTAATTAAGCGTCAGTGCCAAGTCAATGTGTGATCACAGTCACAAGTCACGCTTAAAATTGCAAGGGTTTGGGTAGGGACACGTACAGAGTGTGAGGAAGCTCAAAATGAGTATAATTGTAAAGAGAATGAAATCTGAGCAAAAATCAGCCTAAATTATTGCTGACCATAAGGGCCGCTAGGGGTGGCGGTATTTTCGTACCTTCTCAAATTGGTATAAAACCACAGCTTTGGCCGTAACTCACTGCTCAGGTGTTAGAATCACTCGCTGTGTGCACCATAACGTGCAGAACGATGAGCTCTATGCAACGAATCCACGCCAGGTGCGTTCACATCATCTAGACATGAATAACAAGCAAAACAAGGAAATCGGCCAAAATGGCCTGTCCACTAAAAAATTCTAGAGCACTCTAAACTGCACTGAGAGCACCCATAAACGTACGAGTGCAGTTACGAGACGTCGGCGTGTGCTTTCTACGACAGGAAGCACACAAAATTTGCAGGTCTCCTCATTGCACCGGTACATGCTTCCGGGTGCGTGGGTCTCGACTATCGAGAAAATCCCAGCAACACCAGACCAGCTAGTCAGGCTGTAGAGACACATCATCTGCGTCACACCTGTCATGTCATAGCTGTTGGAGAAGTCCCTAGACGATCTGGAGTCCCGTCGGGTTGTCACAATCTCCAATACAGCCGCCGCTCACCATGAGCTCCGGGTGCACCCGTAGATGCCACGGCCATGGCTCGTGACGGGTGGAAGCCACAGACACGAACACTTTTACTACTCAGATTACGAGACTTCATGAATTTTCCACCCACAAAGAAATTAGTTCCTTGGTGTTAATTCAATGAAAATGAACACGTCCCTTTGATATGCTATATAGGGTATTGCTCGTTCACGATGCCGGACATTGAGAAAGCTAAAAAAAAGATGTAAAAAAAAGGAGGAACCGCACCGTCATGTAGTCAATCGGACGGTAGAAAATCAAAATTGAACCATACAATGCAACCAGATGATGGTTGTTGAGTCTATTTTGAACAAATAGACATGACCTTGTTATAGCAAAGATTCAACCAGTCGAAGATGTTCCATGTCGTTCAATTAGCAATCTGCATTCCTGTTGAGAATGAATGATGAAGGCACGAATGTGATGACTATACATCTTCTTAAATATGTGTATAATTAGACAATGAGGATCCCAAAATTGTACCTTCTGGATTGCGTTTTCCAGAAATCATGGTGTTTGGGTGTTGAAGACTTTGTCAACCAAAGTACGAGTGTAGCGATGCTTTTTTTTTTTCATAACTTTGGATAAGGGGCTCTCCTGTTAAAAATGGTGGGGAAATTGAGGATCTTCTGGGGAAAAAGTGGGCCTTCGATGCGTCTTCCCTGGGAATTGGATGATTTGCCAACCAAGTTCCAAACAGTGGGCAACTGCGAAGAATATTTTCAGGCGGGTAAAAGGGCATCGGCCCCAAACTTCTATACCTCATACGGTGTTATACCGAGTGGAACGTGGGTGGTTCACATGGAAACGGTGCACTGTAGTAGACAAGTTGAGGGATTGGGACAGATTAGTATTTTTCTTAAGCGAAAAATGTACTTCGATGATAACTGTCGAACAAGTCGAGCACATATACTTAATGACGAGTATCACTATGAGGCATATGTCGGGTCTTCGATGCTCGGACCGAGCGAGGTGTGCAAGGTCATGCCATGAGTGGTTGTTTCAAGAAGCTCCGCCGAGAGGTCGGGGGTGCTTTGATACCAATAAGGTGCTCTTCTATAGAATTCTAGAACCGTCATGAAGTCAACCGAAAAGTATTGAAACATCGATACGATTTGCAACATTTCTGCCGACAATTCTAGAAAGTGGTCAGAGTTGTCAAAACCTTCGGGAGAAGAGCACCGCAGATTGGAGTAGGTGGCCAAAATGCCCTTGGCCGATCGGCGTACAATTCCTAAGCTCCGTGCACACTGGGCCACAAATGTAAGGACAGATTTTCTCACTCACGAAGTTTAGGGATTCCTACATCCTGGACATAACACTTCCCCCCTTTTAGCCACGACGTCCCCGCGCATAAGCAAATGTAGACCGGTGACGGCAGTAGTAGCCATCAATCAGATCATCAGCATCTGGGAGGTTGGCATAGGACCCCCAGCTAACGCGTGCGACGTCGTAGCCGTGCCACTTGACCAAATACCCTGTCGTTTTCCACGATAACGTTTTCCGAGGATGTCTTCAATCATGTATCCCATATCCTGTCCACTTGAATAGGAGGCGTAGGCGCAACACCTTTTCCAGTGAATTTCTCCCTAGGGTCTCAGTTGTTACGCTCAGCGTAACGTGGGTGGTTCACATGGATGAGGTGAGGAGACGTAGGCAATTCGAGAAATTGAGACAAATGGATAATTTGTATTGAGCATTAAGTGCACTTCCATCAGGATCACACCGAGGCATATGTTGGCCCTCGGCATGAAAAGTCATGCAACGAGTGGTCGTTTTGAGTAGCTCCATCGAGAAGTCAAGGAGCTTTGAGAATATCGATGTGTGATTTTATAAAAGTCCACTTCCATCAAGAATTCAACTGAACAATATTGAAACATCGATATTGTTTGCAACACTTTTGTCGACCATTTTAGAAAGTGGTCGAAGTTGTCTGAACCTTAAGAAAAGCAACATCGGAGGTCGGGGCAGGTGGTTAGAATGTCCTAAGCAGAAAAGGCGTAAAAATCCTGAGGTCGACGCACAGTGGGTCATGAATGTAAGGACATAAATGCACAATCGTAAACTTTAGGAACATGTGTACGCCTGGAACGCAATATTCTCACCCTTTTAGCCGCGACGTCATTACGTGTAAGTAGACGTAGGCTGGTGACAACGGTGGTAGCCATCGGTAAGATAATCGACATCTTGGAGGTAGTTTTATGGTTCCCAGCTGTTGTGCACGGTGTCGTAGCCGTAACACTTGACCAAATAATCAGTCGTTTTTCCAGGGCGTCGATGGTCGAGGATGTCTTTAGTGACATACTCGGTATTTCCGTAAAATTGAATAGAAGACGGAGGTTTGACGCCTCTGGCGGGGAAGTTCTCACTGGGGTTCCGGTAGTGCTTGAGCTTATTGATATGGAAGACATGGTGGATTGCCATGGTATGAGGCAGGCAAAGCCTAGCGACGACACAGGTTTGCATTCGCTCGATCTCAAATT
Source organism: Penium margaritaceum (assembly GCA_023375785.1). Taxonomy (NCBI): domain Eukaryota; kingdom Viridiplantae; phylum Streptophyta; class Zygnematophyceae; order Desmidiales; family Peniaceae; genus Penium; species Penium margaritaceum. The sequence continues at coordinate 452,510 of SZWC01000065.1, forward strand.
GGTCCCAATTATCGAAGTTTGAGATTTGTCAGATACTTTCCTCAGACTTGGGTGGTTTTTGAGCTGAACAAGACAAGATTGACAACACGGAACACGTCATCATTGCGAGTTGTCCACGTTGGTCCATTCCTCTCTTCATAGTTACTCGTGTCTTTGTGAGGGTCTGTCGTGTTTCCTCTCAAACACTGGAGAAGTCTCGCCAATGGATGTCGGCTGCGTGGATGTCTCTTTGGCTTTGTAAGCCCCCCAGATTGGCAGGAACTTTGCCATAGATCACTTCGAACATAATTTTACCCATTGCGATGGAATTTACATAATTATATGCGAGCTGGGCGTTCGACACTTTGGTTGACCAATCAGTCACTTGCAGCTCGCATAATGTATGGAGAAACTGTTCAAGTGTTTGATTGGTTCGCTCATTCTACACGTCGATTCGAGGATGGAACATCGTTAAAAACTGGATATGACTGTTGTAACGCGGCATCGATTCACGCTAGATTCGGCTAGTGAAACTGTCGTTTCGATCACTGTTGATGGTACGTGGCACGTCATTTAGCTATTCGATCAGGTTGAGAAATAGCCATATTGTTCTTTCTACAATGACAGTGGTCATTTTTGGGATTAAGTGCGACATTTTTTAGAAATTTATCCCACCACTAGCACTCTGCATTTTCTTGAGCGTCGTGTTCTCGCCAAAGTGTCCACCTGGACTGTTGTCGTGACATTCCTCCAATAGAATTTAGTACAACTCCTCATTATGTGGTAAGACAACGTGGCAAGTGAATCATTGTTGCCAGTAGGAGTCATCAAACCAGAACTTAACTTTGTCGTACCTGCTGAAATCCTTGTAACACTTTATATATAGCCTCGTAATGAATGGCTCTTAGTCGACAAAAAACGTACTGACCTTAGCCATTAGATTTGGTCGTCGACTCAGAGCATCCATTGGATTTGTTTTTCCAGGTCAGTTCTTCATATCGTTGTCAAAGTTAGACTTGAGTGACTCCATCCATCGACTATGATAACTTCTGGATGTTGATGTCGATGTCAATGTTGGACATCAAGAAGCCGGACGTTGCCACTTTTTAACCAAAGTCGATGTGGGTCGGCCAAGTCGGGTTCTACTTAGACAGAGGAGTACATTGCCTTGACCAAAACTTCATTTACATATCCATTCTGACAACTTATGAACCAAGAAAACCAATTCTCCATAAGAAACGCTGGATTTTTCACCTGAGCATTGCCACTATTTCTTGCTTTCCATGTTCGTTCATAACTATCCTGTGACATTTTTGCAGTCACATGTCCACTTGTCATTCCCTTGCGAGGTCATGTATAGTACATATTCATTTAAATAGGAAAAGCGATCGGAAAGGGAAATGAAGTGGAGATAACTTATGAAAGGTAACATGCATTGCACATGATATCAAGTGCACCTACAATTCCTCTTTGGACGCTGTCCAGAGGATTTCTCAGCCTTGGCTGCTGTAGACTGCCCTGTCCTAGCTTTTGGTGGAGCAGCATCAGTTGCTCCACCACCTGCCCTAGCTAATGAAAGCACAGTCAACCCTGAATGTTCAGTGGTGGGCCATGCACCAGAAACCTCTACTACATGTGCCTTCAAATCCTTTCACTTCCTCACTCCTGTGTGAAAGATCTTGGACACCTTCTTATTGACAGTTTTGAGAGCCTCTTCTCCATCCTCCTTGGCTATTTCCTCGTCATCTTCCTCCTCCTCACTCTCCTACTCGTCCTCCAACTCATCATCAAAGGAGTCCTCATCATTTTCCCCTGCTCTACCTTCATGATCTACTATTGCTTCCCTCGTCCCTGCATTGGCTTCAGCCCCTATCCCACCTTTGTCTTCACCATCAATGCCAGAGTGGATCCCATTCCACCAGGTCAGATTCATCATCAATTGCCTCTGCCTCAATTTCTCCATTGTCCTTTTTTTCTTTTCTATCCACCACCACCTTACGCAGGTCAGCCATCGGCTACTTCAATTTCTTCTGCCCGTATGACCGCGTGAGACGCACGTTCACCCGCACCAGAAGTTTAAGAATCTTCACCTTCAGCCTGTTTCTTCTGGCCATTCACACCAGCTGATGCTTGCTGAATACACGCCTGTTGTCAGAGGAACTGTAATGCTGAGTAAGGAGGTGCATGGGAAATGCACGAAGCACAGGCAGGCTGGTGACAAACCATGCGTGGCACCTAAATACAGGCAAGTCACCTACAATGACCTGCTGTACTGCTGCTTTGGCTTTCTCCACGTCCCGTGAACGGCCGGACTCAATGTCATAGCTCGCGCATTTTCAAAACCTTCAAGCTCCCTATTCAGCTGCTCTTGGTCCTTCTCCAGCACCAGGGTGTTCACCACTGTGTTCTATGCCTCGATCATTTTCTGGTCCCCATTGGATTTATGCCCGAAGTGTTGTGGGTGGACCCATCGGGCGACTGCAAACACAAGGCAGGACATCTGGTTAGTCCATCTGTTACTGAGTCGCTCCAGTGCAAATTTCATCCACACAATATTTCATGGAGCACGGCGTCGGCCACGAGCGACAACAAGCTTCTTGATCTCCTCAGTTGTGTCCACCAGTGTCTCGTAAACAATTCCAGCCGTGCCACCTGTGGCTTCAGCCTTGCGTAGTGTAACGACAAGTGGGATTGACTATGGCCTTTACCATTAGCTTCACCATGGCCTTGACCTGCACCCAGCAAACCCCCATCTTGACAATCCGACGAACCTCTTTTTTTTTTTGCCTTCCAACCTGCATCCTTCCCAGCTCCCATCTCCTTCCACTTGGCACGGGAAATCATCTTCTGCAGGCAGTCACGCATGCTCAACATGTGCTCAAGCATCCTGTGCACAGAAGCAAAGTGTGAAGCGGCAGCTTGTAGCAGCCCCCTCCCTCCTTACTTAGCCTTCAACCAAGAGCACAAAAGATCCTTGTTCTTGAAGAATGTGACAATATGCTCGGCCTTGCTAATCGCCGCCTGGCCCCACTTAGTCTCCCTTTCACATCCTTCAGAACCAAGTCCAGGCTGTGAGTAACACAATGAGAAAAGAAGATGCTTGGTGACTTGGTGCTCAAGGTCTTGTAGGCCTTCTCGTTCATTGAGGCATTGTCAGTGAAGACGAGCACCACCTTTTTAGGGATGACATGAGTTAGGGCCAGGTCAATGACCGCGGCCACGTGATTGGCATCTCTCACCAACCCACTTGCATCCCGGGAGAAGAGGTGGGCCATCCCTTCAGCATAGACGGGGAAAATTTGAATATCAGACCATTCATCCACGCCCAAAAGCACGCCAAAAATCTCCCAGGCATGACGGAGAGGCGCTTCTATCTCCTCTAGTTCCTTGTCCATCTGTGGTAAGATGACCTCAGTAACCTTCTCCTCACTCCGCAGCCTGAAGCTTGCATTTTTATGCTTCGCATCCTCCATGAGCTCCAGCACGACTCGCTCCCGGCACAAGGATGTTGGAAGAGCAGCTTTGGCCATGAATTTCATGTCTTCTGGCACTAATTGTTGTAAGCGATGGCAAGGTGGTCACTCATCACTGTCTGCTTCATAGAGTGCAAGCTTGCAGCAGACATGGGGGTAGTGAGATGGCAAGTGGGGTCCGAGAGGTCCGTTCTGATCCTACAGCCTGGCTCTGCTCTGCGTCTGATTTTGCTGTTGTTTTCGGAACGCCTGTTGCCACCCGCATCTCCACCTGCTTCCTCTCCATTGTCATCTTAACCCAGTTTACAGGATTGGCATAGGCTTCAGCTCCCTGACCTTTGAAAAACTTTTGATCCGCACTGGTGAATGATTCATTTGGTAGGGAAAGAGGGAGAAGCCCAAGAATGGGACGAGCTGCAGGAGATACCACCTTATATTTCGTGATGTTCGGGATTGCTGCTCCAAAGTGACCTCGGATACGGTCAGCACCACTGGGGAAAGTGCCACCACAGCCAATGCAATAGAACCCAAGGTAGCCACAAGCCATAGGTATTGGATGGACAAACTTGCTCAGAGCGTGGATGAGGAAGTCTCCCATTAGCACGGGAGGCCTTGAGGTGCTGGCGGCTGCCTGTGTGTACGTTGTAGACTTGGTGCCACCAGCCATGGTGAAAAGGCTGTGTCGGCGGCACAGCCTTTGGCACTACCCCAAGGCAGTGCAAAAAGAGTGAAGAAAAATGAGTGACTAAACTGTACATGTAGGGAGGCTGCTGCTAAATCAGTGGAAGTACTGCACCTGGACCAAACCAAGGAGAAGGAGGGGGGTGAATGCCATCCATACGTAGGTTTCTCTAGAGAACGCCCGCCTTTCTAGCCTGGCATGGATTTCATGCCTCGCTAGAGCTCAATGAGTCAATGTTCTGCATGCTGATTCGGTACATAAAGAAAGCAGCCAATGTTCTAAGAAACATGCTTATGACACGCAGTTGCTCATAAGTTACCGTGTATAACCGTGCATTTTGACATCGTGCAAAGCAGCCTTCTTATTGGAATTTTGTCGACATTCCGGCCATGAGGCTGGTGCTATTGCACGGTCTTGAACAGGCCTTCACCACACTTGTTTTTTTGCCAGACAGTCATGACGAGTCGACGTGGACGTCGATGTGGACCGATGTTCCGACTCTGCCTTGACCCCGTCGATTCGGAAGTCGAAGTCTACATGGTGCATCGAGTTTGTCAATAGCTAAAATTTGGTTGCATATTGAGATATAATAGTGCGTGATGGTTTGGTACGGATGATGCATTTTCCTCCTTCAGGATAGCACCAACACATTTTGGATGAGTTCATGACTGCAAGCATTTTTTTTGTCGTGCATCGTATAGTTCAGTACCGGCCCACATAGCTTTTTCAACATGAATGTGGTCGGGTTTTCTCCACCGCTTTCGTTTGGGAGGAGAACGGCTCCGATTGCTCAATCGGACGTGTCCGAGGCCATGAAATAGTCCACCGTTGGATTTTTCAGTTGTAAGGCTGGCGTCGAGGTAAGAGAATTAAAGAGTTAAACGCATCTCGTTCGTTGTCCCTCTAATTTCACTCGGTGGTTCTATGAGTGAGATCGGAGAGAGGCGCTGACTCCTGAGTGTAGTCCTTTACACATTGACGGTAGTAGTAGCAGAAGCCTAAAAATTCTGCCTGAACATTGGTCGGTGTTGGCCAATCAATGACTGCATCCACCCTTTCAGGTCCATGGTAATCCATCCGCCACCAATGAGGTGGCCTAAAATCTCGATCAAACGACGACCAAAGTCATATTTTGAGAGTCGTCCATAGAATTTATCTTTTTGTAAAATCTCAAACTTTTTGGAGGTGTATATTGTGATCCTCCAAAATGCAGCTATACACACGGATGTCATCGATATATACGACGATGAAGTCATTGAGGTACGGAAAAAAATGCTGTTCATCGCGACCATAAATACTGCGAGGCGTTTGTGAGCCCGAATGGCATGACCTTGAACTCGACGTGCCCGTATCTCTTATGAAGTTATGTCTCCTTATCAAATACGCGGATCTAATTATGGTCGTTGTGTAGGTCGGCTTTGGTAAAAAATCGAGTCCCGTGGAGTGGAGTTGGTCATATTGTTTGTCACCTAGTAGAATAAGATAGTATCTCTTGATGGTGATGTCTTATAAAGCTTGGTAGTCCATGCACATTCACATCTCTACAGTTTCATTTAAAAAAATGTATAGGTGTCGCGTAGGATGACGTGGAGGGTCTGATGAACCCCTGGCCGAGCATCTCGTACAACACTTCTTGATTTCGGTCAGCCTGTGGTTGCTCATCCAATACCCCGGTGTTCTTTAATTTGACTATTTTTTTTTCCTTCGTTTAATTTGTACCGATATCTCGATAAACGAATTTAAAGGTACACACACCCTGGTGACTTTTAAACTTGATGTCTAGGTTATTGTGAATTTAGTGTTCAATTATTTGACCAGGTTTTCACTTTGAAAATACTTTTGTGTTCCTTATTTTTTATGTCAGTGGTTCTTGCAACGGGCTTCGTGGGCTTGCAACTGTTAGGGACGAAGCCGCTTGGCCGTTGTAATCTTTGTTTCGTACAGACGACGGCGTATTCCCGTTCTGTGGGGAATCTGTTGATGCATCGTGTATACGGTCACTAATCAATGTTGGAGTTACACATTTGGTGTCAGTTTACAACCAATACCGGTGCTTTCTTATCACTAATTACTACCAGCATGGAGAGATTCCTAAAGAAGGTTACACCGGAGGAGCACGTCTGGCGTTTGGAGTCCCAGCTCAGACGTCCCATGCCTCCTCGGCCTATCCTTGAGAGACGTCCTGTCGGTCGTCCAAGGAAGCCTGTTATTCTTATGTACTATGACCCACTTCCACCGTGTGCATAAACCATCTTGTCTAAACGAGAGACACTGACCCCTCGGTCAACTTCATGCGCCAGTATTGCAGCTTCACCATTATCGCTTTCACTTGCACAACTTCCTCTACGTGCCAAATAGACGTGTTCCTCGTCCAACATCGATGCATCAACCGCCGCTAAGCGACGCATAGTGCGGGAGTAGTAGGCATTGAATGTGGGTATCGCCTGCCTCTACAAGGGAGATGGTCCGATGAAGCCTAACGCTACAAACAAACGGAAGGGGAGGGTCCTGGAGGAGCCACGTCCCAAGCGTCGGCATCCATCCTTGCCCATCAAGCACATTCAACTTGGAGCCTTGAGCATCGAAGATCCAAAGGATCCCCTTCCACCTGTCAGTGACAACAAAAGCAACAATGACACGAACTCCATGCAACACCATCGGTCCAACAGCAATGCTTCTCCCTTATATTCTTTGGACAGTCAACTAGTTGATGACTCCACCGATACCGAGTGCATGGCACTGGTGTTCACGGACTACAAAACAACGTCCGAAGACACTGGAAGCAGCAGACTATCCAAGAAGCGTGGCCAGTACTGTGAGTAGTTAAAATCAGGATATTATCCAGGATATTCTACAGGACGGTGAAGTCCTACCACTCCTTCTATGCAGCGGTTAAACATCTCTAGCATTCTTTCCAGACTCCAAACGACCTCTTCGACCACCTGGCACTGAGTACCATTGCAGGATGGTTTGTTCTTTGGACAAAGGTCTTGAAGGATTAGTATGATCATTCCGCCACCATCCATGAAAATGGAGCCCTGTCCACCTGAAAACAATAACAAGAGGGTTCATGATAATCGTGGAAAAAAACGTGGATGGCAGACCATGTGGAGTTAGTGGAAGAGATTAAAAAAGATCTTCATTGTGCTCGCGATGCTAGAAATCCTCTCAACAGCAAGTCTATCCGCCGGGAGATCCGACATATCATCGGTCAGCACGTGCTTGATGACCTCGCTGCTTTGAGAGATCGTGCATTTGGGCGGTCGTGGGTCCGCAAGTTTGTCATCACAAACATGGGGTGGTCATGGCGTGCGAGTACTACGGCGACCCAAAAGGTGCCAGAGGATTGGGAAGAGAAGGTGATTTTTTATGTGATCAATGGTGCTCATCAGTTTCCATAAGATCCCCCCCGTCTTAATCATCAATGCCAACCATACGGTGATTCAGCCGGTTCCAGCCGCCGATCACACCGACGCACCGAGAGGTTCTTTAGACGTCTCCATCATCGGCCTCGACGACAAGCGCGCGATAACGGTGATGGTGATGTCGGCGTTTGCTGGCGACTTCTTACTGCTCCAACTCATATTCGCCGACAATTCCAAACGGCGCCTATCCAAGGGACCCCACATACGTGAGCTCCTCGATTCAGGCTGGTTGCTGTCTCACATGCCCAACCATTAGACTAACGGAAAGACCACCATGTAATGGGTCCGCGTCATCGTGTAGCCGTGCTACCTGGCCAAGTGTGCCCCCTATGGCCTGGACGACGGCAAAGCGCACGTGCTCCTGGTCCTTGATACGTAGCGCCCTCACTAAAGTGCAACCTTTTGTGATTGGCTTGGCGTGAAATTCACGCACATGCATCCGGTATACACTCCTGCACGATGCAGGCCAAAAGCGCAGCCTGCTGATGTCGGCATCATCTCATTGCTCAAGAAAAATGTAGAGGACATCTTTGCAATGTGGGCTACCTAAAAACTTGTGCAGGCGAGCTGCTAGCACTAGGAATGTCAGTCATAAAAGAACAGGCATGCAAGTGGTTCATGCTAGGATGGCACAACATTGACTCCAAACCCTAACATCGTACGGAACGCGTGTTCTTGTGCATGTTTCCAACGTGTGTTCGAACCTGAGTTTTAACACCTTGCAAACGGCATGTATGGCTACATCATGTACGAGAACGAGGGGAGAGAGGAGGAGGATGAAGTAGTCTTGTGAACCATGTAATGACATGTTGTCCATTTCCATGTTTCATTCTCTATACAAGCTTCTCTCACGCACACGACATTAAATGAAGTACAAAAATGAAAATGTTACGTTGTTTGCACTTTAAGCACTAGCGTAGTTGAGCAAGACTTTTGGATGGAAAAAGGGAAATTAAGTATGAAAGTGGAGAAAACATGAAGTAAGAAATATTTTGGATATGACAAGGTACCGTGAAAAAAATCTCAACCCTCACACCTGAAATTCGACCATTCATGCCTAGAATTATCTACGTGTTCCTCTAAATTTGTTCATTGAAATAACGATACAAGTTAAACAAAGGAAAACCATCAATTTCAAAATCAAAGAACACCGGGGTATGTGACCTCGAGCACCACCTTTCATGATGCAACTCCCTAGCCGTTCCCATGGTTGGTCTCTACACTGACTGGATATGGCATTCTCCATTCTCACTCCCATGATCCTCCGAGGATTGGTCCTCTCCTTCCACAGTAGGAGCCACCTCTTTGTGGATTTGCCTGCCAGTTTTGTGGAGATGGACGCCATGGTTGGCGGCAGTGTCGTCCGCGCCCTAGTGAGTGGCTTCAACCCTGGCTCCTGCCCCGTGCATTTCCTAACAAGACACAGCAGGCGGTCCTGCTTGAAACCTCCAGTCCCCTCGATGACCCTCCGGCAATCTTGTACACCAAGCTCCAGCTTCTACGGCACATGATGTAGCAGCTCAGGGACAAGCTCAAGTTTTCCTCTCCACCATCATCCTCATCTCATTCATATTCTTCATCTTCCTCTGAAGGACCTTCTATAGCTGCACCGGACCTTTTATCTTTGTTTTGAGCAATTCCCCCTGGTGGCATGACACCAGTGGAGCTTCATGCCCCCAAAGGTTGAGGTTTCTACTACGTCTCACAGTTAGCCTCATGCTCGACAATGCCATCAGCGTCCAATGCATCATGTCTATCTCGACTCAAACACGTCTTCATCTCCACTAGCTTCTGTCATTACACCGGTTGAGGGAGGGTGTGTACATCCATCCCATTCAACATCGACTACAACAGTGAGTACTAGATGGAGTAGGAGCACCTAGTGCTGCATCAGTTGTAGCAGGTCCATCCGTAGTGGCAGCGTCAACTTCATCCACACCGTCTGCAGTTCTAGCTGTATCAACTATGACAGCTGCACTAGCTACATCAGTTACTCCGTTTGTTACTTCAACAGCGTCGGCAACATCAGCATCATCTACAACATTGATAGCTTCATCTGCACCGTCAGCATCCGTCTCATCTACAGTACCTGCATTGTTTACAGTTTCAGCTACATCAGCCTCATCTACAGTATCTACATCCATACTTTCCTCATCCTCTAGAGTTCCAGCTGAATCAGCTCTGACAGCTACACCAACTGCAACAACTGCTCCATTTGTTGCTTTAGCAGCATCGTCAACATCAGCATCATTTGCAACATCCACAACTTCATCTACACCGTCAGCATTGGTCTCATCTTCACCATCCATTTTGTTTACAGTACCTGCTGCATTAGCTTTGACAGTTGTGCCAGCTACAGGAACTGCTCCATCTGTTGCTTCTCAAGCATCGGCAACATCAACATCAGCATCAGCTGTAGCGTCCATAACTGTACTAAGGACATGGGAAGGAGTGACTATATATAGAGGAGTAGAGAGAGTGAGCTGAGGGAAATAGAGGAGTGGCTCTGTGCATTACAGAGTACATTGGCCGAGTTGCTCATTGAGGGTTGTAGTGGACACAACTCATATGGCTCCGTTGTACCCTCACACACTATCTCACATGATGAGGATCATGAGGCAGTGGATGGCGATGACACTCCGAATAGTTTGGAGACGTCCTTCGGCCCATCCCCATCCTCCTCCTTTACATTTATACCATCTCTCTCTTCCTCTAATCCCTACACATCCCCTGTTTCACAGCCGGATACATCTCCACGTTCCCTAGTTGACCATCTGTCTTAGTCCCAGGGCCTGTGGAGATGTGCCCCTTCAAGAGACGCGACATCTGCAGTCATCCAGTTCTGGGCAGCAGAGATGGAGGTAGAGGTGCTACGTCGAGTGGTAGACTCCTTGTCTGCCACCTACAGTGAGATGTCAGCAGTGCTCAAGTATGTTTAGTTTGAGCTTCACACAGTCACTCAGGAGCATCATGCCGAGGTGCGTGAGGACGTCTCTCTTCTCCATGGTGAGTTAGCCGCCGCACATGAGCACCTACGCACATTCGAGTGCGTAATACACCCACTGCAGGAGCAATCCCCACACACACATACACATGGCCTTGTCCTCATCCTCTACTTCAGGAGCATCAACCACCATCTTCTCTGCACCCATAGCATTAGAGTTTGCTTGTTGGGACCTTTGGCAGCTACCATATGTGAGGGATTTAGCCTCTCTCTCTCCTCTCCCAACCATGGAGCATTCTGCAGCGTCTTCTCCACTCCTACACCCTCTGATTCCGATGAGAGTGATACCCTGGACCCTGCCAGCTGGGATCTTTGGCAGCCCCCATGTGTGTAAGGTGAGACCGACGTACTCTTCTCACACCACTCTGGAATTGGTGAGTGACAGGCGTTAGACCTCACATGAGTGACTTGTGCACATGGTAGCTATGTTAGCTTCATCCTCCTTTCTCTGACGACGCTTTCACATCTGTAGCCACTCTTAGGAGTAGCCGTTGCTTGATTGTTCTTCCCTGGATTGGTTGAGCTAGAGGGGGATGTACTATTCCCCACAGATGACAGTTTTGTGCAGGGGGGGCAGATTTATCTGGGGACAACGGTGTTTAGGTTCATACTCTTAGTATTCTCTCATTGAGGGAGAGTGTATTTATCTTCCCAGTTGGTACCTTGTTAACAACTCTTACAGCCCAAGGGGAGTGTTGGTGCATGGGCTTTGATCACTCAAGTTTTGATGCACTCTTCTGTAGCGCGAGCTTCGTAGTTTGTGCTGATTGTTCGCTAGCAACTACACTAGTCCTTTTTTGGCACATATGCTGCATTGTAGCCGCCTGGTTCACCCATGCATGGTTGATAGAGTTTTCTCGGTGGTCGAGATACGGACACGGTGGTTTGTGCCAGTGCTCCGGGAAACCCCATAGACATTTACCGCATATTGTCTATCACAGGTTGTGCACTCTCTTTGTGGTCGAGACCCGGGTACACGGTGGTTTGTACCGGTACCTCGGGAAGACCAAGCACAGATTGATTGAGTCTTCGTGGACCTTTTGTCAGACGTGTAGTCTGCATGTGGCTGAGACCCGGACGCCCGGTTACATGTTCCGTCGTCTCGGGAGGCCTAAACTTACATAGCATGGCTAGAGTCTGGATGGGTTTGGGGTATATTGGATATTTTCTCGTCATTCCAGACCCGGGCACATAATTGACTGTTCCGGTGTCTCGGGTGTCCTCAAGTATGTGGTTTCATGTTCCGTGACATGTGTATTCCTTGTCCGTACCTTTTGGTGCGACGGGGATGACGGGGCCTGGTGGGCTAGCCGTCAATCCCCAGGACAAACTCTCCATAGGACTCATTGTACTCTCTCCTTGATTGATTCTTAATTCATGCATTCCAGACTTAGCTTAATCTTGGCGCTGCTATTCTTCCGCTCACCACCGGAGCTCATGTCACATCCAACATGGGTCTGCATGCCCTAGACTAATGTGAGCAGGGGGCGTGATGCGCGTGTGAACATGGGAAATTTGTGTGTGTTTTGGTTGTTAGAAGCCAAAGACTCTTTAGTTTTGGTTCTTCCTAGTAAACTGTATTCTTTAGTCTGGTGGGGGGAGCCCACCTCCACATTGCGAGCTCGCTTCGTGGGGGTGGGCTTGCGCACAACACCCCCCCATGCGCACACTTGCTAATTACTTCTTGACTTACCATCCATGGTAATCTTGCTCCACTCCCTCTATCGTTGTGGCTCTTTCCCTCACTTATAGGGATATTTCCCCCCCTGACTTATTGTTTCACCAACGCAATGTTTCGACGAGATCTTCACCTTCTCTCCACCATTTCCAGTTCCATCTGTCCCATTGCATTCCTTACAGCCTATACTCTCACACAGACTGTCGGTGAAAGGTACGTCTTCGTTCCCTCATGCCTCTCAATTACTTGTGAAATGATGGTGCAAGTCACAAGGCCAGAGAATGTTTACCAGTAGCACATAAGGATGAAAACAAGATTCGTGAGTGACATACTTCCATGAAATTTTACATATTTTGTTCACACTATCCTTCACAGCAACCTTCACAGTAAAATCATTTCATTATCACTCGGAGGCGGTAAGACAGTTGCGGACAGCCTATTATGATAATAACGACACCAGTACATGTCCTTTTCTCCATCCACTGCTCTCATGCATGTCATGTTATCCACACTTGTCACCAAACAAAAGGGCTTAACGCACATCACTCGTGCCGTTGCTCAACAGAGAAAAAGGAGAAGGGGACACACACAACGCTTGGCACTGTGCTAGACAAGACCGCGTGGGGAGTGAACTTAGCCGTGCATCATAATCCTTGGCATCTTAGCAACGCCTTTTCTCTCCCCC
>SZWC01000065.1:547402-565149 GCA_023375785.1 Penium margaritaceum
GGTGGCTTGCTGGGGAGCGCGGGGTCGCGGTTGAGCGGAGATGAATTATGCGCAAGCGCGACTGCGGATGTGAATGTGAATGTGCGTGCGAGTGGTGAAGGCGATTCGATTCGCGTCTAAAGCACGCGCGGGGATCGGTCTACACGCAGCGTCGATGGCAGCAGGCGGCTGACGGCCAGCGGCGTGGAGGAGGGAATAAAAGCGCTACAGTTTTGCGCGGTCGGGTGGTGGTGGCGGGTGGCAGTGCACGTGGGCGCAGTTGGAGTCCCGGCAGCAGCGGAGGGTGGGTCACGCACGCGGGTTAGTGGGTGGGCTCATGGGCCTCGTGGTGTCAAGGCTGGCCGATCACTAGTCGGGGAACTTGAGGACTGTGCCGCGACAACTGCACCGTTTCGTGGCTGCCTGTGCGAGACATGGAACGAAAGCGGATTGCAACGCGAGTCACTCAGAACGCGACTGCTGTCGAGGTCCGTCGCCCCATCCAGCGGAGGGGAGCCATGCGCCATGGCGACGGAGCGGCGAGCCGCCGGGAGCGCGAGGTGCGAGCGTTGTTCCGCGAGCCGCAGCCGCCGCGTGTCGCGTCGCTACGTCGGCTCGCCGCCCTCGGCTAGGCTGGCCGGCTGTCTGCTTTGGTGGCTTGGGTGGCTTGCTTGGGTGGGTGGCTGGGCGGATGGGCGGGTGGCTCGGTGGGTTGGTGGTCTCGCGACGCGACAACACCTGGGTTGGAGGTGCCACGTGGGATTCAGTGCACACGTCACCGTTCGACCGTGGGGATAGGGTGGGCGGGTGGACCCGGGAGGGGGGGGGGGGGGGGGGGGGGGGTAGGGGAATCGGAGAGATCAGGGCCCAGAACCGGAATCGTTTTAATCTATCGATCGGGTTTACGCGGTAATGGACGATGGTTGCAGCCAATCATCGATGACCTCGAAATACGCGGTAGAGGTGATCGATGATTGGCCAATCGTTTCAGCAAACGACGGTTTGCCGCCACTAAATACTCCAAGGTCGTCCAGCTCATGTCGACGTGTCATTATCAAACGTGGAACAATGCCGTTGGTGAAATCGGCCCCGTGACGCACGAGACAGACCGTGCAGTAGCCGGCCGGCTACTGCACGGGATGGTCCAAGCAAACTCAGGCGAAGTTTCAAACGCTCGAATTTCAAACATTCGCAGTAAAGGCCGATGCGTATCATCGCGGCCGTTCCTACAATCGAAATCGGCTTCCGTCGAAGCTAGTGCCATCGTTGAAAAAATGCTCCTACAACTATGCCAAGCCTAGTTGTAGAACTATGTTATCGATAAATTTCAACGATAGTCGTGCCACGGAGGCATAGATAAATTTATCGATGGAAGATTTCGCGCTGAAACGATTCTCGAACATCGCGACGGAAAAGGCGCAATCGCGATTTTTCGGGAGCAGCTCGTCAGCGCTCGTCACTTCGCAAACCGCCAGAATCTTCGCGGGAGGATAGTTAAAATCTATTCCGGTTCTGGGCCCAGAAAGTCGTTGGATGCCAAAACGTTGTTGATATCACATGTGCAGTAATTTCAGTTAGGCATTCGATTTTCATGATGAAAGAGATCAAACCAGAAAGTATACGGGAAAGTACTTTAATTTCCGATTTCAAGCGATGAAGTTTCATCGCATGAAGTCCACACTGGAGACCGCCACTCTACCAGGCCATTCATGGCCGTGCAAATCAGTGACGTGCCACTCGTGGGCGAGAGTTCACCTCAAGCGGTAGGGGCGAAAGCGACAAGAGAAACTTTGTCAGCGATGCCAAGCACTCTGGGCCTGCAAATAGCTGGAAAGTTGAAGAATCCGCGTCAAGATGGCGTGGATCCTATCTGGAAAGTGCCGAACCCAAAACTCGCCATTGCAAGCGCCGCACCAAGGATGCGAGTACGAAGATCCTAAGATTGGTTTTTTCCTTATGGTGGTGGGGATGCATCAGCACAGAGCAAGCCTAGGGATTGAGCCTGACACCTAGGTCATGAGGAGGAGGGTAATTTTTGGGTCATTTAGAAATGAAATAAAATATCAAAATTTTTGTTATCATAGCAGGAAAATTTTCATATGCGCATATTCTATGTCTCACGTGGGACCTCCCGTGGGTTCTCCAGGATAGCAAGAGATGAACAAGAAAATTTTGCTTATATGGGATCATAGTGAGATTAGGAAAGGAGGTGGATCTCCCCAACGTTATTTTCATAAAAAATGGAACAGAGATGTGTATAAGATAACCCAAGGAAACCTTGTGTTGTGGAGGGTTGACTAGAAATTCGACAACTTTGGGAGGAATTCTTTGGAAGATGGTTATGACGAAGTTCTAAGATTTAGGAGAGGTTTTAGTAGGAGAAAAGGAAAGAATCAATATTCAAATTTTTCCTCTTGTGCACGAAAAAGGAAGACACTTCAATCATCCAACATAAACGTGTGTTGCATGCGACAAGAGCGGAAGAGAAATTGTTTTTGGAAATATGTAGCTCGTAAATTTTAAGGGAAGGGCTTGAATTTTGGAAATCATAGATCGTTAGTTGAAGAGTTGTGTCTAGAGAATATTTCATCCAACTTACCTCATGTGCGAGGGTGAGGCCATGTTTTTTTAAGATGTGATGATAGATCTTAGTCAATGGGAGGGTTTTATCTTGTAATTGACCTATTCTTGGATATCAGTGCGTTCTCGAAGGTCAACCATCCGTTCTTTTTTGGATATGAAGACTCGAACAAGGTTTTCTTCCTTCCATGTGTTACATTCAAGCCCAAGTGTGGAGTGTAAGGTGGATAAGGGGGACAACCCAAGAACGTATGGGCTGAGGGAAGTGAGAGATGACTTGAATCTGAGACATATGAGGTCTCTGAAGGCAAATTAAGGAATGTAGGGGTGTGCAAGGGAGAAGGAGGATCATGTGGTGAGGGCCGGTCTCGAGGAATGTGTCATTGAGTCCATAAGTTCAGATGCCCCCCTGATCTTTAGTTTCAATAATTTTCATTTATATTGTTTGATGTAGGTTAAAAAAATCAAAAATTATCTCATGAAATCTCAATTTTATGTGGCATGAGCATATGAAAGTGTGACCTCTTATTCTTGACTAGTGAGCTGCGTAAATACCACCCAAATCATTATTTAATGTAAATCCTGGTCGAAACCAAGAAACACATCATTTGAAAAATCTTGAACGCTGACTTAAAAAACTAGAGGAGATGTTTCGAGTGTTGTGATGTGAGCCGTCCCCGTCTGTTTGTACAGCTTGCTATGACCACTCGGTCGTGTCCATGCTCGTGCAGATCCTTGATGCGGACGCAGCTGGCGCGAGAGCACCAACGAGTGGGGGCTCCACCCACCAGCAGCTGCCAGACAACTGCCATGACGTCCTGGGTGCTTGCTGGGGTGCTTTGCGGTTTTTCTGCAGACGCCAGAGTTTCCTCGGTGGACTAGCTCTTGAGCCCGATTTGCATGTTTTACATTTTCTGTCCACCGATCGATGCCGGACTTATGTGTGTGACCATTTTTAGCGTCCGGCTCGAGATTATGCATCTCTAAGTTCTGACGATGTTGTGTTTGGATACCTGTGCACAGAGTTACAGTAAAAAAAGTGGATTTGGGCCAGACAAACTGACACTATCGTATGCGTCACCCGCCATGTTCTGCGGTAGCTATTTATGTTCTGTGCTTGTCAGTTGTCACTTCTCTCTGCATTACTAAGCTATTGGAGCTTATGAGACTTTGCGCGTCTCCCTAGCCTGACCCTTGCTGTTTCTTGCACCTGCTTGCTTGCTAGTGCACCAGTTGACTGGACAGTGTCGCCACATCATCAGCAGCGAGGTTAGGAAGGTTCCTAGCAGTTTCTCATATTGTTCAATATTTCGCTGTCAACATTTCTTCATTTCCTTCTTTCTTTTTGAGATGGGCCAAAACGAGAGTGGCCGCGTGAAGACGTCACAAATGGTGATGTTTCCGCACAATAGCCATCTATCCAGATGGTAATGGTCATCAAGTTGACAATAATCGTGTTGAACACTATATACTTTCCTAATCATGTGGCGGCGGAGGATGTATGCATGGTTTAGATATTACATATTATTTCAACCCAAACATCCTTCTGGGATGAATAGTAGGGAGTTGCAGTCGTACGATGGATGGATAAGAGAGGAAAATCTGGCACGACTGTTCGGAAGTTGTAGAATCAAAAGAGTTTTCTTGTACTCAGCTTCCTCCAGCTGAAAGAATGAAAAGATGCATTTTGTTTTTTTATTCTTTCGTTTCAATGAGGACATTAGGCCCATTAACCCCTTGTTCCCATTTTCAAGTAGAGGACACCACTAATGCAAGTGAGTTTAGATGAAATCCATGACAATCATCCATTCTCAACGTGTTGGGGAAGAGAAATCTAAGAAGGGGGGTTTTGACCTGCTAGAGGTAGGTTAGTTTTTACATATCTACATAACTTTCGTAAAGGATCTTTGAGTTGAGGCACACATTGATTGTGACTGTCTTGGTATGGATGGGTGCTCTGAGCAGTTTTCAATAGGATGTAGATGCCTGAAGCTGTCGCGGGTTCGGATTCCAGGTACGTTGGAGACTCAAGAGGGAACGGTGCCAATGACGATAGAAAAGGAGCTTGAATTGGAGGGCTCATGTGGGTGCCTATGGAGATGAGGTGTGTTTTTCAATGATTCATGCAACGCAGGTTTACTGCATCAGGCAACTATGTGGGTTTTGTTTTCAGATGAGAGGATGAAAGTGGTGCTATCCACGTATCCAAAAAAAGGGATTCATATTGTGGGAGCAATAGGGTTTTTTCTGAGGTGATGGCGGATTTTTTTTTCAAATGAGCTCTATCATATAGATGAAGAGAAGTGGTGAAACAGGAAGTTATTGCTGTACACCAGACTGGAGGACAATGGGAGAGGTCAGATGCTCATTCACTAGGCATTGTGTTGCACTATTGTCGTGTGATTGTATGACCTGCCCAAAAAAGTGCCGAGGAAGACCAAGATGCTACAAAGTGAAATACATGTAGTCTCAATTCGGGGTGTCGTTCTTCTCTAACATCTTTAGCTTAATAATATAGCAGGGAAGATGTGTGGGTGGAACAATGGTGTAGGTCTCTAATATAATTTAGAGATTGCGTGCTGAACATTTTGTCAAGGTATAAATCAATTATGATAATGGTGGATAAAGGACTGAAGTGCCTCGGCCAGCCAGGTTGTAAGAATTTTAGAGATGGTCTTATCCTCTATAGTCAGAAAAGATACTGGTAGATTATTTGCGATATCATATGGATCTCTTTATCAATGACGGTGTTGTTGGATGACAGATAACATATCTGTGAGAGATCGTTAAGAATCTGGTGCTATATTTGGAGGACTTGGACAGCTACATTAGAAAGAAAGAACCCACATACTTCTCTTTATAGACCGTAGGAGTCTTGTTAGGAGCCTGAAAGAGGGTTGCTTATGCTATCTCTCTTCGAGAGATCAACGTAAAAATTCTGATAGATCTTGGGATGGAAGACGTTTTTCATAGTGACGGAGGAGAGTCTGACAAAAGCTCCCAAATTTCCTTGTATGTTGGCACATGTATTAGAAGAAGGCTTGATTGAAGTGAGAGAGTACCTGAACCGTGGTATGGAGAGATTCATCCAAATCTGTTTGCACTAGAATGATAGAAGAGCTTTTGGGAGATGAGGGCTTCATTGTGAGGAAGACATAGACTTGTTTCTCTTCACTGTTCCATTTAAGGGGTGCATTCTATTGGTGGAAAACAGATGTGGATAAATTAGTACTAATCCAATTGTTCTGTAGAGTAAATTCATGTAAACATAGTTAGATATACCTTCAGGGTAATGTTGGACTTGATTTCAAGGACCAATGCTCTTGGATAAGAGTGGGGAGTACATTGTGACAAAACAATTTATCAACAAAGAAGGTGTTTAACTCCCAGAATGAGTTCCATCGTTGTGCAGTAGGGGGAGGGATGAAGTTTTAACAGTTGTCTTGGATGTGGTCTGATGGCTGAGATGTGATTTGGAGGTGTATGATGTTGGAAAATTGGATTTATAATGGTGTGCACTTGTATACTGGATCCAATCTATAGTATGAATTTGTAGGTTTGAACTTGAAGGTAAAAGCTTGTTACATGGGATGGAAGAATGAAAAAGTATCAATTTATGTAGATTTTGTAGCATAATGATGAGATGATGTACTTCATATGATCTCAAGAAATTGTTATGTTATCGCCAACGTGTGTAAAAAATTATAGTTATGTAGAAGGATGAAGGGTGCTCCACTGATGCACAAAGGAGCGGATACATCCAGGAATGAGGATACTAGGATAGTGTAAGAGGACGTGTCGGGAGGTTACAACCACAATGTCCGCTGTATAGGAGGTTGGTGAGGGAAAGGTGTGGAGGTACTCACCAAGGTGGGAGTAGAGCATGTAAATTGGAAACTGGAGGTGCATTTCGGTGAATACAGGCACATGCATATAGTGCGTATATAGAAGAGAATATGGACAACCTTCCTTTTTGGTAGAGCGCGTTCCATTGTAGCTCACATGTAGCATGCTGAGGCAATTTACAACGAGTGGTTCTTTTAGACAAAGATTCAAATCTTGGAGCTTTTTTTTACCTATTGGACGTGGATGGGTCCTAAAAATTAGTTGTGAGGAATCAGGGGTGCCTGGACGCATGATGCCCGGTAGCCAACGAAGACCACTTAACATCGGTTTGGATCTCAACGGTTTGCATGGGAGCCTTGTGCATTAGTGGAGGAATGACGTGCTGGGTGGGATGACGATGAAGGGACTACGTTTGTTGGATAAGTAGTGGAGCAGGATGGAATACAACAAGTAACATGGGTTCTAGTTTTCCTCCAAAATTATATCATGCAAGAGATTGGCCCAAGGGAGCCCGGCATGAATGGGGGCATTTCTATGAAATGTGGCCATGTGGGGATTTTTTCTACATGGTAAATTTTTTTCCCTTTTGAAGTACACAAGGATGGGGGGCCTTAGTGTGGCTTTCTTGCGAGGTGGGTGTTTGGGACGAAGGGTGGGTCATGGGGGAAGGGCTTTTTGGTGGTGTAATGTGGAGAGCAAGTGGGAGCTCGTGTGGAGGTGGAGGCTGATAAGCTTGCCTAGGTAAGATACAAAGAGGTAAACGTAGGGGAAAAAGGGGGTTGGGATCCAACAAAAATCGGACAACAAAAGTTCTACGCACATGTAGAATGAATTCAGGCATCCTAATGAGATGTAAAGCTGAAGTCCCATATCTTACAACACCCCTAAGAATATTTAAGCTAGAGCATCCTTGTTCCTTTGTCCTTCAAGAAGATATTGGAGAAAATTGTCACCATTTGGAGGCATTCAGGATAGTGAGTAAGTATGCAAGGAGAGGGAGGAATCCGTGAGTGTGGGATTGTCACTTGAGGAGGCCTATGTCAGTGCATTTTGGATGAATCCTTCAAAGGTTACCAGAGTGTTCTTTTTTGCAAGTGGGGGAGGATGATAGGACGGTGCCATTGTTGATGATGAAAGATAATTGTGCAAGTGGTCACGCTACAAAGGAACAACGTGATGCCATCCACCTTTGACGGGCGTGGTCTAACTCCTTGAAGGAGGCTACTAGTTGGAGGCTCAGGATATCAACATCGTTTGGGACCTTCAGGCTTGCGTGATGGCTTTGACATGTTGTGGAGTGCAGATATGGGCTGCCAAGTCCTCTGGATAAATGTCGAGAATGGAGCCACACTTTAGCCAGAGGTAATTAAAGTACTCTTAGTTGGTGGTAATCTCATTGAGCATGATTCCGACGTCGTTGAAATCTGAGGGGCGATTTTTTTTTTCTTTTTTTTTTGCAGGTAGAGCATGTTACAAGAAGAGGGATGTTGAGAGTCTTGAGGAATGGGAACAAGAGGGATTTTTTTTTTGTTTTGATAGAACTAACGATTTGCCTTGAGAATGGCCATCAATGGTTTTTTTCCACTGTGAACTTGTATTTGCATGTCTATGGTGAAGATACGATGTACCATGTTGTGCTTGATTCCCCAATAGTCCGAGCAGAACAAGTCCACTTAGTGGAGAGTTCGGGATTTGTCCAAGTGGTGGCACTTAAGTCCAGCTGAGATCTTGTTGAGCCTCATGCCGTCATCATGTAGGACCAGGATAATACGGATGGTACCATTTTGTAACGGCGCTGGCCGTTTTCAGACTAACTGTGGAACCAAAACGTAGGCCCTCAGAATAGTGAGTCCAAGGAGGCCGAGTGACTGACTGCCTCAGCCATTTTGGTTGAGACGCGTCACGGCGAAATGGACACGCTCGTCATAGGGCATCTTTACAATCATGCAACCTAAAAACCCTATCATTCCACGTGGCACGGCCACGTGGGAACAGGACCCTAGCGACCAACTAGAGTGGAGGAGGAGTACCGCGATGGAACATCCACCGCGGTACTCCTTTCTCCTCAAATCCGGCCACGGGCTACTTTCCGGGCTAGAGTCAAACTTGACTCTAGCCCATATATTTTCCCGGGCTTTGGCTCCTCGAAACCTGAGCCTCGAGTACCCGAAGTACCCGATAATTATTTAACGACCATTTTCAATCTTTAAAATTGTCCGTACGCTACATTCCTTCCCCTTTGCTTCGAACCGTTCTGGTTCCTCTTTGCTCACGGAGGTTTGATCATCGCGTACTTCATGATGTAAATCAAACAGCAAGAAGTGAAAACAAGATCACATATGTGAATTATCGTCATTCGCAACACGGTTGTGTCACGTTCACGCACAATCAACCACATACTAGTGGTTTTTGTGAGTATGGTCATTCGCATACAACATCCAGTGTTAATCGCGTGATCCTTGGCTCTTACCAAGATGAGGCACGTACAATCCTTGTATGTTTTTCACAAATGTTGGTGAGTCTTCACCGAAGATTCATCACGCGTGTGTATCAGTGGCATAGTCGATGCCTTTTGGGACATACATTGTCAACAATATCTTGCCAGTTTGAAAGAGGGTACATAGGATGAATTTTCCCACATTTTGTGTGGTACGTGTTCAGCAAGCAGTTGTGGTGACGCCTCCTCCCCTTTTGCAAGGAGCGTCCCTGCGACCAATTAACCGGGCGTTCCTGCGAAAACTGTCGAGGTCCACATAACTTCCCATGTCGTTCGGACATGATCTCTTCCAAGGGGTTGTTGCCGAGTTGGTACCTCCCCGCAACATTATCAATACGTGCAATCCAAGATGCGGACATCGATCCTCTCGGTTTGCAACCACGTATTCATGACCATGCGTAGGTCTACTAGACCTCTTTCAGCACCTGTGGATTGATTGGCAGAACTCAACTAGGCTCCACTAAGCCCATGCAACTTGCATGCTAGCTTTATCTTAGGGTTGGGAGGCACCAAGGTCCTAAGACATGGTTCTTGAGCACCTTTGTTATTCCTTTAAAAAATTTCACTCATCTTTGAAAGAGGCGGCGTTGGTCGTCTGGCATGAGTAATTGTCGTCAACGTCCATCATTGGATACGACAATGCTCCGACCTAGATGATCTTGGTTTCAACCATCATCTCCTCATTTCTGTCTGAAATGGGTACCGTAGGCTGCCGCTCACATCCCTGTCAAAAGCACACTGCTTTTGAACTAGGTTAGCTGAGATAACCGATCTTAATGACCATAGATTCTATCCACGAACGAAGTGTTCAACGTATGGTATTCACCAAACGGGTGTACCATGATCACAATCATTATGGTACAAGTTGGACGAACACCTTTCGGGTGTCAGTTCCATGTGATTGTGATTGATCACTTCCGAACCAAATTTGGTGATCCTGGAATAACTAGTTCCTAGATATTTCTATGATTATGTAATCACATCCAAGATTTCCATTCGAGAAATCGTCAATGGATTATGTTTGGCAAGTTGCAACAATCTGTGTTGCTTCAATGTCTTCTATTGTGTACATTTGATACTCCCACTCTTTAGAGTATTTTTCATATGCCTTATCCGAGGTACTTGTAGAGGGTATCGCCCTCATCGAAGACATCAGACAAACCACCACAATCCTGGATATCACCGCAACGACATAAAAAAATGAACTGTACTTGCATTCGGCAATGTACATCAATGAAACCATCCCCAAAACCAAGGGACTTGAGCCGCTTCATCATGACCTTTCGGGTCAGTGAGCATGCTTCGACTACATCGTAGTCATCATGATCTCTCTCGGAGATTGGTTTTGTTCCAACAAATTGGATGTTAGATTTATGTTGCATATTGATATTGCATAGGTGGTGCTATACCATATCTTTGGCATGATCAGAATCTATCCACATGATGTTTGAAGAGCGTGATGTATACGACTAGTGTATCGTGTCACGATGCCATCAACTTTGAGGCGTTTCTTAAAACATCCGAAGGATCCGATGAGAGATATCATTTTCCAAGGCCCATCTTGAAGAGTCTTTTCACATCAATATTTGGTTACAACACACTGGTCGTTATTTTGTTTCAATGTTGATTATGACTCGTAATGTGGTCGGTCACACCACCAAGATGAGGATGCTAACACACTGTTAACATAAAGCTATTGGCTTATAGGTCGTTTCCATGGTCATAAGTTTTAGACACAAAACCTAGAACTTTTTGTGATCCCAACTATGTCGTAGTTGGTTTTTAGAAAACTTATGAGATCGTCATAGTACTATGGAACTCCATTAGTAGAAAAGGAGTATCGCTCGTTCTCTTTGAAATGGAATTTTTACAGAACTGTGGGTGAACTCATATCACCGACATTGGTTCATGCACTTTTGTCTATCAATGTCCATGACATGTTCACTCAATGAGTGATGATAGACTGAAGGTTTCACCTTCAAATTTGTTCATAGTTGACATTCAGTCGATGTCGTCATACACCAGATTGGAGTCTTGCGATCTTCGACCACCGCACTACGGCGTCTCAAATTGTTGAGGACCCGTCAAAGAGTCTTCGCCCCTCTCTGACACATTTACAACCCCCGGCTCACAAGTATCCTTGTCTTTTGAACAGGGTTGTCGGTACACTCATGTACCTTTTTATCGTCGATAGCGGTCGGGTACACCAATTTGTATCCATCACTCATGAGTGAGAGGGTGCCAATGGTTTCGCCATTTAGAATTTATTCAAGCATATCATCCTTGACACGTTCAATCACGGACCGATGTTTTGCATCGGCCATGACTAATGATGCACAGAACCTTCGAAAGGTACTAATGCATCCAGTACACACTGTGTATAGGCAGTAGCATGTAAATCCTCGAGGATTATTTAATATCTATATTCATGACACGAGCTAAGTCATGAAACAATCGCATCTTCCTTTGAACGTTGTAGCGTAATGGGACGTGTGCCTGTTGTAGCACACGTCCTACACCCACCAAACCACTTGTTTGGTGCAATGGTGTCGCCTTTTCTATCCAAAATATCAGCTGATATCGTCAGCTTGTTCAAATGGCACAAAACTATTGTGATCATTCGTCCGTCTAACTTATCCATAATTGGGTGTCGTGATCGACGCACTTACACTTAGTGGATAAGGTTTTTGTGCATGTTGTGCACGTATTCCACGTATGCCGTGTACCCAACTTCACATGGTTGAAGTTCAATGGCATGAATCGCATACCATGATCCATTAAGAAGTGGGTTGTCTCTGGTGCTTGGTCATGCACGCTGACCCCTTGCGATCATGCAAGCCGTGCATATTTTGGAATTGGTGCTCAACCGACTGGGCTTTTGTAGCACGTTTCATCCATGGGCAGGGAGGAGTTTGTCCACCTTTAGCATGGTCCAATAATCAGGAAATTGTCCTCGTCACACATGATTTATCCGTTAAAACTTGGTCCGTACTTCTTCGGAAGTACCTTCCCATACTGCTATCGGTAGGACGAAGTTTTTAACTTCCAATGGTCGCCACTATCAGTGGCGATCGAGATCGCTCTGTTTTTGTTATGCCGTTTTGGCATAGATATAATCATCACAGCTGTCTGTGATTGTTTCTAGCCATGTCTGTCGGTTCTCCATTTGAAGGATTTGACAGTATGATCATCCTCGACTTCGTCGAGATGCCCTGTAAACGTCCGATGACGTAATTTTGGCGCTTGAAAAGAAAACGTGCTTGATGCACTTACCCGTAGAACCACTTTGTGCATAGATTGTATGCTTTCGTTTGGTGGTCTATCGCAAGCCAGCATGACGAGGCAACGGTTGGCTAGTTCATGATAGTTGATACAACGGGGTACAATCGGCACCCATGTTATCGGTGCAATCAGCATCTTACAACATGTGTTGTACTGTCATTACTAGCATAGCTAACCCAATTGTAACTCACGGCCAGAGTGCATTCGGCACTCACATGAGTGGTGCATTCGGCACCCATGACAAAAGTGCAACTTGCAGCTTTTGTCAATCGTGCAATTGGCGTTTACGACAACGATGCATTTGGTGCTCGTGTCAACGATCAAACTGACATACTCATCGGCCATGCATTCAACATGCTGGCAATTGTACGTTCGGTACTCGAGTGAATGCTACGACTGTATTTTCCATGTTGGTCATATTCCATTTACATTTGGCACTTGTCAATCGACCATCACGCATGGATTTTCACCGTTGCGTGTGTGTGTTGAGTGCGATCGACACTCACATTCTTGTTTTGTCGAATCCATTCAAAAATGACATCCCCAGCATCCTTGGTGCAATCGGCACCCACGTGGATTTACAACTGGCCTTTGTTTTGGTCATACCTCTGCATACCATGAGCAGTGCGTTCGGCATTAGCATCACGGATGCTTTCGGCATCCGTGATTAAAGTACAACTGGCACTTTTTACTGGTGTGTTCGACATCGAGAATATTTTTGCAACCAACACTTGTGCTGTTGCTTGTAGTGCAATGGGCACTTACGTCGATGACGTGACCGATGCCCTTATAACCATGCAATTGGCACTCGTTTTGTGCAGCTCGCACATTTCGCATTGTTACGGTAAGTAAATGAATTGTTGAGTGGTTGCAGCACGTTCGGTGCCATTATCTATTTCAATCGAGAATTCGTCTCGATTCACACCACCGTTGTCATTGTTTGACACGGTGTATACCACCGTGGTCGTTTTTGCATAAATAAAATTGTTTAGTGCATGAACAACCGGCATTGAGCCAAGTTGTGGCTTTTTAGCCGTGACCCATTTCGGGTTTTTTTTTTCTGAAACTTTGAGGTTAGTCCACAAGAATTTAGACACTGCCGGTGCTAAATTTCTTGCATTGAAACATTTCCAGGCGAATTCCCGTTCAGGACATGGAAAACTGTCGGTTTTTCTCCTTTTTGTGCTTCGGAATGGAGAAGTAAAAGAAAATTAGGACTATTATTTTTCGAAAGAGCTCAACCAGAGCTTTAAGATTTTTGCGTCAAAACCCAAGGTCAACTTGACCACACACTCGGACACCACCACCGGTATTTTTTTCACCGTTTCAAACATTTTTTAAAGCGGTTAACGATGAATTCCTCAACTTGAGGAATGTTTAAGAAGAATAATTGAGGCCTTCTCAATTTCGAAGCTCAGACTGAGCTAAATGCCGCATTTTTTCGGCAGTCAATACTGGGTTCAAGCGCAGACGTTATCTCACTTAACGCCGGCAAGCCTTGAGCCCAGGGGGGAAAACAAGGCTTCCAGAGGACTTAAACCACGCAGTTGTTCGTATACTCGGCCACATCCTTACAACTACGCCACTCGCGCACGTCAAGGCAGGTAGCAAAGTGTTCATTTTGGAGTGTTGCAGGACCGTCGAGAAGTGGATGCACGTCCACGTCGTGGCATCTGCGCCGTGGGGGAAGGGAAACGCCCCGGAAGTTTCCCTTCCACGAAGGGAAGCAGGGTTGAGGGGCTCCTTCTCCCCCTTGGCACCCATCTGCCATCCCCCTTCCCTCTCTGGCGTTGTAGATGCTCCAGATGCGAGGGAGGGGGGGTAACCGTTCCCCTATCCCTCTCTGGTGCCGTCGGCGCCCAAGTGGCAAGAGAGGCGGGTGTCACCGTCCCCCCTCCCTCTCTGGCTTCGCTGGCGCTCGAGAGGCAAGGGAGGACGGGGTTCATTGTCCCCTCTCTTCCTCTGGCGCCTTCGGCGCTTGAGAGATGAGAGAGGAGGGGATCATCACCCCCTCTCCCTCTCTGGCGCCGTCGGCACTAGAGAGGCGAGGGAGGGGGGTTAACCACCCCCGCTCCCTCTATGGCGCTGTAAGCGCTTGAGAGTCGAGGCGGGGGAGGGGGGGAGGCACCCCCTCTCCCTCTCTGGTGCAGCCGGCGTCTCAGAGGCGAGGGAGAGGGTAACGCCACCCTCTTTCTCCCTCTTTGGAGAAGAGGACGAGGGAGGCGGAAGCACCGCCCCCTCTCTCCCTCTCCTTGCACTGTCGGTGCTTTTGAGGAGGCGAGGGAGGAGGGGCGATCTTCTTCATTCCCTCCTTAGCACCGCTGGCGCTTGAGGGGAGCATCATCCCCTCTCCCACTCGGACGCCGTTGGCACGTGAGAAGCGAAGGAGAGGGACTCGTCTCTCCTGCTCCCCCTCTTTGGCGCAATTGGCGCGACGGGTGAGGGAGGAGAGTGGGGTCCCACTCTCCTTCTCCCGTTCGGTTGGACCGTGGGGGCTATAGTCCCGCCCGTCAACCGACGGGTTCTTGGCCCCTGCATCAAGCCGTTGAGGGCAAACAGCCGCCGGTCGGACGGTGTTTACTAACAGCCACGAGACAATTTTTGTTTTGCACTCCCGACCGGGGAGTAAGCTCGACCGGAGCTTTTCGTCGCTCGAACGAACTGCGTTCTGACGGCGGGTGGTTTTCGGCCGTAAATCAGGAAACACCGTTCTAAATCACGATCGACGAACATCGCTGCTTGATAGCTCGATCCCACGGACAGGCGCAACCGACTTCAGAGATAATTTCTGGAAGTTGGCTCTATTGCCAATGAAACGGCACTGTCCGTTTTGAGACTAACTGTGGAACCAAAACATAGGCCCTCAGAATAGTGAGTCAAAGGAGGCCGAGTGACTGCCCGCCTCAGCCATTTTTGCTGAGACGCGTCACGGCGAAACGGACACGGTCGTCATAGGGCATCTTTACAATCATGCAACCTAAAACCCCTAGCGTTCCACGTGGCACGGCTACGTGGGAACAGGACCCGGGCGACCAACTAGAGTGGAGGAGGAGTGAAGTGATGGATGTTCCATCGCGGTACTCCTTTCTCCTCAAATCCGGCCACGGGCTATTTTCCGGGCTAGAGTCGATCTCGACTCTAGCCCATAAAATTTTCCGGGCTTTGGCTCCTCAAAACCTGAGCCTCAAGTACCCGAATTACCCGATGATTATTTAATGACCATTTTTAAACGTAAAAATGGTCCGTACGCTACACATTTCTTTTGCTTTTTACAGGGTCTTTACAGTAGTGAAAAAAGAGGAGGTCTGTAATAAAAAGGCCAGATTTAATTGGCATACATCAGAGTACACACGAGTATGTAGATGCTCATTAGATCATACCGTTTGATATTCATCTGCATCATAAGAATTCTGTGCACATGCTTGGGCTTTGCCTCCAGGTTCTCATTAAAGTCTGGGCATTCAATGCGAGAGGAAGTTGTGGAGAATTATTATCCATTATGGTTGAAGGCAAACAGACACAAAGCCATTGCACGAAGAGTGATGATGGGACCAATGGGAGGGAGAGTCTCGAACATACGATGGTACACTGTCCAACATCTAGACATTGGTTCTGCCTCTTCTGAATATACATCAACATTCTTCTCTTCTCGGAGAATACATGTCTTTATTGATAGATGTAGAAAGTGCATGAGAACAACAAAAGCCATATCCTTGAGTTCAGACAGGGAACAGATCACTAGCATGCATCTTGCAACTATCTCCAAGTCCTTAGCATGGAGCTTGAGTGTGATCACCAGCATTTTGTGTTCTCCAAGCTGGCTAATTGTATTGGCATTCTAGGCTAGCATTTTACATCACTGCTCACTGATGTACCCACATCATGCACCCCTACGAGTCAGGCCGGCTAGCACGTGCTGCAGGCATTAGATGTGTCTCAATTCGGGAGCCGGTGGCTTTCACCGACTACCTCAATGTCATTGGGACAATCATATACCTTGCAACGACCATGCAAAGTGATGTGGCGTTCGTGGTCAATTTTATGGCATAGTTCTAACAGCAGTCTAGGACCCGCCGTCTCGATTCAGCTCTTCGAGTCGTTTTGTATGCCATCTCAACAGCGCTAGTCGGGATGTCCTTTTTGTGCAAAGCACTTAGTCATTGTCAATGGTTACACCGACAGCAACTGGGCATATGATACCAATGGTCGAAGCGTGTCTGGTTTCATCTTCCTTGTTGGTGGGAATGCCATCTGAAGGAAGATTAGCAAAAAGGGATGCGGGGCGTGCATTTGCAGCAAGGCTGAGTATGTCGCACCCGGTATAGGTACATGTGAGAGCATCAAGCTTTCTCACTTATTCGAATGGGCATCCACTACTGTGAAGTTCTCGTGACCATTCATTGCATTATCCAACGTTGCAAAAATGGAAGTACTAAGGTCACGATGGCATGCACCACACGCTCACCAAGCATATCAACGTTGTGCATCACTTTGTGCATGAACGCTTTGCAGCGGGAGAAATAAAGTTAGTTTGGGTAAACACACGTTAGTAGCATGTAGATTTCCTCACTGGGGCACTTAGTAATGGAATTTCAATTCTGCTGTGCACATTGTTGGCCTGCTGTGTGCTTTTGGTATCCCTGGTTGAGTCTCATTCTCTTACGCTGCACAAATCTTGTGAGATGCTCTCACTGTGTCTGTCCACTGCTGTGATGCCTACACCTCATTGAGTTGAATGTGTACTTGCTAGCATGTGAATTCATGTGCGTGTGTGCTATGGGGAGGTGTGTGCTTCATTGAACTGGTTACCCTCATTGTGCAAGTTGACTATTGCACATGGGTGCGTACGTCTGCAGGTCATGGGGGAGCGTTGGTGTTGGACATATGACTATGCAAGAGACCTCCTGAATACACCCATGGTACTACCCAACAGGCAAATGAAAAATTTCCACATGCACATGGAGTACTGGTTGTTTTCGCGCTTGTCTTGGGACACAATGACATCATCATCACACGCCACTCATGAATGGTACTAGAGGTGACCTAAGAATGTGTGCAAATGACGGTTCAATATTAGAGCTCTAAGCTAGACATGTTCTATGCTGGCTAACCAGTTGTGATGAGCCACTGTGTGGCATAGACATAAGGGATAGACATGCATACTACAAAGGCTTGTGGCCAATGTATAACTATTTCTGTTTCCATGCTTGCAGGTTACTTGTGTGGTATGTGGGTGGCTGATCCTAGGGAACATGCCATGGGGCTGTTTAGTCCACCGCATGAGTACCAATCACAGGATTGAAACCCGGTAGGTTGGGCTGGACTCTGTGAATAACATCAAGAACCCATGTGTGTGTATGTGTGTGTGTGTGTGTGTGTGTGTGTGTGTCTGTGTGTGTGTGTGTGTGGGATCAAGAATGCATGCATGCGTGTGGGCGTGCGTGCGTACGTATGTCTATGCATGCATGCATTGATGTACGCATGCGTGCTTGTGTCTATGTGTGTGTGTGTGTGTGTGTGTGTGTGTGTGCGTGTGTGTGTGTGTGTGTGTGTGTGTGTGTGT
>SZWC01000065.1:584202-595924 GCA_023375785.1 Penium margaritaceum
GCTCCTCCTCCTCCTCCTCCTCCTCCTCCTCCTCCTCCTCGTCCTCCTCGTCCTCCTCGTCCTCCTCCTCCTCCTCCTCGTCTTCCTCGTCGTCCTCCTCCTGCTGTTGCTGATCCTGTGCGCATGGAAACCAGCGTGTGTGCACGCCCGCGAATGCACCCACTCTTGCCATCGCATGTGGAAATGTGCGTGCATGTGCTTGCGAGTGCACAAGTGGAGGCTGCCTCACTTGCTGCTTCTGCTTCTGCTTCTGCTGCTTCCGACGCTTCTGTTGATGCTCCTGCCCTTTCCACTGTATCCTCGGCAGGGTTGGGGCATCCATTTCCTTGAGCTGCTGCTGCCGCTGCTGCTGTTGCTGCTGCTGCTGCTTCTGCTGCTGCTGCTGCTGCTGCTGCTGCTGCTGCTGCTGATGCTGCCTCTTCCTCTTCCTCTTCCTCCGTGCCTTGGACGAGGGGGATTCATCGTACGACATGCCACCGTTAGTCACGTCGGCGTGGCTACAAGCAGCAGCCTGCGAGGAAAAAATGGCGCTGACGCCTCTACCCGCGGCTTTCCGCGGTAAAGCAATGTCTCGTTTCTGTTGACCATGGCCTTGAACCGGCACTCTGATTCTGATTTTGATTGTATGACTAGGACGCGGGACGCGACGCGGCGAAGGGTACTGCGAGCCTTTGGGATCGTTGGCGATAGCGCCTTTTGCTCATTTGGGTGGAATCCTACAATCAGTGGATTCCCGCTGATTGATTGTGATTATATGGCTCGCTTGGCTGACGTGGCGTGGCTCCCACATAATAGGACAATCAGAAAGTCGCGGAGTAACAAAGAATCAGTCGAAATGCCCGTCATGTTTTATTGTACATCAAAATAATTTCCGAAAATTGAAATCGATAAATCTACACCGTCGTCGACGGTACTTGTTGCTTACGAAGCAAAATGTGTTCACAGAGTAATTTTTCATGGTCGGCCGCGCCGCTTACAGCCTCAACCGGAAGCGCGCATCAACATCGCTTTTCTGTTGATGCGCCTTCCGGGTCACGGTTCGGGTCCCTCCGTAAAATCAGTCCTTTTTTCCGTCATACACAGAAGCAAAAACGCGCGACATCCACGGGGTCGGATGTGAATTCCCGCTGGTTCGAACCCCTGTGCTGTTGGCGCAAAAATCATTAAACAATCAGAATTCGAGAGGGAAATGTCTGAAACCCTAGAATCAAAATCAGAATCGATGCGTCGGTTCTTCGCACATGCCTCTGCTNATCAACATCGCTTTTCTGTTGATGCGCCTTCCGGGTCACGGTTCGGGTCCCTCCGTAAAATCAGTCCTTTTTTCCGTCATACACAGAAGCAAAAACGCGCGACATCCACGGGGTCGGATGTGAATTCCCGCTGGTTCGAACCCCTGTGCTGTTGGCGCAAAAATCATTAAACAATCAGAATTCGAGAGGGAAATGTCTGAAACCCTAGAATCAAAATCAGAATCGATGCGTCGGTTCTTCGCACATGCCTCTGCTGCTGCTACTGCGCCTGCTGCGCGATCAGTGCTTGCCGCGCGCTCAGTGCCTGCTGGGCATTCTGCTTCCCCTTCGTTTCTGCCTCTCACTGCACCCTGCTGCCTGCACCCTCCCTTCTCTTTCTTCCCATGTCCGTCTGTGGCGCCCGTCCTCCCTTCCACCCCTTTCTTTCAACCTTCGCCCTTCCAGGGCCCTGAACCGATGCACTGATTTTGATTTTGATTCTATGGTAGGGAGGCGGGAAGCGGCATGCGAAAACGTCCACGAGAGCTCGCATTTGTTACCGAATCCACCAAAAAAGTAGCGAAAGTGAATGAGGAATCATAGGACTCCCGCTGATTTCTTCCGATTCTACTCGTATGTTGGTCTACGTGGCAGGCTTCCCAACGTGTGGGAAACGTCTTAACTGCGGAATAGGCAACAATCAGTCTGGACAGCCCGTCATCTAGGGGGTGAACCGACACTCTGATTTTGATTTTGATTTTTGGGTTGACTGGCGAGACGCGGCGCGACGAAGTGGCTAACGAGAGCTCGCATGCGCTCGCGATTGCGCCAATTGCAGTTTGCACAATCAGTCGAAGAATCAATCCTTTACCACCGATTTCGACTGATTACACCCCTGGTTTAGCCTACGTGTCGTCGCTCCCAACGTCTGGGTAACGTCCTATATGCGGAAGAGGAGAGAATCAGAGGAAATGCCTGGCATTGGGACATTCAGTTAAAAACATCTACGAAAACTAGTTTCCGGTACCGATCGAGGACATCGACAGTGTTTGTATACTTTCGAACATTTATAATTCTGAAGAAATTTCGACAGGCCGGTAAGTTCCTCGCCGTCGAAGAACTGCTTCGCGGACGCTTCCATCGGTGCGACGCAGACTGACGGCAATCGATGTCAACAGCCGCCCAAAAAATCAGGTCAGAAGTCCATTGACTTCGGAGGTCTAGAAGCGCGATAATGACGGAGAAGGATCACTGGTCCTGCTGATTCGAGCCGGTTCCCTCGTGCTCCCAGAATCACTAAAGAATCAGTTTTCGTCCACGAAATCGATCGAATCTAAAATCAAAATCAACATCAAAGCTTCGGTTCACCCCCCTAGACGTTTATCTGAAACGTTTGTGTAATCCGTGGTTGACTAAATCGGAACCAACATCGACGTGCGAGATTGAGTTTGTCATCCACGTTGACCGTGTAAATGAAAGAAGGATGTTTGGAAGCTTCGCCTTGCAGGAGCGGCGTCGCATTGCTAACAAGGGACGATACGTGCATGCAAGTGGACACGGACGAACACGACTGTGGCCTTTCTCCTGTAGAATCAGGGCGGATGTCCACCTAACTCGGAGATTGAGCGGCGCGATACTCACGGATTCCAAGTCGCTGTCTCGCTAATTCGAACCGTTTCCCTCGTACACGTAGAATGAACCAAAAATCAATGATTGAGAGGGAAATCGATGAACCCTAGAATCAAAATCAATGATTCTGGCATCGGTTCAGGGCCCAGGCCTCATCCCTAGCCCCTTCCCCTCACCCACCTACGACCCCGCGTGTTTCCGGTCCCACTCTATAGTCCTTTCTGTGTGTCGTTCCCCACCGTCTAATCTAGCATTCAGCATCTACCCTGTCGAGCGGGAGGTGGTTCGGCGAGCTGACATGGGCTCGTCAACGCTAACATGTGCTTTGGGATACGGTTCGGCACGTGCTTTTTCCTTCGGGAATAACGGTAAATATAGTACCAATTTGCGATCTATG
Source organism: Penium margaritaceum (assembly GCA_023375785.1). Taxonomy (NCBI): domain Eukaryota; kingdom Viridiplantae; phylum Streptophyta; class Zygnematophyceae; order Desmidiales; family Peniaceae; genus Penium; species Penium margaritaceum. Next base: position 587,461 of record SZWC01000065.1, read on the forward strand.
TACAGTTGCTAAGCGAATTTGGCTTTTTGCAGTGGACTCTTTTCCCCTGAACAGTCGCTTCGATTTTGGTTTCAATTATATCGAACCCTTAAAATTACCGCCCAGTGTAGGCGTTTCTCATGATTTTGTGCCCAAATGTGGCTGATTCAAAAGATTGTAGGAAGTGGACGTTAGTCGACCAAATATCAACTTCCTCCTCGGTTCCGTGGAATTCATCCATCATTGTAGGGGCACTATGCAAAGCGGTCTATGGCGACTCGACTGCCATCCAATGCGTTAAGAGTCCAAAAAATGTAATGTTACTTAAAAAATTTGAATGAAAACATTTTGAAAGAACCTAGAAAGTATAAAGCCATCACATTAAGACTTCAAACTTTTCATTTCATATGTAAAACCGTATTTCCATCCAATTCTACTCTAAAAACGTCCACACTATATAAAGCTATAAGGAGACCTTGTAGGAAATTTAATTCTTCCTCCTACATATTAGGAGACCTACCACATTGGTATAATTGTAACAAGAGTCCGTGCGAAATCATTGTGTGAAAATTCGTTCTAACCAAACCTTTGAAAAACTTAAATGGTAAAATTTGAAACTTGTGAACACTTGTTAAAGACTTCATTAAATCGAGTTCCTCTTTCTCAAAGCACAAGATGATATAATCAAAATCAAAATAAAGGCCTCAAATCCTCACCTTTTGCTACTTTAAGAGAGTCGTACCTTTCAATGTTTCACACTCCTTAAGAGAACACTGCCATGTGTGCACACGTGTTTAAGTTCCAGGTGGAAGACAATTTATGGCTTGCTATGCGGTTACATCACACAAAAAGGAGTGGTAGATCATTATAGCAAGATAAAATAAATTTTTAAATGAATCAAATATTCACCACTTTTAAGTGATTTTTGCTTATAAGACGTCAACGGAAGTCCATTTCTTCAACTCTTCACTCATAATGGCATTGTAATGACTATGATTTTTGGAGTTTCCACTAAGAAGGATTAGATGTCAACGACTTGAAACCCTAAAACCACTGATGTTAGCGGTAGTGTATTTAATATTATTTACCGTTATAGGGTGATTCTAGTCTGTATTTAAATGTGTAATAGTCTCTCAAACCCTGCTTACCATGAATGTTTTGTTCTAATATAATGATCTCTTTCACCATCATTTCACTAATGTTAGGGTCACGTAGTTTGCAAAGAAAAAATGGTGGAAATGGTATATGGTAGAAAATGCAACCATGAATTATACGAACTACCTTGTGGCTAAAAATCCTAAATACGTGAAGGAAAAATTCAAATTCTTATGCTCCATGCCACACCTGACCGCTAGATGACGGAGGAAAAAAAAGGTATGATGGGTGTTGACAACATGACATTTGAAAAGCATCCTTGTGGAGGTGTGGTGTAAGGAAACCTGGATATCTGTAAAATTCCTCATTTCAGAAAATCAAGACATGTGTATATAATTGTAACATTGTTAAGAAATCTATTGAATAGAATAAAGTTATGATACCATTTACAAAAGTTCTTTCTACACATTTGAAAGTCATTACATCTATCAAAACAGTTTAGATAGTAAGAAATATGGTTGGGACTGGTGTGAACCACATATAAGAAGGGGGTTTGGACATGTAGTTGGCCAAATGGACTGAAATGCCCAAATGTGGACCCTCTCGGGCTTTAATATTGTTTAGAATTACCAATCGTAACAACCGGGTTCTCCTTAAAAGGCCTAAATTAAAACAAGGAAACTTAGTTGAGGTTTACAGCTGATATCCTTAGTAGAGATGAATGTTACTTACTGGAAGCTTGTGACCCTTCAGGTACTAGTGGACCTTTGGTTTCCTAGTGACCCTTCATCTTCCGAGATGCCCTTGAATTGGCATGGAGGATTATGCAACTACCCAGGTGGTTATGCAACTACCCAAGTGCTTATGTAACCACCAAGGTGGTTATACAACCACCTAGAAGGTTGTGCAACTCCTTATAACCTCACAGCCATGGGAATCTAAGGGGAGACCTGCTTCAAGACTACTTAAAGGACCATCAATTCACTTAATTAGTATGCCTTCAGTTGTCATCACAAGCAGTCGACTATCAGGCACTCAAAGACCTTTTTTTCAGATCTCCAAGTGCTGCCTCCAGAACTTGGACCTTATACAATGTACAACACACATCTTCTCTGAGGTTCCTTAGTGAGGAGGCATACAGGGTGGACGCCTTGTGGCTCAAGCTACATTCAAGCCCTGTCTCCAACTCTTGGTGCACTACTTAGCTTGTAGAGCTAAAACACCTACTTCTACCACGTGTCTGGTTTTTGGACTTACTATGCGTCGGCTCTATGGATTTGGATCTTTGTACATGCATCTCCATACGATGTATGTGTAGGAGTATATCCTAATTAATTGTGTGTGCTAAATATTGTGTTTAAGTGTACTTTCACCCAGTAATGTTCCAGTTTTCATGAAGAAAATGTTTCTTGATTAGTTATGGGCAAGCTCGTGATGTCGTAAATGGCTGTTGCGGGCTCTTATGGACTGGTCAGCTACCTTGTCAATCGACCGACTGCGCTACAAGGACCTTTTGAAGGCAAGCTTGAAGTTTGACGGTGGTGGAAAACAACTAATTATTTAGAATCCTTTGCGAGGCCAAAACCGACACTTTAGTCAAATTAAAACTAAATGCAAGAACCGTATGTAGACTCAAACTTACTAGTTGGTCTTTTATGTAGCCAATTTCTTGGGCAAAGCTTAGTGTCATGTTTGCGACGAGTGAGGCGATAAGGGATGCAAAGGATGAGGGAGTAAATTAATTGATGGAGTGGGTCGTGTACTCTGGCTTGTTTCCCACGATGGAGGAATGTTGGATGCGTGGTCAAACCCCAACTAACCTGATGTTTGAGATCCCTGCCGCATGCAACTACACCAACCAATAATTTGAACTCAGTTCATCTCCATTGAACTGGCGCTTCAACTAAATTTTGAACTAATTACTTAGTTGCTTTCGCGCTTTCGCCTGAATAATCTGTTAAGCGCACAAACCCTGAGTTGGTGAGACCACGGCCTTGAACGGACGTCATGATTTTGATTTTGATTGTAGGGTTCCATAGATTCCTTCTCTAAATCAAATTCTTTTATGATTTTGCGAGTAGGAGGGAAGTGGTTCGAATCCTCGGGTCATCTAGTAGGACTCCTCTTAACTTGCGCGTCATGGTGCCCGATATTGACGGATGTCATCCCTGATTCTTCGGAAGCACATCGAAGCTTGCAGCGTGACTCATGGGTGTGTCGACTTTGGCAGCCTACTCGCACACCCATTGCTTGTCCAAAGCCAAAAAGTTTTTTCCTGTGCGTTTGGGAAGAAGAGAGCGTCGCTTTGACGTGAAAGTACTTCTTATATCACGGTTTTTCTCTAGAATCAACATCATAGTTATTTCCGCCGTTACCCGGATTCTGGGAACGATGCTACGTAGGATAAAATCAGCTCCAAAACAGAAGAAATCGGCGGGTCTCATGTGATTCTTGGTTTCTTTTCGCCACTTCCTTTGGCGGATTGGGAAACGGTTGCAGGCTCTCACGAACGATTTCGTCGCGCCGCGTCCGGCCCCCGATACATAGAATCAAAATCAAAATCAGAGCGTCGGTTCAAGGCCCACATGAGTTGCAGGTTCAGGTGCATCCACTAACGGGTTGAGGAGGAGGAAATGAATTCCGCTTCCCCTGCCCACCACCGAACGTCTGAGAACCTAAGGGTAAGTTTGGATGGCGTCGCATTGACAGTGCTGTCCTCGAAATCCGTGCGACGTCCAGTTCAGCGTACTGTCTCGCGTGTGCGACCGCGGAAGTCGTACGTCCGGTGGTTGTCCTCCGGACGCCCGACCGCACGGTCGTGCGACGTAGGAAGGCTCACGTCGTGCGCCCGTAGGCAGCTGGAGGACGTCGCACGGTTGTGCGAGGCCATCCAAACTTACCCTAACAGTGGTGCAGTCCAAGCGGTGTGTGGAACGCCTGCTGGAAGGGAGAAGGATTGAGGGAAGGGGGTTTGGCGAAGTGGGGAGGAGATTTCGTGTTTGGAGGGTTGGGAAGCGGGCAATGCCTTAGGTGCTGGCGGGTGGGGGACTGAGGAAAAGGCAGGGGAGTGGGGAGGGCGGGATAGGAGAGATTAGGGCTCTGAGGAAAGAGGCGTGAGAGTGAGTGCCGAAGGAAGAGAGAGGGGAAGGGCGAGAGAGGGGGGGCGAGAGGGGGGGGGAGAGAGAGAGAGAGAGCGAGAGAGAGAGAGAGCGAGAGAGAGAGAGAGCGAGAGAGAGAGAGAGCGAGAGAGAGAGAGAGCGAGAGAGAGAGAGAGCGAGAGAGAGAGAGAGCGAGAGAGAGAGAGAGCGAGAGAGAGAGAGAGCGAGAGAGAGAGAGAGCGAGAGAGAGAGAGAGCGAGAGAGAGAGAGAGCGAGAGAGAGAGAGAGCGAGAGAGAGAGAGAGCGAGAGAGAGAGAGAGCGAGAGAGAGAGAGAGCGAGAGAGAGAGAGAGCGAGAGAGAGAGAGAGCGAGAGAGAGAGAGAGCGAGAGAGAGAGAGAGCGAGAGAGAGAGAGAGCGAGAGAGAGAGAGAGCGAGAGAGAGAGAGAGCGAGAGAGAGAGAGAGCGAGAGAGAGAGAGAGCGAGAGAGAGAGAGAGCGAGAGAGAGAGAGAGCGAGAGAGAGAGAGAGCGAGAGAGAGAGAGAGCGAGAGAGAGAGAGAGCGAGAGAGAGAGAGAGCGAGAGAGAGAGAGAGCGAGAGAGAGAGAGAGCGAGAGAGAGAGAGAGCGAGAGAGAGAGAGAGCGAGAGAGAGAGAGAGCGAGAGAGAGAGAGAGCGAGAGAGAGAGAGAGCGAGAGAGAGAGAGAGCGAGAGAGAGAGAGAGCGAGAGAGAGAGAGAGCGAGAGAGAGAGAGAGCGAGAGAGAGAGAGAGCGAGAGAGAGAGAGAGCGAGAGAGAGAGAGAGCGAGAGAGAGAGAGAGCGAGAGAGAGAGAGAGCGAGAGAGAGAGAGAGCGAGAGAGAGAGAGAGCGAGAGAGAGAGAGAGCGAGAGAGAGAGAGAGCGAGAGAGAGAGAGAGCGAGAGAGAGAGAGAGCGAGAGAGAGAGAGAGCGAGAGAGAGAGAGAGCGAGAGAGAGAGAGAGCGAGAGAGAGAGAGAGCGAGAGAGAGAGAGAGCGAGAGAGAGAGAGAGCGAGAGAGAGAGAGAGCGAGAGAGAGAGAGAGCGAGAGAGAGAGAGAGCGAGAGAGAGAGAGAGCGAGAGAGAGAGAGAGCGAGAGAGAGAGAGAGCGAGAGAGAGAGAGAGCGAGAGAGAGAGAGAGCGAGAGAGAGAGAGAGCGAGAGAGAGAGAGAGCGAGAGAGAGAGAGAGCGAGAGAGAGAGAGAGCGAGAGAGAGAGAGAGCGAGAGAGAGAGAGAGCGAGAGAGAGAGAGAGCGAGAGAGAGAGAGAGCGAGAGAGAGAGAGAGCGAGAGAGAGAGAGAGCGAGAGAGAGAGAGAGCGAGAGAGAGAGAGAGCGAGAGAGAGAGAGAGCGAGAGAGAGAGAGAGCGAGAGAGAGAGAGAGCGAGAGAGAGAGAGAGCGAGAGAGAGAGAGAGCGAGAGAGAGAGAGAGCGAGAGAGAGAGAGAGCGAGAGAGAGAGAGAGCGAGAGAGAGAGAGAGCGAGAGAGAGAGAGAGCGAGAGAGAGAGAGAGCGAGAGAGAGAGAGAGCGAGAGAGAGAGAGAGCGAGAGAGAGAGAGAGCGAGAGAGAGAGAGAGCGAGAGAGAGAGAGAGCGAGAGAGAGAGAGAGCGAGAGAGAGAGAGAGCGAGAGAGAGAGAGAGCGAGAGAGAGAGAGAGCGAGAGAGAGAGAGAGCGAGAGAGAGAGAGAGCGAGAGAGAGAGAGAGCGAGAGAGAGAGAGAGCGAGAGAGAGAGAGAGCGAGAGAGAGAGAGAGCGAGAGAGAGAGAGAGCGAGAGAGAGAGAGAGCGAGAGAGAGAGAGAGCGAGAGAGAGAGAGAGCGAGAGAGAGAGAGAGCGAGAGAGAGAGAGAGCGAGAGAGAGAGAGAGCGAGAGAGAGAGAGAGCGAGAGAGAGAGAGAGCGAGAGAGAGAGAGAGCGAGAGAGAGAGAGAGCGAGAGAGAGAGAGAGCGAGAGAGAGAGAGAGGGAGGGAGCGGGAGGGAGGGAGGGCGGGAGGGAGGGAGGGAGGGAGGGAGAGAGGGAATCTAGCGCAGCCACAGACAGAGATGGGAAAGAAGAAGATGGGAAAGGCGAAGATGGAAAAGGCAAGTACGGGGAAGGCAAATATGGGAAAGGCTAATACGGGAAAGGCTAAGATGGCAAACACACAAATGGGAAAGGCAAAGACGGGAAATGCAAAGACAGGAAAGGTGAAGATGGAAAATGCGAAGGCCACATGGGATGCAGCTGAAACGGCTGCAAGGCGTAAAGAGCACCAGCGTCACACGCCTTTTCTTCGGAGTGCAGCCAATGGCGACCTCGCTGTGGGCGGAAGTGCCCCGCTGTTTTCAGAAGCACAGGGTAAAAGGAAGAGAGAGCAACATGAGCAGTGGCAGGAGCGGCAGCAGCAGCAGCAGCAGCAGCAGGAGCAGGAGCAGCAGCATCAGCAGGAGGACGAGCAGAACCGGCAAGAGCAGCAGCTCGCATGTGGGAGAGCGGACGCACGTGCACGTGCACTAGCGCACGCGTTGACGATTGTGGGTTCGCGGGAGGGCGTGCACACACGCGCTCGCTCCTTGGCACTGAAGCTGCAAGAGCAGCAGAAGCAACAGCAGCAGCAGCAACAGCAGCAGCAGCAGCACCAGGAGAAGGAGATGGAGGACGAGGATGACACATCTCTAGCACAACGACGGAAAAGGCAGAGACTGCATGAAGAGGAGCACTACCACCACCTCCAGCACCACCACCCACAGGAGCAGCAGCAGCAGCAGCAGCAGCAGCAGCAGCAGCAGCAGCAGCAACAGCAACAGCATGATGAGGAGCAGCAGCAGAAGCAACAGCGTCAGCCCCTTCACATGCCTCACCAGAACCACCCTGCAGTCTCTGACCTTGGAGGCGGGTCAGGCTGCAGTATTCCAGCTGGTGCGGCAAAAGAGGGACAGCAGGCTCTTGTACCAGCAAGAGTCGTAGCAGCAATGGACGCGATGGTGGCAGCTGCACGAGCAGCAGGAGAGGCAGACGCAGCAGCGGCGAGGGCCGCTGCAGCATCCGTGGTGCCCGGGGGATGTGTAGTGTCGCAGTCACACGGCGATCAAGGTTGTTTCCAGCAGCACACCGAGGGCCAGCAGCAGCAGCAGCAGCGCCAGCAGCTCCAGCACTGCCGCCTTCAGGGCTGCGATCATGGCGAGCAACAGTAGTGGCTGAGGTGCGACTGGCAGCAACAGCACCAGGACCTTGTTGGCACGCGAGCAGCACCGTCCAGGGTCGCAACAAGTGCAACGGCAGCGGCAGCAGCACCACCAGGAGCAGCAGCTGCTGCTGCTGCTGCTGAGGCAGTGGCTGCAGGTCTAGTTTCACGAGGGCGTCGTCGTTACACGGACCTGGAGGGCGTGGAGGCACGCACACAAGACACGGCGCACAAGCAAGCAATGGCTGGTTGGTGGGCGAGCGTGGGCGTAGGAGCATATGTGAGTGCTGTCTTGTGTCATGTCTGCACAGAAATCCGAGCTGAATGGCGTTTACCGACAGCCCCATGGTTCAGAAGCTCGGGGCTCGTGCCCGAGCTCCAAGGTTGCTGACATTTGTTTTGTTTTTAGAACGGCCTTGAGCCAAGACAGGTGCAAGTAGAGAAAGCAGCAGTGGAAGCAGCAGCAGCAGCAGCAGCAAGTCCTTGCACGTCGACGACCATGTTACTACGATTCTGTTGGTTGCCTTTGCAGACTTGGCTCCCCCATTCACCGCCTTCACTAGCGCCTGCACTGCACCTGCCGCTTCCGCCTATCACTGACCGTGGAGGATGTGTGATGGCAGGGATTCGTGTTGCGGGTGTCAGCTTCATGACCGGCGTCGTGTATACCGTCTGTCACACACTTCTGCATGGCAATGCATGCTTATGTTTCCCCCGACCTCTGACATTCCTGGGAAGGTCCAGGCCTGTCGACCTATCATGTCCGCCTCAACCTCGATCTGTTGCCAACACTCAGTGCTATGCAGTGAGTGAGCGCATTCTACAGGATGTGCTCAGTCTCTCTCCCTTTCTCCATCTTGCCATCTTCCACCACACACTGTGCCTTCCTCACAGTATCCCTTCTCTCGCTCAGATTCATCCTCTCAACGTTTCCCTTCCGTCTCTCCACCTCCCGCCCGATCGGCCGCCTACTTTTCTGTCTGTCCTTTTCCCCGGCCCTCTTGCCCCTCCCTCTCTCCGTCCTGCCCTCCCGTTCTTCCTCAGTTCCCCCTGTCCTGCCCCCTCCCTCCCTCCCTTCCTCCCTCCCTCCCTCCCTCCCTCCCTCCCTCCCTCCCCCCCCCCC
>SZWC01000065.1:615536-628083 GCA_023375785.1 Penium margaritaceum
AGAGAGAGAGAGAGAGAGAGAGAGAGAGAGAGAGAGGGCGGGGGATATCTGAGAAATGGAGAAAGGGACAGAGGTTGGAGACAGAGGGAGGCAGAGGGATAGAGAAAGAGGGAGCGGGTGAGGTAAAGGGGAAGAAGGGGAGATGGGGTGAGAGAGAGTGAGGGGGAGCGAGAGGCGTCGAGGGAGAACAAGGGGGACAGGGAGAAAGAGATGCGTCACAGCCAGCATAAACCTCATGAAAAGCAGGGGGACAAGGAAGGGCAGAAGGGCATGATTAACCATACCTCAACACTCTCCATCCAGTGGAACCCTTCTCTCGAGCAGGTCCAATGTCTAATTCGTGCACTTTGTTTATCCATTATTTTTTGGGTGATTTGAATGGTCAGCTGCACCACGTATTGAGTTTCTCCATGAGATCACTCCAGAACCGCAAAGTGAAGCGTGAATTGCTATTGGTGACCACCAACTGTGGCATTCCACACAACTGGATTACTTGACTAAGGAGGAGTTGTAATGTCGTAGCAACTGTGATACTATTTGCACATGCGATAAATGTGCCGTCTTGGAAAATGTATTCACCACAAGTACGGTGTTGTTACCTTGCTCCTTTACAGGCAATCCGTTGATGAAGTGTGTAAGATGTCTGTCCATGACCATTTCAGTACAAGAAGTGGTCGTAGCTCCCTGGTGGCTTCATCCTCCGTGCCTTAATGTCTTGACACACATCATAGTTACCTACAAACATCTTTCAGTCAATTTTCATCGACGGCCACCAGTGTTGGCGTGCCAAGGCCTTGAGCGTCTTTTTAAAACCATATTGAGCCGAGTAGTTTGTGTTATGCGCCTCCTCCAATAACAACTACTTCAATAGTGGATAATTTGCACAGCACTCTTCAACTCCTGTTCCGTTTGCCAAGACATCCTGCTGCCTAGGTTTCCGCTGGAAAACCTAGGCAGCAGGTTGGGGCAGCAGCGTTGTTGATGCAGCGTGCGGGCTTCCACGCTCGTTGCTTAAGTCAGCTGCCCCCTCAGTCTGCTCCTCTAGAGTCTAAGTCTGGAAGCTCTGGGTTTGTTACTCAGAAACGCGCGCGTCAGTGTTAGCGCCAGAAAGCAGCTGAAAACTGAAAGTGACTGATTAGGAATAAAGAAATGAGCAACAATGGGAGACTCCTCCAAGTTCTAGCTCCCCCCCACTAGTGTAGAACTTGTTACTCAGCTAACCAGCCAATCAGAAAATAGTCCTAGACCTATTTTCTGGCAGGCAGGGTTTTCTCGGTGAGCCCTGCCAGACGCCCAACAGCCCAAAACCCGGGCGTCGTCCGTTTTGCCTGAAAACTGGACCATACCATAATACTGACGCTGTGAACGCAGTCATGCGGTCAGAATCAGCTGAAAAAATAGCAGCGAAGAGTTATGGCTGCCCGAACCCGGGCAGTGCCTACGACAGTAAGTGACACCACGCAGGACCACACAGCAAGAGACATGGACCCTAGGCATAGCATGACGATGCAGACGCAATGCCACAACCAGAAACAAAGTTGAGTGCATGGAAACAGCATGGCAGTGACCGCCGGCGGCCCCACCGCCGCGGAGGCCTGCTGATGGAGCTGAGCGCATCGCCGTAGGGAGGAGGCTTCAGCGAACGATGCGTGGGCCTCAGCGCGCTTCGGCTCCACCACGCAACACTCTAGCAGCGTCAAGTCTCGCTGTCAGTCATCTGCACGCCGATGTACACAAGCCGGGAGGACACAACAGAGTACAATGAGAGATACGCGAAAACCAACACTCCCCCATGACTCACAGGCGTAGTGCACATATACGGGCAGAGACACAGACAACAACCAGACTCCCCCAGACCACGCAGAGATGTAAGCAAGGACAAAGAGAGCAACTCACGGACGCACGCCGACCGAACTCACAGCCTTCTTGAACGAGTCACGCTTCAGTGCCTTGGTCAAGAAGTCAGCCAACTGTCATGCTGTCTCAACCCACACGATGCTGATACTGCCGTCATGCAACAACGAACGCACATGGTGATACTCAACGTTGATGTGCTTTGTGCGTGTGTGATGCACACCGTCATTATCGGCGATGGCCATGGCACTCTCATTGTCACAATGTAACGTGATGGATGCGACAGGCTGATGCAACTCGGACAACAAACGACGCAGCCACACACTCTCACATGCGCCTGAGCCAAGAGCCACGTACTCAGCCTCAGTAGTGCTGTGTGCAATGCACCCCTGCTTGCCACTGCGCCAAGACACAGCTGTGCCGCCAATCAGAAAGATCCAGCCTGTGCGACTCTTACCGTCCGGACTGCCGGCCCAGTCACTGTCGGTGTATCCCACCGCGACCACAGACGGCTGACGGCGGAACATGGGACCTCGCCGAGGAGTCGAGACAACATAGCGCAGTACTCGGATCGCGGCCTCGTAGTGGAGGTGACGCGGCTCCTGAGAGAATTGGGCAAGGAGGTTGACGGTGAACGCGATGTCTGGACGCGTCGTCGTCATCAGGAACATCAGTGACCCGATGACTCGCAGGTACGTGGTCACGTCAACTGGCTCCCCCACAATAGCTGGATCAGGACTCTTCAGCTTCACCTGGCCATCGGGTGACATGGGTGAGGATGCGCTCGGTACGAGTGGCAGGTCCTCCGCAAAGCGGGTGGACAGAGTCTGCACATAGGCAGCCTGGTGGATGTGCAGGATGCCCTGGGAGCGATCATGCTCGAGCTCCATGCCCAGGAAGACTCTGGCAGATCCGAGATCCTTCATCTGGTAGGCGGCGTGCAGCAAGTCCTTGACGTGCTGGATGGCAGCCGTTTCTGGCGACGCAATGAGGAGATCGTCGCCGTAAACCAGAACAGCGGCGAAAGTCTGGCCTTGCGGACTGAAAAACAGTGCGGGGTCAGCGGTGCTGCGTTGGAGTCCGCCTCGAAGGAGCGTGCTGCTGATTTCTTGGTTCCAGCACCGAGACGACTACTTCAGGCCATAGAGGGCCTTACGTAGTCGCCAGAATCTCCCAGTGCCGTCGTCGAAGCCTGGGGGCTGCACCATGTAGAGCTCCTCACCCTCCAGTGAGCCATGGAGAAACGCGTTGCTCACATCCATCTGATGCAGCTCCCACCCATGCTGGGCGACCAGGCTGAAGACCGCCCGGCTCGTGGAGAACCGGCCAACTGGGGCAAAGATCTGGTTGTAGTCGACCCCAGGAATTTGGGCAAACCCCTTGGCTATAAGGCGGGCCTTGTACTTGTCCAAGGACCCGTCGGGCTTCCACTTGTGCCGAAAAACCCACTTGGCGCTGATGGCCTTCCGACCTGGAGGAAGGTCGACGAGGTCGTACACATGGTGCTGTCGGATAGCAGCGAGCTCATCGGCACAGGCAGCGTCCCAGTGTGCAGACTCAGGAGAGGCTCGTGCCTCGCGCAGGGTGGTTGGGTCCTCCGGGCGTGCTGTGGAACGGACTGAGAGAGCGTGTGGATCTCGAGCCCCTGGTGGGATGCGCGCGAGTGCAGCCACGACAGTGTGCCGATGCTCGTGATGGAGCATGGCCGAGGTGGTCAAGCCGAGGGCCTTGGTGCCAGGGTCCCCACTCATGACCGTGGGAGTGGAGGAGACACATGGAGCCATGGGGGGTCGAGGCACCACGGAGCGTGGTGCGACAGTCCGTACGCTCGTCGACGATCTGGGTCGGAGGCTGTCGCCTGGGCCACGTGTGTAGCATGGCAGGGCAGGAGATGGCACTGAGTCCGATGGGCCAATAGAGGCAGACGGGGTTGCTGGCCCGGAGGGGCCAGCGGATGCAACCCGGGCAGCTGGCCCAGATGGGTCGGCGGACGCGACTGGGGCTGCTGGCCCGGAGGGACGGGCGGGCGCGTCTGGGACTGCAGGACCGGAGGGGCCAGCGGATACGACTGGGGCTGCCGGTCCGGAGGGACCATCGGACACGACTAGGGGCTGCCGGTCCGGAGGGACCAGCGGACGCGACTGGGACTGCCGACCCGGAGGGACTGGCGGGCGCGTCTGGGACTGCCGGCCCGGAGGGACTAGCGGACGCGACTGGGGCCGTGGGCTCGGAGGGGCCGGTAGACGCGACTGGGGCTGCCGGCTCAGAGGGACGAGCGGACGCGACTGGGGCTGCCGGCTCAGAGGGACCAGTGGACGCGACTAGGGCTGTTGGCCCGGAGGGACCAACGGACGCGATTGGGGCTGCCGGCTCAGAGGGACTGGGGGATGTGTCACCCGGAAGCGACAGGACGGAGGACGGACTCACTCTTCCACGCGACGGGATAGACAGAAACGAGCCGGAGCGAATGAGGTCGTGAGGAAACAGGTCCTCGAAGAAGAGTGCATCCCGGGACTCCACGATGCAGTGCCAGGAGGGATCCCAGAAGTGCCAGGCCTTGGACTGATGAGAGACACCGAGGAAGGTGCAGGGACGTCCGCAGGGGATGAGCTTGCCATCCCGCTGTGGGACGGGCAGCCACACCACGGCCACGCAGCCCCAGACGCGAGCCGGGCGGAGGTCAGCGCGCTGCCCGCACCAATGCTGGTAAGGCGTGGACTGGCGGGGAAGGGGACCATGGGGAATCCGGTTCCAGACCCAGGTCATGTAGGCCATGGCTTCAAAGTAGAAGCCATCGGAGAGACCGGACTTGATTCACATGGTGCGGACGGCGTCGGCCATGGTACGGTTCCACCGTTCGGAAACACCGTTCTGGGCGGGCGTGTAGGGCGCGGATGTCTCATGGTGGATGCCGCGTGAGGCGAGAAAGGTCGTGGCCTCGCCCATGTACTCACCACCGCGATCGGAGTAAAAGTGGCGAAGAGGACGGCCACACTCGCGCTCCGCAAGAACGAGCCAGTCCTGGATGGTGCGGGCGACATCGCTTTTCTACCGAAGGCAGAAGACCCAGCGGTAGCGAGAGTAGTCGTCAGTGAGGGTGAGGACATAGCGGCCGTGCTCACTGACGGAGTCGGTGGGGAGAGGGCCCATGACGTCCGAATGGACAAGGTCAAGAGGGGCTGACGCACGGGAGGAAGAAAGAGGGTACGTGGACCGGTGCATCTTCCCCTGAGGGCAATCAATACACTCAGTGGGGCACGGGAGGGAGAAAGTCTCCGGGTCAAGGCCCTTGGCAGGCTGGGTGCGGAGCATGCTATCTACCGCGGCGGAATGGACGTGGCAAAGGCGGCGGTACAAGAGGCGAGTGTGCGAAGGGGAAAGCGTACTGGTGAAAAACACATGGCCTGTGGCGACAGACGGGGAGGAGACGGAAGGGGAGGAGGAGAGAAGGGGCACATGCCACAGGTTGCCATGGGCGGTGGCCTGCAGTACTATGAGACCAGACGGACGCAGCGACACAGTGTCAACACCACGCGAGTGCACAACGTCCATGCTCATGCGTTTAAGTGCAGTGATGGACAGGAGGCCGAGACCAGGGACGAAGAGGACATCAGTTAGAAAGACGTCACCGGCAGGACCACGGAAACGAACAACGCCAACACCACGGACACGCAACACCTGTCCGGAGCCCGTCCGGACACTGGAGACATCGCCTACAGGACCGACCATACTGAAGGCCTCATGAGAGGCCGTCATGTGATGCGTGGCCCCGGAGTCGATGATCCAGGTCTCAGCGGGGTCCTGGCCCGGGGTCGTCAGATCGCTGACGGTCACATGGTAGCAAGCAAGGGACGCGGACGTGGTGGAAGTAGGCGCGAACCGAGACTGCCCATCGTTAAGCCATGCAACGTCATCATAGGAAGGGGTAAAGGAGACCATGGGAGACGATGCGACAGACGAGGAAGCGGGACACGACCGTAGATCAGTCTCAGTCATGCAAGGCGGGGCAGGAGAGCAGGAGGTGATGCAACTGGCACTTCCCTGGGGAGGAGGGCGCGTCAGGTCGAGCTGGAGCGCGATGAACTGCTCCAGCTGACGCTCACGGAAGGACGGCCCGGGAGTGTAGACCGAGTGCAGAGTGACGGCACCGGAGCTCGGGTAAGGGAGGGACAGCGCCGGCGACGGGAACGGAGGCGCCGACGGCTGTGGCGCGGGTGTCTGCGGGACTGGCGGAGCTGGCAGAGTGGCGGAGCTGCTGGACGAGGTCGAAGTGTCAGGGCCAACAACAGCGACGGCGGCAAAGGCAAGACGGCGCTCCCGCTGGCGATGCATGGTGGTGATGACGCGCACCTCGTCTGTCGGGAGAGGGCACGTGTACCACCCATGCCCGGGCTGGCCACAGTTGTGGCAGACCGAGCCACTACCGCTGGACCCAGTCGACGGCTGCTGTTGCTGCTGTTGCTGTGGATCCTTGCCTTTCTTGTTCCGGCTCTTCTTCTTCTTCCCCGAAGACGATGAGGTAGCTGCGGCGGGGGAGGCGACAGCCATGGAGGCAACGGCAGGGGAGGCGACGGCAGGGAATGCAAGAGCTTCCGTGCGAAGGAGCTGGGACTCCTGGCGAGCTTCCTCAATGCGGAGGAAGAGCTCGTATGCCCAGGGCATGAGGGTGCCCTGGGCCGCCATGGTGGAGAGGACGTCCTGGGGTAGTGCACGAAGATGTCCGCGTACGCGCTGGTGGCGCCGCGCTTGATTGTGAGGAGCGCGGACAGAGGGGGTGGAGCAGATTTGCCGAGATGACGAAGGATGTCCTCCGTCCGTTGCCAGTAGACAGTGACTGTCTCGGTCTCCCCCATGTGCAGGGAGTTGAACTCCCGGAGCAGACGGCTGATCTCAGCATCGCTGGACAGGCGATGGGGCCTGGTGAGGACGTGCCATGCGGCTGCAGGATCTAGGATGTCGCCAGAGGTGAAGTCGTTGAGGAAAGGCTCTAGGGCCAGGCGGGAAGCTGGAGGGGCGACTGGGACGAGGGAACGGACGGCGCGACCAGTGTCATACAGCTGGTCGGCCTGGGTGGAGTCATAAGGGAGGGTGTAGTATGCCCACAGGCCCCCACCTTGTGCCCAGATTCGGAAGCTGAGCTCCCAGCTCCGGAATTGCTCACCGGCCTGAAGCGGCGGCGGCGGTGTCTCAAAGTCCTTCTGCTTGCGGCCGGCACCCAGAGTGGGGCCAAGGACGGAGGTCACCGTCTGTCGCTGGCGTTGAGTCTGCTGCTGTGCCAGGTAGTACGTGGGAGCAGACACAGCTGGACTGGCGTGCCCTGCGGGGATGAACGACGGAGACGCACAGGTGGCAGTCTGGGAGGCTACTGGTTGTAGCGCTGTAAGCTGCTGCGTCAAGGCGGCGAGCTGTTGCTGAAGAGCAACGAGGGGGTCAGGGTTGCCGCCAACGACACCAGTGGGCTGCTGCTGCTGATGCTGCTACTACTGTTGCTGCTGCAGCTGCTGTTGCTGCTGCAGTCGTTGCAAGAAAGGGGGGCTAGGGGTCCCCCCAACAGAGGAGGACCCCTCCCCACCGGGGCTACTAGCCATGGCTTGGTGTCCCTTGTTTTTTTTTGTCTTTGTGTTGCTGATATCAGCAGTGGTTTGGGACGGTGGGAATTCTACCCACCCCTTTGGTTGTCTTCCCCCTTCCCTCTCTCACCCCCTTTCTTTCTTTTGATGATGTTAGTAGTGACGTCTGCAGTGACGTCAGTAGCGGGATGCTGACTTCCAGCGGCGGTTGTTGGGGCCGCTGCTGCTGCTGCTGTTACTGCTGCTGCTGCTGCTGCTGCTGCTACAGCCGCTGCAGCTACTACTGCTGCTACTGCTGCAGTTGTTGGTGCTGCTGCTGTTGCGGTTGCTGCTGCTGCTGATGCAGGTGTTGCTGCCGCTGCTACTGTTGCTGCTACTGCTGTTGCTGTTGCTGCAGCTGTTGCTGTTGCTACAGCTGCTGCTGCGGCTACGACTACTGCTGGTGCTGCTGTTGCTACGGCTGCAGATGTAGCAGCTGCTGCTGCTGCTGCGAGCTACTGCGGCTGCCGTGGCTGTTGCAGCCTGCTGCTGCTGCTGCACACTGCTACAGCTGCTGCGTGCTGCAGCTGCTGCTCGCTGCTGCTACGGGCTGCTGCTGTGGGCTGCGGGATGGGGGTTTTTTTTTCCTTTTTTTTTCTCTCCTCGTTTTTTTTCCTGTTTTTCCTGTCACAGTGGGCAGCCACCCGTTGTCTGCTGCGAGCAGTGGGCTGCTGCTCGCTGGCAGCAGTGGGCTGCTGCTCGCTGGCAGCAGCGAGCTGCTGCTTGCTGGCAGCAGTGGGCTGCTGCTCGCTGCTCACTCGCTGCGGGCTGTGAACAACAACAGTCGCGGCTGGCTCCTGCCAACAGCTGCTCGCTGCTGCTACTGCTGCAGCTGGCTGTTGCTGCGGCTCGCTGCTACGGCTGCTGCAGCCCGCTGCTGCTGCTGCACGCTGCTACAGCTACTGCGTGCTGCGGCTGCTGCTCGCTTCTGCTGCGGGCTACTGCTGTGCGCTACTGCTGTTGCTGTTGCTGTTGCGAGCAGCTGCTGTGGGCTGCTGCTACTGCGGGCTGCTATGAGCTGCTGCTTCTGCCTACTGCTACTGCTACACACAGTTGCTACTGGCTGCTGCTGCCACTGCTCGCTGCCGTTGCCTGTGGCTGCCGCTGCTACGTGCTAGTGCCAGTCACTGTACCTGGGTGACGTTGCAACGTGCGTCGTCGCCCGCAGGTGTCGGACGCGGCCTGCCGCTCACCTCCTCGCGTCACGCGTGGGAGTCAGTGCTGCCGAAAAAATTTCGGCAGCATTTTCCCTGGCCCAGTGGCCGTGGGAAAAAATATGACGCCGCCACCAGGCGGGTCAATGCTGCTGGGAAAAATCCGGCAGCATTTCCCTGCACTGGCGCTTATGGGGGTCCGTCGGCGTTGTCTGGCACCAATTCGCCAGTCTTCTGCTGCTGCTGTTACGCTCTGGCTCTGATACCAGGCTAGAAAACCTAGGCAGCAGGTTGGGCAGCAGCGTTGCTGATGCAGCGTGCGGGCTTCCACGCTCGTTGCTTAAGTCAGCTGCCCCCTCAGTCTGCTGCTCTAGAGTCTAAGTCTGGAAGCTCTGGGTTTGTTACTCAGAAACGCGCGCGCCAGTGTTAGCGCCAGAAAGCAGCTGAAAACTGAAAGTGACTGATTAGGAATGAAGAATGAGCAACAATGGGAGACCCCTCCAAGTTCTAGCTCCCCCCCACTAGTGTAGAACTTGTTACTCAGNGTCTGGCACCAATTCGCCAGTCTTCTGCTGCTGCTGTTACGCTCTGGCTCTGATACCAGGCTAGAAAACCTAGGCAGCAGGTTGGGCAGCAGCGTTGCTGATGCAGCGTGCGGGCTTCCACGCTCGTTGCTTAAGTCAGCTGCCCCCTCAGTCTGCTGCTCTAGAGTCTAAGTCTGGAAGCTCTGGGTTTGTTACTCAGAAACGCGCGCGCCAGTGTTAGCGCCAGAAAGCAGCTGAAAACGGAAAGTGACTGATTAGGAATAAAGAAATGAGCAACAATGGGAGACCCCTTCAAGTTCTAGCTTCCCCCCACTAGTGTAGAACTTGTTACTCAGCTAACCAGCCAATCAGAAAATAGTCCTAGACCTATTTTCTGGCAGGCAGGGTTTTCTCGGTGAGCTCTGCTAGACGCCCGACAGCCCAAAACCCGGGCGTCGTCCGTTTTGCCTGAAAACTGGACCATACCATAATACCGACATTGCAAACGCAGTCGTGCGGTCAGAATCAGCTAGAAAAATAGCAGCGAGTTATGGCTGTCCGAACCCGGGCAGTGCCTACGACAGTCAGTGACGCCACGCAGGGCCACACAGCAGGAGACATGGACCCTAGGCATAGCATGACGATGCAGACGCAATGCCACAACCAAAAACAAAGTTGAGTGCATGGAAACAGCATCTGCAGTGGCAGTGACCGCCGGCGGCCCGACCGTTGCGGAGGCCTGCTGATGGAGCTGAGCGCATCGCCGTAGGGAGGAGGCTTCAGCGAACGGTGCGTGGGTCTCAGCGCACGTTGGTTCCACCGTGCGACACTCTAGCAACGTCAAGTCTCGCCGTCAGTCATATGCACGCCGATGCACACAAGCCGGGAGGACACAACAGAGTACAATGAGAGATGCGCGAAAACCAACACGTGGCATCTTGCAATGCACCACTCGTGAACTCACCCTTAACTCCATAGCCATGCTTGAACAGGCTATGCATGACGTGAGATCCCACGAACATGGAGGTGACAATATGGCTGAGGTCTGTCGAATATTCCATTCAAGGCGTGTACTGGATCTCTTAGTCAACTGTCTCTTTTAGAAACTCTATCTAACAAGTCTGTTGGCAACTGAGGTTTGGCTAAGTCTTCTGGTATTTTAAAGCGGAGTGTTCCAGGAAGACTACACAATGTCAAGACTCCATGCACCACCAGACAACCAACACCTCCATCTCATGGATAGCGAGATTCACCGACGTACCTCGTAGCTTGTAAGATGCATACACAATTGATTACGACCCTTTCCCGTGGTCCTACATCAACACTACCTTAATGCGCATTGTCAGGTTAGGTGCTTGGATGAATCGAGATGCACAAGAGCATGAGCTTCATACATTACACACAAGAGTTCCTTAAACGTCTCTACACCTTCTTACCCCATGTCCACAAGTGAGCCTTCTTTAAAGCAGAGTGAGTCGTGCACCCTTCTTTATGTAGCCCCTGATAAACTTCCGGTAGTAGTTGATGAACCAAGTATCGAACATCGTGCACACAAATATGATGTCGGCCATTGCTCCACATCTTCAATCTTCTTCAACCATATGAATTGTTTTGAGGAACAAAAGCCAAAGACCACTGTTGTGCCTTTTCACTAGAAGGCATACTAGCAAATACCTGATGAACCCAACATGGCACACATGTGGTCGACAAGCTTGTTGAAGTTCGTTGGCCACTCACATCTCTCTGCCCTCTTGTCTCCCCCTCCATGCACACACATGTACAGATTAAACTGACATGGCCTCACTTGGGAAGACGTCAAGCAAGCCAACTGTGACTGGCGTTTTTGGCGTTCTGCATCCAGGAGTGCACTCTAAAACTTGTGTGGCCATGACCTGACTCTTATCTCATGTGGGAAGGTGCTAGGGCTCGTACACTTTGACTGCCGTGCCCTGCATCATGTTTGCTCGCCTTGAGTGTTTTATGGTGGAGCTGCATTTCCCGGGTGTTGATCCTTGGGGGCCACCGTGCCGGGTTCGCCTGTGCATCGGTGAGTAGCCGCCGTCCGGTTTTATGCCGAACGGTCGGGCTCGACCCCGGGTGGCGGTGTGGCTCGCTTGGGTGTGTTGCCCGTGGCGAGTGCACACTCACCGGTTCTAAGTCTCGCTCGCTCCCCCTCTCACTCTCTTGACTTGTGTTTGTGTCCGAGCAAGTAAAGGCAAGCTTTCCCGCATCCATGGTGTCATGTGGCCCTTGTCCGTGACTGCGTGCCTTTCCTCATTCACATTAGGAAACTTCTGAGTAACTACTAAGCTGAGGGTGTTAATACAAGTTGTGCTCTAGCCCAAACTTGGAAAAGACAGTGAACTGGGCATGAGTCAGTGCGGCCAGAGGTCTCCAAGTCGGCACCACCATTGTCCCTCAGTGTCACTATTTGTGTAATGTCAAAGACACAACAAAACGATGAAATACCATCCATGGACTCTCACACACTGTACACACTTACATAGAACCCAAAACTCTGGACAAATGCTTTAGGATATTATTCAACACATGGTGTGGAAATCCAACCTAAAATGTAGACTTCCATAGTACGTACACAGTTGCTAGGCCACTTTAGGCTCACTTGCAAGCATCACACATCAATGTCCAAATGCACACAAAAAGCCGAACAAGACCGTCACTAGCAGCCCGTTCTCACCGGAAGGGACCAGTTGAACAGACGATTGGCATGCTTCTAGTCCCAACTTCAGTGCACTTGCATAATCGCTTGTTCAAGTTTAGAGGCCCGCTTCGTTCTATTGGTACATGCATGGTAAGAAGGTGCCATTGGCAGTTGCTTCCTTGCTCCATCCGAGGATAAATTCCATGCTACATCCTGAACGTGAAGAATCTGGGCAGCCATGCCACCATTAGCATTTCTCTGCCCTCTTTCTCTTTAAACAATTATCCTGCTTCTTCTTTCCCTTCTCCTTCTTCTCTTCCTTGTTCTTCTCCTTGCAATTGTTTTTCACTTTCTTCTGTAACATGCAATTTTCAAACCATTGGTCTGCGATGAGATTTTCCCACTTAGTTTCCATGCGGCAGTAGAGCATCATGGCTGTCCTTGCGTCCTCAACCTGAACACAATGTGAAGGAAAGGAGGACGAAAAGTGGACGGTTAAGTGCTTCACTCTCCATCTTCGACCTGGACAGTGGCAAGTTGTTGTAGAAAATAGCAAGCTTGCACAAAGTCAGCGGCGAGAAAGGGAAGTAAGACATTCAGGGGCAGTCGGCAGACAGGGGAGGCGAGAGGAGAAGGGAGGCGAAATACGGTGAGGAAACGGGAGGGGACAAGAACGAGGGAGGGAGGGAGAGAGAAAGAGAGAAAAAGGGTAGGAGAGGGAGGAAGGAAGCGAGGAAGAAAGGG
>SZWC01000065.1:630295-640887 GCA_023375785.1 Penium margaritaceum
GGGGGGAGGGAGAGAGAGAGAGAGAGAGAGAGAGAGAGAGAGAGGTGAGGGATGGGGAGAGAAAAAGGTGGAGAGGGAGGGGCACGTAGAAGATGTGCCGCAGATTTCTTTCATGTCATGAAAGGCAGGGTGACAAAGGAAGGCAAGAAATGCTGAAAAAACTTTTCTGTCGCTTCTACTTGAACTCAAATGCTATGCATCAGACAAGCAACAAGGAGAATGGATTGGACGAAATTTCAGGGAGGAAGGAAAATCCACCCCACAGGAGAGTAACCAAATGTTGTATAGTGGAAGGAGAAGAAGCAAACGATGGCGAATGAGAGGTGTAGGGGCGGTAGGGATGAGGGGAGAAGAGGGTGCACTGCCGGTGGACCCTCTTGGTGCAGCAAGCAGCGCAGCTGCCTTTCAACAAGGCAAACCCAGCACAAGCAGTAGGTGTGGGTACCGAGCAGTGCTTGCTGCCCTTCTGCACTGACAAGCCCAGCAGTTCTTTGGCAAGGTGCTTTAGCGATCCGAGACTTCTCTTTGTCCCCTCCCTGTGATCAAGAAACAAAACAAAGGGAAACCAACCAACCACAAAAACACAAGAAAAATGAACAAAGGAACGAACAATCAAACGATCAAACAATCGAACGATCGATCCAACAAACCAACGAACGAACATATGAATGAATGCATGAATTACTGAATGGATGAATGAACAAAGAAACGAACCAATGAACAAACGAAGGAGGTAAAAAACAAACAAATGAGAAAACGACCAAACAAATGAATGGCGGGTGGGCGTGCATGATGGCGGGTGGGCGGGCAGGCAGGTGGACAGGTGTGCGTGCGTGTTTGCGTGCATGCATGCGTTTGTGCATGTGTGCAGGCGGGCATCCGTGCATGCGGGCTTGCGTGCAGTCGTGGGTGAGTGCATGTATTTGTGCATTTGTGCGTGGGTGCGCGTGTGCGTGGAAGGGTGGATGCACAACCGTTAGACCTTCCACTACAATACTACGCCGAAGGCGATGGAAACGACGGCGGCAGCAACGAGGACACCGTTGACAAGGACAACAGTAATTTTGACAGTGGTGGCGGCTGTGACGGCGGCAGCGGCAGCGGCACCAGCAGTGGTAAAGGCAGCAGCAAAAATGTTGACAGCTGCTCTGTCGACGACAACAACGAAGTCACGGACAGATTGGTACCAGAAAACCCTCCTAAGCCCTCTCCTTCTGGTGCCCCAACCCCACCCTTGCCCTCAGGGCAAATAATTCTCAGACGTTTTGCGAAACGTCTAGAAAACATTCATTCATCCAACTCGATTTGCAGTCTGTCCTTCTCCAACCCCACCATCACCTTCACCCTCACCCTCACCCAGGCCACATGAAGCACCAGCCAACCAGCTGTGAAGGCAAAGCGAGTGGAAAACAAACCCTACAACGTGGGAGAGGAAGTTTATAAGACACGCGAAAAGGGGGTGTGTCTGTTCCTCAACCCTGCAGGCATGTTCGGCTGCTCTTGGCCTCCATGCGCATCGTCTCTGATGGGTCTTACAAAGGCTTGTTACGAAGATGGACACAGCAAAGCCACGTGAACAAACCACGCACAGTGAATGGCGGTAGAAGAGCTGCGTGTCGCGCATGTCCCGTGTGGGATGCTCAAGTTGAAGGGCCTGCATCGCAGGTTCCAGGTTGCTTGACAAAGCCCAAGAAAGCAAACTACAGTAGTGCTTCTTGTGTTCGTTCAAAATGATTACTCATGATTTTCCCATGTTCAGTTCTGAAATTACTTGGAGTTTGGGAGAATCAGTCAAGTAATTTCTCCATCACAGGTTCTCTAGGCAGAGCTTTGTTTCTGTCATCTTCTATAGTAGAAAAACCGTTAAAAATCTTCTGATGTCACCATCGTACTACAAATCATAATGTGCAACAGACTGTCTCACAAAAGTCAAAACAGAAAGCCCTTAAAGATCTCTGACCTACAGGACAACATCGTCCTCGGGCTCAACAACCTCATTGAAGAGGTTTGCTGTGGGTTCCATAGCCTCCTCAACAGCCGCTTCACAAAGCGCTTGGTCAAGCACACAAAAAAATCCACACTTCGTCCAAGCTCTCTCCATCGTGTCTCTCATCTCTTCACGGTGCGGCCACGAGTTCAATGCCCGAGTCAGGCCCACAATTCTCACCTTGGCCATGTTTAATTGCACCTTACCCTCCCCCCCATTCCGCATGTAATGGACAATTTGCTTTGCATACCACTCTGTGAATTGGGCAGGGATGTTGTCTTTAAGTGGGTGCTACAGACTTAAATCAGCCAGTTGTGCTACTATCGTGCATCCTGCTGGTCCAAAACAACAGCTTGATGTACAAGTAGCTCTTCTTTAGAAAAACCTGAAATTTGGTAGATGTGTGAGGGCGCCATGCATCAATCAAAAGGATTGAATCTTGCATTCCTACCTTCTTACCATGCAACTTGCATTGGCGCTTGTGCCAGGGATGGAGAAGAAGTGTGACCCAGTCACGTGTGGTTTGAGCATTTCCCACTGTGTTTGGTCTGAGTTAGTGGGCAGCCTTGACAATGCGATAATCAGCTTTATCTGGCTGGCTTTTGGCTGTACCCCCCAAAATCGGTTGAAGTGGCAAGAGGTCACCACCCATTGTGCTTGCAACAAGTGCAGTGAATTGCCTCTTGTTGTCAAGGCCTCCGATGGCAGATTCCTTCACACCGGCCGGTGCGTAGGTCCGGTTTCCCACACATCTGGATAAGAGTGGTGTTAGTATTACACAAAAAAGTTCTGCAAGTCAAAAAGCACGTCGTGTGAAATGCTCGCCTGTTGAGTGGTCCACATTGACAGCAAAATGCGGAATGTGGACCACTCAACAGGGGTCCACACTCGGCATGCGCATGAGGGCTGCAACTCTCCTCAGCATACGCTGACGGAGTTCCTTACAGTTCTGCAGGAGCTTCTAGGAAACTTTTGTCCCACTGCAAAACCGCCACATGAGGGTGTGGCACTCAAATGTTTGGATCCAAGGTCTAGAGAAGGTCGTAGGGCCGCCATTCTTCTGCAACACCGAGGGGTGGTGCTCCTCCATGAGACCAAGGAGAACACTGTGGATGCTGCTGTCGTGTAGGGGTGTTTTCCAACCACACACAGCTCTCCCAAGCGCTCACAAAAACCCGCCTCAATCTCTGGATGCCGCCAAAGGAAGCTTCCCTTGCCACTGCTGCCGTTCTTGTGCATGGATGTGTTCCCTTGGATATTAGGAAAAGACCTCCTTGAAAGATTGTTAAAACTCTGGAAACGTTCTGTGCTCTGGCGCTTGCACTGGCCACGGACAGTGGAGGGAGCAAGCTGGTCGTACATGCAGCTTTCCCCTGGGTCACAGTAGGTGCTGCGCAAAATCTTGGCCACATGGTAGGCATTACCACCTGTCACCATTGCGCTGTCGGTGCACATGAGGTGCCCAACGCTGATCTAGTTGACGCAGGAATCCTTTTTCTTCTTGCGAGCTGCTTCTGCCGATGCCGAGGGCTTGCCCACTGGTAGAAGCCGCGCTTTTGTGATGCTGCTAACCTTGCGATTGTTGCGGTGCTAACCCAGTGGTTGTGCATCCAGTGCAGCGAGATGCAGCGTCGATGTTTTTCTCTGGCGGTCGTCCAGGCTTGCAACAGGGGGGCAGCTTTGCTGGTTAGGGAACTTCGCACAGTAAACGAATTCAAGGATCACTAAGATATCTTCATTATACATCTTGCAAAATGACTCAGAAAGATATACACGTAACATTACTTCGTCTTATAGAGATAACATGTTCTTATGGGAAAAAAAAGAGAGGGGGAGGTAGCGGGGGAGAGGGAGTGGGAGGGGGAAAGAGGGAGAAGAGGAGAGAGGGGGAGGGAGAGGGAGGGAGAGAGAGAGAGAGAGAGCGAGAGAGCGAGAGAGCGAGAGAGCGAGAGAGCGAGAGAGCGAGAGAGCGAGAGAGCGAGAGAGCGAGAGAGCGAGAGAGCGAGAGAGCGAGAGAGCGAGAGAGCGAGAGAGCGAGAGAGCGAGAGAGCGAGAGAGCGAGAGAGCGAGAGAGCGAGAGAGCGAGAGAGCGAGAGAGCGAGAGAGCGAGAGAGCGAGAGAGCGAGAGAGCGAGAGAGCGAGAGAGCGAGAGAGCGAGAGAGCGAGAGAGCGAGAGAGCGAGAGAGCGAGAGAGCGAGAGAGCGAGAGAGCGAGAGAGCGAGAGAGCGAGAGAGCGAGAGAGCGAGAGAGCGAGAGAGCGAGAGAGCGAGAGAGCGAGAGAGCGAGAGAGCGAGAGAGCGAGAGAGCGAGAGAGCGAGAGAGCGAGAGAGCGAGAGAGCGAGAGAGCGAGAGAGCGAGAGAGCGAGAGAGCGAGAGAGCGAGAGAGCGAGAGAGCGAGAGAGCGAGAGAGCGAGAGAGCGAGAGAGCGAGAGAGCGAGAGAGCGAGAGAGCGAGAGAGCGAGAGAGCGAGAGAGCGAGAGAGCGAGAGAGCGAGAGAGCGAGAGAGCGAGAGAGCGAGAGAGCGAGAGAGCGAGAGAGCGAGAGAGCGAGAGAGCGAGAGAGCGAGAGAGCGAGAGAGCGAGAGAGCGAGAGAGCGAGAGAGCGAGAGAGCGAGAGAGCGAGAGAGCGAGAGAGCGAGAGAGCGAGAGAGCGAGAGAGCGAGAGAGCGAGAGAGCGAGAGAGCGAGAGAGCGAGAGAGCGAGAGAGCGAGAGAGCGAGAGAGCGAGAGAGCGAGAGAGCGAGAGAGCGAGAGAGCGAGAGAGCGAGAGAGCGAGAGAGCGAGAGAGCGAGAGAGCGAGAGAGCGAGAGAGCGAGAGAGCGAGAGAGCGAGAGAGCGAGAGAGCGAGAGAGCGAGAGAGCGAGAGAGCGAGAGAGCGAGAGAGCGAGAGAGCGAGAGAGCGAGAGAGCGAGAGAGCGAGAGAGCGAGAGAGCGAGAGAGCGAGAGAGCGAGAGAGCGAGAGAGCGAGAGAGCGAGAGAGCGAGAGAGCGAGAGAGCGAGAGAGCGAGAGAGCGAGAGAGCGAGAGAGCGAGAGAGCGAGAGAGCGAGAGAGCGAGAGAGCGAGAGAGCGAGAGAGCGAGAGAGCGAGAGAGCGAGAGAGCGAGAGAGCGAGAGAGCGAGAGAGCGAGAGAGCGAGAGAGCGAGAGAGCGAGAGAGCGAGAGAGCGAGAGAGCGAGAGAGCGAGAGAGCGAGAGAGCGAGAGAGCGAGAGAGCGAGAGAGCGAGAGAGCGAGAGAGCGAGAGAGCGAGAGAGCGAGAGAGCGAGAGAGCGAGAGAGCGAGAGAGCGAGAGAGCGAGAGAGCGAGAGAGCGAGAGAGCGAGAGAGCGAGAGAGCGAGAGAGCGAGAGAGCGAGAGAGCGAGAGAGCGAGAGAGCGAGAGAGCGAGAGAGCGAGAGAGCGAGAGAGCGAGAGAGCGAGAGAGCGAGAGAGCGAGAGAGCGAGAGAGCGAGAGAGCGAGAGAGCGAGAGAGCGAGAGAGCGAGAGAGCGAGAGAGCGAGAGAGCGAGAGAGCGAGAGAGCGAGAGAGCGAGAGAGCGAGAGAGCGAGAGAGCGAGAGAGCGAGAGAGCGAGAGAGCGAGAGAGCGAGAGAGCGAGAGAGCGAGAGAGCGAGAGAGCGAGAGAGCGAGAGAGCGAGAGAGCGAGAGAGCGAGAGAGCGAGAGAGCGAGAGAGCGAGAGAGCGAGAGAGCGAGAGAGCGAGAGAGCGAGAGAGCGAGAGAGCGAGAGAGCGAGAGAGCGAGAGAGCGAGAGAGCGAGAGAGCGAGAGAGCGAGAGAGCGAGAGAGCGAGAGAGCGAGAGAGCGAGAGAGCGAGAGAGCGAGAGAGCGAGAGAGCGAGAGAGCGAGAGAGCGAGAGAGCGAGAGAGCGAGAGAGCGAGAGAGCGAGAGAGCGAGAGAGCGAGAGAGCGAGAGAGCGAGAGAGCGAGAGAGCGAGAGAGCGAGAGAGCGAGAGAGCGAGAGAGCGAGAGAGCGAGAGAGCGAGAGAGCGAGAGAGCGAGAGAGCGAGAGAGCGAGAGAGCGAGAGAGCGAGAGAGCGAGAGAGCGAGAGAGCGAGAGAGCGAGAGAGCGAGAGAGCGAGAGAGCGAGAGAGCGAGAGAGCGAGAGAGCGAGAGAGCGAGAGAGCGAGAGAGCGAGAGAGCGAGAGAGCGAGAGAGCGAGAGAGCGAGAGAGCGAGAGAGCGAGAGAGCGAGAGAGCGAGAGAGCGAGAGAGCGAGAGAGCGAGAGAGCGAGAGAGCGAGAGAGCGAGAGAGCGAGAGAGCGAGAGAGCGAGAGAGCGAGAGAGCGAGAGAGCGAGAGAGCGAGAGAGCGAGAGAGCGAGAGAGCGAGAGAGCGAGAGAGCGAGAGAGCGAGAGAGCGAGAGAGCGAGAGAGCGAGAGAGCGAGAGAGCGAGAGAGCGAGAGAGCGAGAGAGCGAGAGAGCGAGAGAGCGAGAGAGCGAGAGAGCGAGAGAGCGAGAGAGCGAGAGAGCGAGAGAGCGAGAGAGCGAGAGAGCGAGAGAGCGAGAGAGCGAGAGAGCGAGAGAGCGAGAGAGCGAGAGAGCGAGAGAGCGAGAGAGCGAGAGAGCGAGAGAGAGAGAGAGAGAGAGAGAGAGAGAGAGAGAGAGAGAGGGAGAGACAGACACAGAGCGAGAGGAGGGGGGAGGGACATTCTCTCACCCTCAGGTCGTTTTGAAGTGCGTGGCCGACAAGGATTCGGCCGGCTATGAGCTTCTTCACCTCTGACTGGGCCCTGTGAAACTCGTCCACTGCAAAGCATGTTGCAACACACCATTTTGTGGCAAGTGGATTCAAGTCAAGCCGCAACAATCCGTGCCACGCCACGCCACGCCACGCCACGCAATGCCACGCCACGCCAAGCCACGCCACGCCATGCCATGCCGAGTCACGGTATGTCATGCCGCTCAACGCCACACCACACCACGCTACGCCACGCCATGCCACGTCACGCCATGCCACGCCACGCCACACAACGGCACGCCACGCCACGCCACCCCATGGCACAGCACGCTACGCCATGCCATGCCACGCCACGTCACGCCATGCCACGCCACACCACGCCAGGCCAGGCCACGCTATGCCCGTCATGCCACATCATGCCACACCACGCATTTCCATGGTACGCCATGCCACCCCGACTCAGCATGCTGCCTTGCGTCAGGCCCATCAGCAGGTTGCTCTGCCTCTGGCCCAGCAGCATGTTGCGTTGCCTCAGGCACAGTAGCAGATTGCCGAGCCTCAGGCCTGGCCTTCTGCCTGGACCCTCCAGGCAGTGGGATTCCACACACAGGAGGTTCAGCGGGGGCTTGGACGCGGACACAGCCAAAAGGTCTGCCTCCCCCAGGGTTCCCTCCAGCGAGGTTGGGGGGGTTCGGGCCACATCAGCAAAGTCAGCTCGTGGTGCCAAGGGGACTGCATCAGGGGTGGTGCCAGTCTTCGTTCTACAGGCTGTACCAGGAAATGTGCTTTTGCCAGTGGGCCACTGTTGTCATTGTGCTGGCTACCCCCCCCCCCCCCCCCCCCACACCACCAGGGGGGGGGGGGTGGCAAGGAAGTACCCTGCCTTTGGTTCCTTGCCCCAGGGACACGGCGTGTGGCGTCCGGTACGCCCGCGGGGCCGGCCCACAGTGATCCAGCATTGCCTGCCTTGAAGGGGGGCCTCACCTATTGGGGCCGTGGTACACCAAGGAGCAGGTGGGGAAGCCACCAGCTCCTCAGTGGGGTCCTGTTCTTGTCGTGGAGGCGATGCCGCAAAGCCAAATGGGGGCCCTCTATGAGCAGATGTGTGTGATGGGTTGGCGGGTCTAGGGGAGCATTGGATCGTGCAGGGGGGATTGGTAGCATGTTGACAGTGCTTGCCACCCTCACCATAGATGCTGGGGGACGGCAACAAGGGGGTGCCCTCTGGAACTTCAGGCCTCTTTCTCCATTCTCGCCTATGGCTTGGCCTTCCGCTGGGCTACGTTAAATTCATTGGAATGGTCCCAGCAGTGGCAGCGCGTGACCAGAGAGCGAGCGTAGCCACCCAGCAAGCACACAACGCAATCAGATTTGAGTTTGCGGACATCTGCAGGGAGCATCGGCTCCCAGTGAAGGTCAACCATACCAGCGTTCAGCCATTGCCGAAGTGGAAGAGTTGCATGCGGACCTGACATCGGTCGACCAGCAGTCCTGCACGACATGCGTGCTGGAAGTAATGACAGTGGATGCGCAGGATGCTCGGGCTACAGAGCCAAGGAAGGCGAATCATGACAGCAAAGGAGGCAAAGGAGACCAAGTACAAAGCGAGATCACGCAGTGGCCACTACATGCGCTGGCTTGGAAGATCTTGTGTGGCACCGGGGACCAGTTCTGGGTTTTCCTTGACCGTCTGACAAAGATTTGTCCGGGGCGGACGACGCGGTATTGCTCGACCGATGCCCACGAGCGTTGGGCTCAACGTGTTGTGATCGCCTTGGGGTAATACATGTTCATTGCAGGCATTCTTCACCGTGCCGTATGGTGAGGCCATGATGCCTCTTTCAGAAGAGGGGGTGGTGTCAGTGGCTTGAGTGTCAGGGGCTCGGAGCCCGCTGGCGTTCTCCTATCTCTGTTGGGTACAGCCAATTCTTAGTGGTTCTGGTGTCTAGCTAAAGAGTTTCCCCACCTCATTTTGTTGGAGGTGTCAGCATAACTTTTTTCATTACGTGGATGTGCTGGTCCATGGCCGCTTTTGCCTTCCTTTTTTTTTTTTTCAACCACGGCTGTATCCCACTTTAGGATGATGTCAATGAGAGGCAGAAGGTCCAGGCAACGCCCCCCCCCCCCCCCCCTCCCCCCTCCCCAGATAGCCACCTCTTCATTGGACCGCCACCTGTCCACATGCACGTTGAAGCCAATCACATGTAATTTCCTGACACATCTGCAGACGTAATATATACATATGAACATGCACATCCACATGCACCGGGATGCGTTGTGGCCAGCAGGTAAGGACGAGCTCTGTGATCATGACAATGGACAGCAGGACGAAGGTAGAAGCCGTTCAAGGGAGTCATTGTAGAGGCCCTCAATCACCGTCTCGCTCACCAATATGCTCATTCCTTTTCCAACACTTTTGCTCACAAAACTGTTCTCCAACTACGACAGAAGTTCGTGACACAGCCTGGACTCACCTCCATGCACAAACTCATCATACAACACCGACCCATGTAGGTTGACCTGCAGACAACAAAGACAACAGCACCAGCACCAGCACCAGCACCAGCAAGTCCATGACACAGAGCTGGGGGCCACCACCGCGCACACTCATGCAAGCACGTGGAGTCTCCCAGAGAGGCACGTGCGCTTGAGAAGCGATTGCATGGGCAAGAAGTCACAGGCGTGGAGAACGTGGACCGACAGACCATGGAATGTACGGATGGAAAAACGTCCGGGCAGGCAGACGGGCAAGTGGGCGGACGGGTGGGCGGGCAGCCCTGTTGGCAGGAGGGTGTGCGGGCAGAACGATGGACAGGAGGCCAGACTGTCAAGCTGGTGGGCGGGTGGGAAGGCCAGAGCAGACGGAAAAATGGAGAACAGAGATTGACGGATAGGTGGATGGATGGACAGATGGACGGATGGGCGGGTGCAAGGATGGACGGATGGACGGACGGATGGATGGACAGACTGACAGATTGAGATGCGAACAGATGGGCAGACAGACGGGTGAACAGATGGATGGACGGCTGCACGGACAAACTGACAGAGGGACGGTAGGGAGAACAGTCAAAGGGATGGACCAACAGACGATAGGACAACGGACCGAAGGACGAAACGGACGAGACTGAGACATGGATGCATGGACCGACGAGGCACTGACGGACAGGAGTGACTGAAGGACGGACTTGCAAACAGATGGACAGATATGAGGACCAAACTGAGGAATACAAGGAGAAAAGGGAAGGGTCAACGGGGGAGGGGAGCACAAGACAACCTGGATAATCAAACTCAACATGAGCAAGAATCAGTTGCTATTCCACTATTCAAATGAACACTAAGTGATCCTTGACCTTTTTTTTTCCCCCTGCATGATCATGTAATTTGCCAACGGTCCTGTTTGGATCCTCCCATTAGAGGTTCCTCAGTGAACATCTGCAATTTGGCACTCGCACGCTTGTGTTGTCAAATGATAGCAACCTCCAACGGACGCGTGGGAGTGCCCACTGTCATGTGCGGCTTTGGGCAAAAAAATGGTGCACGGGTGTTATTAATGCTGTCATACACTTCAAGCGTTAATAACGCCAGAAGTATCCAACAAAAGAAACAAACAAAAAAAACAAAAAAATTTAGATACTATCTCGACCAGCGTCCTCAACCTACCAACTTACCAACTTACCAACTTACCAACTTGGAAATTCACCCCTACCCCCCATACATAACATAAAAAGAAAAAAAAACCACTGGCCAGGGACGCGGCGTAGCAACGCATAGGGCAGCGTCCAGGGACATCAGCTGACGCCACCCTATCCCCCATTACGCCATCCCCCCCGCATCAGCCGCCGCAGCCCTCTCTCCTTCTTTCCTGCGCTGCCCTCTCTCCTCCTCCCTGCCGTCCCCCACTCTCCACTGTCCGCCGCCGGCTTCTCTCCATTCTGCCC
>SZWC01000065.1:651938-663901 GCA_023375785.1 Penium margaritaceum
ACGGACGGACGGACGGACGGACGGACGGACGGACGGACGGACGGACGGACGGACGGACGGACGGACGGACGGACGGACGGACGGACGGACGGTCGGACAGACGGACGGACGGACGGACGGACGGACGGACGGACTGACGGACGGACGGACGGACTGACGGACGGACGGACGGACTGACGGACGGACGGACGGACGGACGGACGGACGGACGGACGGACGGACAACGGACGGACGGACGGATGGACAGACGACGGACGGACGGACGGACGGACGGCAGACGGACGGATGGACGGAGGGATGGACCGACGGATAGACGGATGGACAAATGGACGGACGGACGGACAGACGGATGGACAGACGGACGGACGGACAGACGGACGGGCGTACGGACGGACAGACAGACGGACGGACGGATGGAAAGACGGATGGACAAGTGAGGGATGGACGGAAGGATAGGCACCTCCTCCACCTCCGCAGCCCCCCCCCCCCCCCGCGGCCTCCCCCCCCCCCCCCGCGGCCTCCCCCCCCCCCCCCGCGGCCTCCCCCCCCCCCCCCGCGGCCTCCCCCCCCCCCCCCGCGGCCTCCCCCCCCCCCCCCGCGGCCTCCCCCCCCCCCCCCGCGGCCTCCCCCCCCCCCCCCGCGGCCTCCCCCCCCCCCCCCGCGGCCTCCCCCCCCCCCCCCGCGGCCTCCCCCCCCCCCCCCGCGGCCTCCCCCCCCCCCCCCGCGGCCTCCCCCCCCCCCCCCGCGGCCTCCCCCCCCCCCCCCGCGGCCTCCCCCCCCCCCCCCGCGGCCTCCCCCCCCCCCCCCGCGGCCTCCCCCCCCCCCCCCGCGGCCTCCCCCCCCCCCCCCGCGGCCTCCCCCCCCCCCCCCGCGGCCTCCCCCCCCCCCCCCGCGGCCTCCCCCCCCCCCCCCGCGGCCTCCCCCCCCCCCCCCGCGGCCTCCCCCCCCCCCCCCGCGGCCTCCCCCCCCCCCCCCGCGGCCTCCCCCCCCCCCCCCGCGGCCTCCCCCCCCCCCCCCGCGGCCTCCCCCCCCCCCCCCGCGGCCTCCCCCCCCCCCCCCGCGGCCTCCCCCCCCCCCCCCGCGGCCTCCCCCCCCCCCCCCGCGGCCTCCCCCCCCCCCCCCGCGGCCTCCCCCCCCCCCCCCGCGGCCTCCCCCCCCCCCCCCGCGGCCTCCCCCCCCCCCCCCGCGGCCTCCCCCCCCCCCCCCGCGGCCTCCCCCCCCCCCCCCGCGGCCTCCCCCCCCCCCCCCGCGGCCTCCCCCCCCCCCCCCGCGGCCTCCCCCCCCCCCCCCGCGGCCTCCCCCCCCCCCCCCGCGGCCTCCCCCCCCCCCCCCGCGGCCTCCCCCCCCCCCCCCGCGGCCTCCCCCCCCCCCCCCGCGGCCTCCCCCCCCCCCCCCGCGGCCTCCCCCCCCCCCCCCGCGGCCTCCCCCCCCCCCCCCGCGGCCTCCCCCCCCCCCCCCGCGGCCTCCCCCCCCCCCCCCGCGGCCTCCCCCCCCCCCCCCGCGGCCTCCCCCCCCCCCCCCGCGGCCTCCCCCCCCCCCCCCGCGGCCTCCCCCCCCCCCCCCGCGGCCTCCCCCCCCCCCCCTCCGCAATCCCCTCCCCCTCCCCCTCCTCCACCTCCTCCACCCCGACGGCCCGCCCCCCCCCCCCCTTCATCCCCTCCATACCGACATCCCACTCCTCCTCCCCCCCACCTCCTCGACCACAGCGCACGCCGCACCTAGCTAGCGCATACTTCGCGCATCTCACGCCATGGCTTCCACGCCAGCGGACCCCCCAGACGTCGATATGCAGCCCACCTTACTCGCCAAATGGTCGGCACACCTCTCGCGCGTCCGGGGGGCATGGCTTGTCCCTGTAGCTGCGCCCGCACAGGAGCCGTCGGCCATTGTACAGCTGGGCGCCGGTACAGCAGCTCCAGCAGAGCCTCCCCGCCCGGCACACAGGCTCTCGACGGTCTTGGAGCAGGCTCACGCCCAGCTAGTTGCGGTGGCCTCCAGCGTAGGTGACGTACAGAGTCTTCAGGGGGAATCGGTATCCTTTCTAGGTAGATTCTCTCAGAACCTCGCGGACGACCTCTCCCGCGCCTTTGGTCAGCTCTACACGGCAGTGGAGTCCGTAGAGCAGGCGCAGGCCCTAGGTATGGAGGTCCTGCGCTCCGAGTTGCAGACGGCCCACCATCACCTCGATGGGGAGGTTGCCAGCCTTCGTACGACGACTTCCACAGCGTACGAGTCCCTCGAGCGGTCGGTGGAGCTCGCCCGCCAGGCAGCAGCAGCGGCAAAGGGTCACGGAGAGGCAGCCGCCAGCCATGATACCGCTATAGGGCTCTTCTCGTCGGGTCTTCTCGAGGCATGGGCGGAGGAGGCCTGGGACGGTAACCGCGACCAGGTTCAGGAGGCTTCCGCGGCGCTCGGCACCGCGCTATACTCGGCTCTGACCCTACAGTTACTTGAGCTGCATACAGCACTGCAGCGCACCCAGGCAGAGGGGCTCGAGGGAGCATCTTCCTTAGGAGCGGTCCCCGACGGGCCGCTTCTGAGGGAGGTGCTCTCTGTCGTACGTCGTGTGGAGGAGCAGCAGCAGCAGCTCCTCCGGCAGCAGCAGCAGCAGCAGACCCTGCCGGAGCGCCCGCCCTCATCCGGGCCCATTCTGTCAAATCTGCTCTCTGCCTTTCGTTGCGTGGAGGAGCAGCAGCAGCAGCTCCTTCGGCAGCGGCAGCAGCAGCAGCAGACACTGCTCGACCGCCTGGCTGCCTTAGAGCGTCCTCTATCTACATCCAGGGAGGCCCCCGCAGCAGAGGCCTCGGGCCTACCCCCGGGCAGCGCCCCAGGCAGCGTTCCAGGCAGCATCCCAGGCAGCGTCCTAGGCCTGCCCCGCCCTGTGTCGTCCCCTGCCACTGCTTTGCTCCTAGGGGGCGCGCCTTCGCAGATGCATCCTCTCACACAGCGGCAGACTCCCTCTGCCTCCCCCCCTAGGAGCACGGGTGGCGCAGGTGCCCGCCCTCCCCCCCTTACCCCCCAGACGGGAGGAGCTGGGGGGCGAGGTGGCCAGGTCCGTTGGGAGCTGCGCGGTTTCGCCGCCCAGCACGCGAAGCTACAACTCCTCACCGGGCGGGTATGGCTCCGCCCGAAGGAGCGGCGGCTCGCGTTCCGTCTAGGCGAGTGCCTGGGCCATGACCTGGAGGAGCTGAGTCATCGTCTACCCCCTAGACGGAGCCCCCCACCACACCACGGCATCTTTTCACAGCAGCAGCACCAGCAGCAGCAGGGGTCATCACCACCCCTGGGACAACGGCAGCAGCAGTGGCAGCAGGTAGGCTGGGTCCCCCCACGGGCCCAGCGGCAGACCCAGCGCCAGCGACAGCAGCAGTGGCCGCATCAGCTGGAGCACCAGCGGCAGTGGCAGCAGCAGCAGCAGACACATCATCGGCCACAGCAGCGACATGAGGAGCGGCAGCTCTTCCTGACTGCCCAGCCTCGGGGAGCCCACCCTGCGGACCTCCCCCCAGGCTGGACAGGGCGTTTTGATCCGCTACGGAGGCTCGATACCCACCCCGTATGGGAGGGGCAGTCCTCAGGGGGGGGGAGGGGGCACGCGGCCGGCCCGGGGCCGCTTGCCTTCCCTTGACAGGGCCGGCGCCACAGCTGCTGGCTCTGCCTTGGCACGGGCAGCAGCAGCAGCAGGAGCACCAGCAGGAGCAGGAGCAGGAGCAGTAGCAGGAGCAGCAGCAGGGGCATGAGCTGGAGCAGCAGCAGTGGCAGCAGCAGCAGCAGCAGCAAGATAGGCAGCATGGGCTGCAGTCGGCCTTGCCTTGGCACGGACAGCAGCTCCAGGAGGAGCAGCAGGGTCAGCACC
The DNA here is from genome assembly GCA_023375785.1 of Penium margaritaceum. Taxonomy (NCBI): domain Eukaryota; kingdom Viridiplantae; phylum Streptophyta; class Zygnematophyceae; order Desmidiales; family Peniaceae; genus Penium; species Penium margaritaceum. The sequence continues at coordinate 655,795 of SZWC01000065.1, forward strand.
AGGAGCAGCGGCAGCAGCATCAGGGGCAGCAGCAGCAGCGACAGGGACAGCATCAGGTGCAGCAGCTGGAGACCCAGCCAGTTACACAGGCAGCAGTTGGCAGCCCACCCCCTTTAGCCTCCCCACCGCCTTCCACCCTCTCTCCCCCCCCCCACCTTCGCCCTCCTCTTCCCCGCCCCCCCTTACCCCCTCCTCCCCCACCCTCCCTTCCCTCTTCCCTCTTTCCGCCCCACAGCCGGTGTCCCAGCAGTACGTCCGCACGCGTTTGCACCCACCACCACTCCCGGACACTGGAGCCGTGGTTGCGGGCGCCTTGGTACCCGTTCGTGACGCCCTAGACATGCCCCTCCTCTCCCCGTGCTCCCCAGCCCTCCTTCTCGCGTCACCTCGTCCGCTATTCCTCCCCCCGTGCCCTATCCCTCATGTTCCCCTCCTCCTCGGTCCTCCTGCCCCTACCCCACCCCACCACTCCCACTGGCTCTTCTTTGACGGGGCGGCGGAGGTGTCCGGAGAGCGAGTGGGGGGTGCGGGGGCGGTTCTTTTTGACCCGCAGGGTGTGCCTCTCTCCTCCACCTAGCTTAGGTTGGAAGGAGAAGCAACCAACAACGACGCCGAGTACGCTGCCTTGACAGCAGGCCTGGCCATGGCTCGCCAGCGGGATCTCCAGGGTCTGGTTGTCCTGGGGGATTCCCGACTTGTCATTACCCAGATGCAGGGCACTGCCCGGGTCACGCTAGAGCGACTCCCGCGTCGACGGGATGAGGCTCGGGCCGCCGCCCGAGGCCTTGGGTTGATCCAATGGCACTGGTTGGGTCGGGAACTCGACAGTGTGGCAGACTTCCTCTCCAAGATGGGTCAGTTTCTACCAGCACCAGGCCGTAGACAGTGTCAGGGTGTGCCAGAGCTGGTTGTCACACTCAGAGGGGAGGATCTCCTGGTGACACAGGAGCTAGTGCTACAGGGGGTGCAGGGCCTCCTGCCGCCCAAGGAGGAGAGACCAGCACTCTTGACGCCAGACATCACCACAGCATGGGAGGCTCTAGAGGGCTTCACATGGGAGCGGCTGGGGGGTGCGATACAGATAGAGGGGGGCCGATTTGAGAGGATGGCACAGGCTCCATCGGTACTGGCGCGCCTTTACGGAGAGGCCCGCCGCCGGGTAGGGCATCTCCTCCAGCGCCGTTGCTCTTGGGTTCTTCAGCCGGACCTTCCGCCCGGAGACCTTTGCAACAGGTGAATGCTCCTCCTCCACTTCCAGGTTCTGCTATGTCGAGTACCCTCCTTCGAGGAGCACCTGGGGAACCCCGCCCTTTCATCAGCCCCACACAGACCGCTCTGGCGCGGTCGACGGCCTAGCTCCCGCGGCCATGCCTACCCTGACCTTCCCTCTGTCGACAGCATCGTCCTCGAGCGTTGCGCCCGTTTCGAGGCAGGCGATTGGGCCGGGCTTTTGGACGAGGCCTGTGCCTCAGTGCGCCCCGCCCAGCGGGCTTGGGTGGCGGCCCGCCCATTCACGCGACAGGCGGCGGCAGAGCAGGGTGAGGTGGGGGCGAGAGCTCGCGAGTGCGCGGCCAGTATGGTACATGCTGGGGCATTATCGAGGGTGATGCAGCAGTTTGAGGGGCGTCCACCAGCAGCAGGTACGGCCACGACTTTGGCTGCTCTCAGAGAGCGGCATCCACCCGCCACGGTGCCCATCCCGGCGTGGATCCACTCCTTCACGACACCAAGGGGTGGAGCGGCTGGGGTGACGGAGGAGATGATGGAGGAGGCGTGCATGGAGGGCGTGGGAGGGGTCATATGAGCTATGCTAGATGGGGCCATGCCGGCAGAGGCGGCGACGTGCATGGGTCAGAGCAGACTCATCCCTATCTTGAAGGGAGCCATAGAGGCAGAAGGGGTCCGGCCGTTGGCGGTTGGTGAGGTTTGGGTCCGGCTCGCTGACCGACTCCTCCTACGGGACAGGAACCGCTTACACCGGGCACTTCGGCCTCACCAGTTCGGCGTAGGTGTTTCGGAGGGGGCGGGGGTACTAGTTCGTGGGGTGCGTGCCATCCTCTCGGCCAACCCCGACTTTTGGCTGCTTCGGCTTGACGTCCGCAATGCCTTTTAAGAGGTGGAGCGGGCAACGGTGTTTGAGGCGGTGCGAGATCGGGGTCTTGGCATGTGGATCCCGTTCCTGCGACAGTTCTACACCACCCCGACGCAGCTGCTCTTCTTCGGTGTCAGCGCACCGGCAGTGCTGGAGAGTGCCCGAGGTGTGCGCCAGGGAGACCCCCTCGGCCCTACCTTGTTCGACCTTGCCCTTGCACCAGTGCTCGAGGCAGGTTCCCAGGTGCTGATGCTGGCTCGGGGGGAGCGGCGAGGCCATGTGGGGGCCTATCAGGACGATGCGACGGTGACCGCCCCCCACAGCCCCTGGCGGCAGCCTTCTCCTTCATGGTTGCGGCAGCGGCACTACGTGGCCTACACATCCAGCCACGGAAGTGCCTCCTACTGGGGCGGACGGAGGCAGAGGTGCCCCAGGTGCTCTCTGGGCTTCCTGTTCGACGGGACGGTGTGGTGCTGCTGGGGTGCCCGGTGGGCAACGGGGCTTTCCACGCAGCGTGGGCAGAGGGATGGCTACAGGAGCAGCTGCAAGGTCTGCCGCAGGTGAGCCGGATGGAGGAGGTGCAGGCGGCTATGACCTTGCTCCGACTGTGCATCATCCCCCGGGTGGACTTTTGCGTGCGGGCGCTCCCGCCTGAGGAGCATTGGCTGGAGACTCTGCATCGCTTCGACCAGGCCATTTGGGAGGCAGTACTACGCCTCCTACAGATTGCACAGGCCCAGGAGGTGGGGTCGGTGTCCTTCGAGCTACAGCGTCTGGCTCGATGGCAGTTGCAGTTGCCATTCGCCGCCGGCGGGGCTGGCCTGTTGGGGGCGAGAGACCGGGCTCTGCTAGCCTATGCCTGCTCCACAGGGAGTCTTCTGCCGGCTCTCACCAGCGAGTTCACCCCCTTCCTTCCATCGGATGGTGCGTTGCAGCACTTGGCACCGGGGTGGGACCTGGTGGAGGAGGAGCTGCCCAGGCCGGTCTTTGCGACCCTGCCTACCTTGGAGGCACTGCAACAGGGCGTACAGCCGGGGCTGTACCAGCAGATGTGCAGACAGTGGTACTCGTTTCGGCGGGAGGGGTGGATCGTGGCGTGCGGCCGTCTGGCGCAGAGACGCTGTGGGTGCGCACAGGGGGGCCCGGAGGCATGCGCCCACCGGCGCGGCTGTGAGCGCCATGCCCACCAGCGTTGCTGGGCGACGGCGACNTGGTGGAGGAGGAGCTGCCCAGGCCGGTGTTTGCGACCCTGCCTACCTTGGAGGCGCTGCAGCAGGGCGTACAGCCGGGGCTGTACCAGCGGATGTGCAGACAGTGGTACTCGTTTCGGCGGGAGGGGTGGATTGCGGCGTGCGGCCGTCTGGCGCAGAGACGCTGTGGGTGCGCACAGGGGGGCCCGGAGGCATGCGCCCACCGGCGCGGCTGTGAGCGCCATGCCCACCAGCGTTGCTGGGCGACGGCGACGAGGGGCAGTGCCCTCTGGCTGCAGGCGACCCCACCTGGCCGACAGGATCGGACGTACCCGGCCCCGGCAGACTTTCGGCTCCATGCCCAGTTGTGGTTGGGCCTCCCCCTGCCCCACCTGAAGCAGGTTGGCCTTGACGGTATGGACCCAGGAGCAGTGACCAGGAGACGGCGGACTCATGGGGCCAACGCGTTCACAACGCCATCAGGGATGAGCTTGCCGACATCTTCCGCGAGCACCGGCTTTCATTTACGGTTGAGAGCGGGGGCGTGCCCCGCCAGGCAGATGGGGCTAGGGGTGAGCCACGTCCGGACCTGACGTTGTCGGATCCTGAGTCAGGCTTGACCTGGGTTCTTGACGTGACCACGGTGGATCCCCAGGGGGACAGGGCATCCGGGCCAGGCGTGGCTGTTGAGGCAGCAGAAAGGGGTAAGGTGGAGCGGTATCGCCCGACGGCACGGCCAGGGCGCCACATGCGCCCTCTTGCATGGGAGACCTTGGGCGGCATGGGCGACCACTTCTGGTCCTTCCTAGCCCGCCTCGCCAGGATCTGCCTGGCACGTGGGCCGCGACGGTGCTCTGCAGAGGTGTTCGAGCGCTGGGCCCAGCGTGCCGTGGCTGTTGTGGCGCAGCGGGCTTCCATCGCAGGTGTGCGCAGCCAGTGTGCGGCCATCCGCTTCTACAGTGTCGTGCGTTGCGCGGCGGCGGATGACCGCCCGGAGGGAGAGGATCTTCCGTTGTTCCATGGTGTGGGGCTGCCACTTGCCCTTGGGCTATCCGCTCTGTGTTTGGTTGAACCGGTCTTTGCCGGTACCTAGCTCACTCCTTTCTATTTCTGTCTCACTCCCACCGTTCATGTGCCGTTGGTGGCGGCGACACTTTTTATACCCTGTAGATGTGCCGGTGCAGGGGCGGCTTGTTCAAAAAAAAAAAAAAGATAGAAGGACCACACTCAGGGTAACCAAAGGGAGAAGGGAAAGTGGTTAGGAAGTTTGGGAATGGGGAGTACATTCAAGCAACAGCAACAGCTAGGCATGAGCAACAGTTATGAGCAATACTGCTGTTTAGTAGATTGCTGGCAGATGTAAACGATGATATCCGAGTGATTTGTCAGGCATTTGTGAACAATTTGTGTACTATTCATCAGCTAGATGAATACCTGATTATTATTCGACTGATTGCCAACCACTCACAAGTACATGACAACTATTCAATAAGCTGTCCTCTAGATGTACAAATACACTCGAACTCTTATGTTTAGACCAAGCATTGCTTGCGCAGATACAGGACTCACCAGGTTGACACGCATCTTTTTGTGTTTGATAGGAAGCCTCCCGCCTGTCTCGCAGTCTATTGCTACCATCTTTGTGAACCTGTGGTGCACGTGCACTTGCATGGACGCGCACAAATCAACGTCATTGGAAATGTGCACACACGCAACTGCCTGCACGCCAGCCCCGGCACCCACCTCCACCAGCGTTGAGGCTGATTGCTGGCAGACCACCCTGTCCACACATTTCGGTCGGGCAGATTGGTACAGACAAGGCTGCAATCATGGACAGAACCACGCACTGCATGGTGCATACAATCAAGAAAACAACCACACACACTATCATGCATGCTGCCATGGACGCAACCGTGCATGGGAGCACTCATGCAGGTCCACTTGAGGGGAACGCAGGAACGGAACGCAGAAAATGCACACCCGCAAACACAACCGACGTTGACACAATGATGCAATCACGCATGCACTCATGCACAACCTGTGACTGCTGCTGTAGCTGCTGATCTTGTTATTACAGTTGCTGTTGTTGCTGCTGCTATTAGTGCTGTGGCTGCTGCTAGTCCTGCTGCTGCTGCTGCTGCTGCTACTGCTAATGCCACACGACTACTACTTTCATTACTATTGCTGCAGCTGCTGCTGCTACAGCTGCTGCTTCTGCTGCTACTGTCCCTACTTTTGACACTAGTTCCAGAGGCCACCCCTTGCTACCTCGACTGTTTTGGCTCTAGCACCCATCGGAGGCTAGAATGTGACTTGCACACTCTACTGACATGAGCGTAGATGCTGACGCGCCGCAACCTTGGCATGATTTGCCACCACAACACTTTTGCTTGCGCAGCACGGGCAGGCTTCCCCACCATTCCTCAAGAATTCTCCACCCTTATTGGACAGAAATTGGAAGGGTTGGCCTGATCAACAACCCTCACCAGTGTGGGGCATAGTCCAGCTGTTGTCGCACCTCACTCAACTGTCACTGTTCCCAAGGTCCACCATTCTCACTGAAACCTCCGTCTGGGAGGGAGTGTGAAGTACTCCATCACGTGAGACAAGAGTCATCACGATCCTCCACAAAAACGACGTGCAATGCTGCCATTGCCGTCATCCCGATGCTTCGGTGGACGGATCCCCAGGCCAGCATTAACTTACAGGTGTTCAAATCCGGTCCAGAGTTCAACAGGTCATTCGGTAAAGATCGAACCAGGAAATCCTTAAGATAGGACCAGCCGCATCCTCATGTCTACCATGCTTGCCAGAGAGCAACAAACGGTTTGCATGACACTAGCCTTGCTTCGCTTTCTGTTCTGCCCTTTCTTTGTTTCTTTTAGGAGATTTCTTTTTCCAACCATGGTTGGAGGGTGCCCTTGTCCTGCTCGCCACACCGCAAAGAAGGTTTCTTTGCCTTATGAAAAGGAAACGGAAGAACATGCTTACCAAAAGGATGGGAAAAGAACAAGCAACAGAGGAACATGAGCAGAAGCTCCAAACCAGGAACAACAGTCACTCCCACACCTTCCTTCCCCCCACCAATGCCACCCATGAGCAATGATGGGCTATCACTTACTCCTTTAACACGCCACGCCGCTCCGAAATGGTCCATGGAGCTATCCAGTCCTTTTCTTCAAAAACTTCACCTCTTGCTGTTGAATTTGCTGTTGGTGCTGCTGCTGGCTCTATTGCTGTTGCTAGTACAGTTGCCTCTCCTGACACTGCTGCTGCTGTTGCTGCTGCTGCTGCTGCGGCTGCTTCAGCTGCTGCTGTTGCTGCTGCTGCTGCTTGTGCTGCTGCTGTTGCTGATGTTGAAGCTGCTGCTACTGCTTCTGCTGCTGCTTGTCCTGCCACTGATGCTGCTACTGCTGCTGCTGCTCTTGCAACTGCCGCTATTATTGTTGCTGATGCGGAAGCTACTACTGCTGGTGCTGTTGCTGCTGCTACTGGTGTTGAGGCTGCAGCTGCTGGTGCTGCTGCCACTAGTGCTACTGATGGTTCTACTGCTGATAGTGGTGCTCCTACTGGTGCTTCTGCTGCTACTACTGCTAGTGCTTGTGCTCCTGGTGCTGCTAGTGCTATAATGACTGTTTCTGCCGGTGCTTCTGATCCTGCTGCTGTTGGTGGCCTTGCTGCTGTTGGTACTGTTGCTGATGCTGATGCTGGTACTGATGCTTGTGCTGTAGCTGCTGGTGCATCTGGTGCTGGTGCTGCTAGTGCTGCTGCCGTCGTTCCTGCTTGCGATGCTGGTGCTGGTGCTCCTGCTGGTGATGCTGCTGCTACTGCTCCTGGTGCTGCTGCTGCTGGTGCTGCTGCTGCTGCTGGTGCTAGTGATGGTGCTGGTGTTGGTGTTGGTGCTGGTGCTGCTGTCGCTGCCACTGATGAGGGAGAACCATCGGCGCCCACATATGCCTGAGGTAGGCACAGCCTTGCACCGGTAGAGTTGTTCCAACGTCCACCATACAGGGCAAGTATGGCCCCTGACCATAGGTTCGAGTACCAAGCCTGCAAAGTGCAATGGCAACACAAATGCATGGACATGTGGCTGCTGGTGGTAGGTGATGGTGGGCTTCCACCTTGTGTTTCGGCCGTGTTTGAGGTACCTCGTCCGATCAATCTTTCTTTTTTTTCGCCCAATTTCAACCTTTTCATCTCTGTAGACTGGCTTTGGCAAACCAGCCAAGACTCGGACAGACAGCAAGCCATGTCCATTGCAGCAGGCGACGTTAGCCTTACATGAGAAGAGCACAAGTGCCACTGCTCTCCACGTCATGCTGTCTCCTTTTTCCTTCTCCGTCTCCTTTTTCCTTCTCCGTCTCCTTTTTCCTTCTCTGCTGCGGAGATGCCAAGAAGTACACCTTTCCATGACCCCATGCCATGAAGCTCCGAAGCAGCAGACCCTCGTGCCCGCAGCGACGGCATCAGCGACACCATCTCCATCGCAGTCATGGCGGCTTCTCCTCCTTTGTTGTCTAGCTTGCCACCCGTTATGTCTTTGGCCTACTCCATGGTTTCGCACGCGAGCACTCTAAAAACGCACAGAATGCATGTTGTTGGCAGAGAACACACCACTGTCTTTTGCACGCAGGTCGTGAAAAGGCAGGCATTCCACGTCCTGGCCCCTGGTAGGCAATCTGTCCCAGCCTGGAGTTTGCAATGGACATGAATGGAGGGATAGGCCAGGCCTTGGGGAGGTGGTGGCAAGAGGGAAGGGACCAGGGAGACATGTACAGAGTGTGGGACAGTGAGAGAGGCGGAGGGAGGGAGGAAGAGAAGAGAG
>SZWC01000065.1:668540-679575 GCA_023375785.1 Penium margaritaceum
AGGGGCCCATGCTAGCGGCGGTTCGCCAACCTTGCGAGGTTGGCGGCGGAGGTTTTGTTAGTGGGTTGGAGTCCCACACTACCTGAAATGGTGCCTACACCGGCCCTCCTAAGGGTATGACGGGCTCTCGCCTAAGTCGTCGCCAAAACACGCTTTGGGGTGGCGTGTGCAAGGCGCGGTTGGGGTTTATTTCCTCCGTGGGGTAGCCCAAAAAAAAAATGCACTTCTCGCGGTGGACTTTCGCAGCGAGGTTAGTGTGGGATGATGGTCGGCCATTGAATTTTGAGTCAAAATTTGGTTGTTTTAATCGTCAAGTTGGATTGCGCGACACGGGGGCGGTTCGGTAAGGGTGGAGTCGCGTCGTCTTCCCCGCCTGTAGTGACTCGACCACTTCACATGCACAAAAGTCCACCCGGACGAGGGTCTAGCCCATTCTACCCAGCACCATGGATTCCTCAAACTCAACAGCATCCGCGCCCGTCGGCTCAACCCCGTATGGTCTACCTGCGCTTCGCAGGCTCCTGCCTTCCAGAGCGAGTCAAACTGCGTCTGCTTCTGCCTTTACTGGACGTGGTCGTTTCCGCCAGCCAATGCGTGTGACACACAACCGTGTCGTGGGCAACCGTGGTGCCGGTCGCAGTCGAAGCGCCAGAGATGTCTGACGCAGGTTCGTTCCCTTCTGCACCAACCGCACCTGCAACCGTCGGCATGCCCATGGCGCCATTGGTGGGGAGCGTCTCCATGATGTCGCCGGCTTCCGCCCAGCCTGCCACTTCATCCATGCCCGCCTTGACGCATTTTCCATGTGGAAAGAGCGCTGGGGTGCCGCCATTGGTGCCAAGCTTTGACAATACCACTATCCCGGCAGCTGACTCGGACGCCGAAACCACAAGCGCAGGGGGTGACTCGGCCGGCGCAAGCAAGCTTCCTCCGGACTTTTGGACGCCGGAACGTGACCTGGCCCTTCTGTATATGGCCCTGGAGGTCATGCCGGAGTTTTGGCCATTGCGTGGGTGGATGGTCAAGCTCCAATCGGCAATTGCGGCAAGCGTTGGACGTCGCCTTGGGGTGCATGCTGTGCTTACGCCGACACAAGTCAAGAACCGCATGGACAACCTCATGCAGGTCTTGAAGATAGCTTTCGGCGTGTCAGGCCTCACTGGGAAGCCCCTGAACAGGACAACGTGGCGGCTGGAGTTGGAACCCGTGCGTTGGAGGCAACTACTCGTGCTTCATCCACAGGGATGAGCCAGCTTAAGGGTAAGTTTATCCCTTGGTATGACGTCGCAACTAGGCTCTTTCGTGAGGACAAAGCAACTACAGAAAACGTCTTTGCTTGTACAAGCGTGTCACTGTTAGACAATGATGATGATGTGCATGAGGTATTCCTTGGGCGTGACATTGGTACTGCGGCTGATAAGCATGGAGTTGTGGACAAGCAACTAGAAAACGCGGAGCGCATTGCAAAGAGTGCTAGCACACTGAACTGTCAAGTAGCGCAGTCGAGTGGGCCACGATCCACCTTTGATTAGGCTGTCTTGCTTGTGCAGGATGATGCATACATCCATGCTGAGATCAAGCGCGAGTTTTTGTTGAAGCTCGCGAAGAACGCGGTGGACTGTTTAATGTAGGTGTTTAGCAATGGGGACTTGCGTGTTGAGACCGTGCGCAGTGTGTTGGGCGTCGACAACCCATCCATCCCACGGATGGTGCCTGGTAGTGACAATGGAAGCAACGAGTCAGATGTTGGGGACAATGATGATGATGTGAACATCCAGTCCGACACTCCAACAAGGCGGGCTCGTCGTTGGGAACAGGACAACATGCAGGGGGTAGAAGCACTGGACGTGAGTGGCCATTGCTCGGGTGGTGCTACAGGAAAGGGTGCCGAGACTCTGCTTTGTGATGAGTGATTTACTGTAGTCATCAATTGTTCGGGCACCTTTGTTTCCTATTTATTATCCAACATGTCTAATTACTGTAATGCTCCTTTGATCCAAGGTTATATGGCGGGTACAAGTACTCATGCGAGTACATTCCACGGGACAAAAGACATTGAATGTACACGTGCCTTCAAAGGAAGACACATGTAAGAACGTTTACACGTTTTCCATGCCATCCGCATCTCCTCTGCCTCCACTGTCAACCCAAGTGCAGAAGTCCTCCCACATTGCATGTGCTATGGCGTCACATGATGTGCGTAAAACCTGGTTTTCTGACCTACTTGGCCGTGTGTCATTGACATCATCGTTGTCCTTACGTTCTATGGCATGTTGCGTTGAAGTAGGCGTCATGTCCATTGGTTGGATGCAGTAGATGATGTTATGCATAACGAAGCAGGACATGATGATGCGGCTCTGAAATGTTACGTCATATTCACGCATGGCTCGTAGGATGTGGAAGCGGACTTTCAGGAGGCCGAAAGATCTCTCTACCATGCTTCGAGCCGAGGCATGACATAGGTTAAACAGCTCCTCCGAATCCTGGGGTTAAAGCTGGTTCAGCCCGTATTCTTGTAGGTGGTACCGATGACCACGGTAGGGAGTGATGAGGCCGTGGCCTTCGGGGAACCCTGCATCTGCCAAAAGATATCTGCGATGAGGTATTTGTAGCAGGTGTTGAAATGCATCCCTGAACATGAGGGAGTCATGAGCAGATCCCTCCCACCTGACGGACACGCACGTGAATACGAGGTTGGCGTTGCATGATGCGAGAACATCCCGTGATTTCATGCGGTGCCGATCAAAGTATGCAAGTCGGCGTGCATTGCGGATGGCTACGGGCACGTGAGTTCCATCAATGGCACTGACACAAAGTTCAAACCACAGCAAGTATTCCCTGCGTCCCTCCCATATAGGTGGTGTAGGGGTTTCGGCCGACATTATGACAATCTCTGTTGAGGCGCAGCGGCATATCGCCCTCACGACTTTGCGTAATATACGCAGCATTGCTGCATGCCCTCGTTGAAACCGCTCACTAAGCTCACAAACACTTAATCCGAAGCCCACATACTGGAACCAAATGAGCAGCTTCTCGTCGATGGTCATCCGCCAAGTGTCGCGGATGTCACCACCCGCACGTAACTCCTACACGAGTGTTTGCCATGTCGTCACACTAACATGCGCCATGGTGTACAAGCGATGTGGGTGCCCAAGTTCCTGCTCTGAAAACCATGCAAGCCCACTTAGTGATCCAGTAAGCATGGGTCTCCTGCCAACACGTCGGAGGATTCGCCTCGTAATCTGAGCGAGGATTGCCATGAGAATGGAGTGCAGTGGAAGAAACAGCTGCACTACATGGTTGACGATGGCTTTGTTAATTGCATATTCCTCTTCCATGCTACTTGATAATGTGATTGTGCAGCAAGGATTGGCATGAAAATGGTGCAAAAATGCTAAGTGTTGTGTGTACAAAATGGCGACGTGCATGCTGCTAATGTCGAGTCGCAATCTCCCTCATGGCGAAATGCACGCGCTCCGCCATCAGCACGGTGACCGACGAGGCAGTCGTTAACCGACTGGACCGGGTTCAAACCACCGGCAGCGGAATTTCTGGTTCAATGGCCGCTGTCGCAGAAGCAAAATACGCGTGGACCTGGGGATCATTTCGACAAAAAGGAGGGAAACATTCCGCGGCAGGATCTATGGTAATGTCCGCGGCAAGATCTGCGGCAGGCTTAGTCACCCGCATTTTCTTCCGTGCCGAACTTCGGCGAGTGTGGACCAAGGCCCAGGTTTGCGAGAAATCGTAAACGACTACGATTGCGCAAAACCGCTGTTGAAGGATGAAAAGAGAAATAGAACACTTAGCACCCATTTCTCATGATTATTTCATGGTTTGCCCACATGGCAGGGTCCCCAACATCTTGAAAAATTCTTAACTGTGGCAAAAGGAGGAATCAAACAGAATTCCCATTATTGGGACGCTCATTTGAAGATACATTCGAAATCAAGATTTTTGTGATAAAACTCGACATCTACTGCTCAGAAGAAGTATCGTACCTGTTCGAAAACAGTCTCTTTTGCACGCATATCTTCGTTCCACACTTCGCTAAAAAACGAGCGTTCCGCCAGCTACATTTGGAAAATCAACTAAAAGATCACAACAATGCTTTGTCGATCTCAAAAAAGTAAAGCAGCAAAAATGGCGGACACGGCAAGCAATTCTCGTAAATTCAAACCAGTTCTCCCTTGACTCCATAACCGATGAAGAATTTTGACTCAAGCAAGAATTTGATGAAACCCTAGAGTCAATAGAAAATTTAGAGTGTCGGTTCACCCCCCAAAGCTGGTGCACACATCAAATTTGATGTACAAGTTCCAAACTCCCAAGCCTCAAACCGATGCATTAATTGCGATTATGTGTTAAGGGAGAGATGACGCGAAAAAGTCATCCATGAGAACTCGTAACCCTTGCCAAATCTGCGAAAACACGTGGCAAAAAACATGAATAATCAAATCCCACCTGCCAATTCTTTATGATTTTGTGGTAATGTTTGCTTATGTGACATTGCTCCCACATTTTAGGAAACAGAGTATTGGTTGAAAAAACTAGAACTAATCAAAATTCTAGGGATGGAGACGATCATCCAAAATCTGTTTTTGATAACATTTTAAGGAATCTTGAGTGAGATCTACGCTTAGGGAGATGTTCCCCTCTCATTGCCAGGACAATAAATATTCATAGTTGAGGAACAAAAAGACTTACAACGCAACATATTGAAGACAACTCGACGCATGCCCAAAAAATCAGGAATCCTATCCATAAAAATACACAGCGTGAAGGAAAATTTTACAGAATACCTAGTTGCTCTCCCACTAATTTGAAGCATTTCCTGCCTACTCAAGGAAAAAAGAAGAAATCAAAGTTCAAGAGGAAAGAGTCTGGAACCATAGAATTAAAATAAAAATCAATGCCCCACTTCATGGACCCGATTTTTACATGCTAAACATGTGACTAGCTAGGTGTTTATTAACTAAACATAGCTTCCCCTCCATTCTAATGCCTAGTATGAATAAGAATGTATCATTAATTTGGTTGAGAATTTCTAGAGGAGGTGGGGAAAAGTCGTATTTCTAGAGGAATTTAGCAGACGCATCCACTCATCATGATGATTTTACTTCACAACCTAAGGTATAATCCCCTCACATAGTTAATTGCTTCTCATTAATGAGTAACATTTTACTCCCACATTGTAATGGAGAGGAGATCATGATCTAGGTTTAGTCCAAGGACTCACCTAAGGTTGAGAGGTGATCGAAAAAGACAAGCTTTCTAGAACATCTATTTCTAGACCAGTGGGAGAATAAATGTTTTTAAGCATTTGCATTGAGTGGAGTTCAATTTCTACGTTCTTGTACCGTTTTGGATGCCTCAACAAATTGTTCTTGGTCTTTGAGAAATATTCCTCTTCACTAATAACCTTTTTTGGTTGTTTTGCGACCAAGTTTTTTTACAAACGTACTCCCTTACAAAGTCTACTTTGAGGGAACATAAATGGTTTCCTTAGCCATGTTTGCTGTGATACAATGCACATGATTAGAAGGGTTTTCATATGGCACCTATGTAGACCATTCATCCTAATCCCACTCATCACACGTGGCAACTCAACATGGAAATAAGACCGTAGCGTCCCTTATAAGTGTAGGAGGAATGACACAATGAATTTTCCATCACAACACTCCTTGTATCTCAAATCCAGTCAAAATGTATTTCGTGGGCTAGATTCAAATTAAAACCTAGTCCATATTTTTTTTGCTTAAGTTCCTCAATAGTCAAACCCCAAATACCCAAAGTACTCCATACTTGTTTACCAATCATTTTCTACCATAAAAATGTTTCATATGCTACATTCAACCCCCTTTGCTTAATACCATCCCAGTTTGTCTCTACACATAGAGATTTGATTATTGCGTACTTCATGATACCAAAAAAGTAACAAGAAGTGCAAACAAGTCCACATGTGTGCACTCTTGTCATCTACAACACAGTTGCATCACATTCAGATATAATCAGCCACACACTTGTAGATTTTGTGATTATGCTCACTTTCCTCCATTCGGTGTTGATTGCGTGATCGGTTGTCTCTGACCAAACGATACATGAACAATGTTTGTATATTTCTCACATGTGTTGGTACTCCTTCACCAACGGCTCATCAAACATGTGTAATGGTGGCATAGTCATTGCCTCATGGGATGTATATTGTCCTCAATGTCTTACTAGTTTGGAATCAATATGTTAGATGCATTGTGCCACATTCCATGTGGTACATGAACAACACTATTGAGGTGATATCTACTCCCCCTTTTTAAGGAGTTTTCCTATGAACAACTAATGACACCTCCCTGTGTCAATTGTCCACGTCAACACAACACTTCCCATGGCGTTGAGACATGAAAGGAGTGATGTCTTCCGAGGGTTTGTTGCCAAGGTGGTACCGCCATAACAATTTGTCCATTTGTGCAATCTAAGGTCCACATATCAATTATCTTGGTTTGAAACCATGTATTACTGACCATGCGTAGGTCTACTTGATCTCATTTGGCACCTATGGGTCGGTTAGCTGAACTTAACAAAAGTCCAAAAAGCCCATGCAACTTGCATGCTTGCTTTAACTTAAGGTAAGAAAACACCATGGTCCCAATACATTGTTTTATAGTAATATTTTGTTTCCTTTTCAAGATTTCACTCATCTATAAAGGAAGCAATGTTGGCCATCTGGTATGTGCAATTGCTGTTAAGGTCAATAATTGGATACTAAAATGCTTCCACTTGGATGATCTTGGTCTCAACCTTCATCCCCTTGTTTCTGCTTGAAATGGTTACCGTAGGTTGCACCTCTTGTCCCTGTCAAAAGCATATCATAATAACCTAGGTTAGCCAAGATAATTGATCTGAACAATCATAAATTGTATCCAAAAATTATGTCTTCAATATATTCACCAAACGGGTGTACTGTGATCACAATCCTTGAGTTACAAGTTGGAAGAACAATTGTTGGTTTTTAATTCCATGTAAGGGTGATCAAACACTTTCGTATCACATCTGATGATCCTAGAATAAACTGGTTCCTGATTTTTTTCTTTATTTAATTGTGTCCAAGGGTTCCATTTAGGAGCCTGTCAATGTATTGAGGTTGCCAAGTTGCAATGATTCGTGTTTCTTTAATATCTTCCACATGTACACACAATACTTCTACTTGATAGACGAAATTTCCTCCATCAAAAACATCACATGAATAACCACTATTATTGATACCTTCATAATAACAACAAAAAAAATATTTTGCTTACATTCAGAAATTTACTTCAGTTAAACTTTCCTTCAAACCAAAGGAATTGTCACATCATTATGTCCTTCAACATCATTGAGGCGTGTATTAACAACACATTAGTCAATGACATCTCTTTAAGAGATTAATGTTATTCAAAACAATAGATGTTGGCTTAATTCCGCACAATAATATCACAAGGTTTTGCTCTATTATATCTATTGCATGATCGGAATCCATGCGCATGATTTTGAAAGAGGGTGACATACACAACTAGTGTCTTATGTCACAATACCATAAAATTTGATATTTTCCAAAAACATCAAAAGAATATGATGAGAAACATTGTTCCTAAAGGTCCATCTTGAAAATTGAATTCACATTAACACTAAGTTCCAATACACGTCATTTATTTTCTCAACGTAGATTATGACTCATTATGTGGTCAATCAAAGGACCAAGATGTGGATACTTAACACATTGTGAGCATGAAGCTATCCGCTTAAATGTTGTTTCCATAATCATAGGCTTTGGACGCAAAATATAGACCTTGATGTGATCCCAACCGTCATATTTTGTACATTAAAAACAATGCAAATTTCATAGTTTTCTATAGCTCCATTAGTTAAAAATGAGTATCGCTTATCTTCCCTTAATAAATAATTTTCACAAAATTTTGGATGAACTCATTTTATCAACATTTTTTCCTGTATTTCGACTGTCAAAACAATGAGATGTTAACTCATAAACACATAGTAAACATAAGTATTCGCCTTTAAAAAACTTCACTTCCAACGTTTGATGCACTTGTACGCCAAAACCGCAATACAACATCATACATTGTTGAGGATCCATAGAATAGTTTCTATCCCCCTTAAGTGCATTAAGCTCTTAGTAACAATAACCCTTGCCTTTTTAACAGGGTTGTCAGTACACTAATGTACCTCTTTATCATTTATATCAATCGGGGTATCCATCAATCATCGAGAGATAGGATGTCAATGGTTTTGCCATAGAGTATTTATAAAAGGGATTCATCATGGACACTTTCATTCATGAAACAATGTTTGTATCGACAATAACTAATTATTCACAAAACCTCCAAAACGTACTGATGCAACAACTTCACACCATGTACAAATGGCATGATGTTAAACCTATAAGATTAATGTCAACATGTTAAAACACCAAGTATATTCACACCGGCTTAGTCATCAGACGATCACATTGGTCTTTGAACTTTTTATTGCAATTGGACTTGTGCAGTTGTAAAACGTATTGCGCCCACCAAACCAATTTTTTCGTCAAATGGTGTCACCATTTTTTCCCAAAACATCATGAGCAATCGTTTGCTTGAACAAATGTCACAAAACTACTAAGATCATTGTTTTACGGTTCAACATCAACATCATATTTAACATCGTACATAACTTGATGTTTTTATTGATGCACCAACGATTGGCGGATAATGTTTTGTGCATGTGTTGCATTTTTCATGCATGCCTTGTACCCAATCTCACAAGGCCAAAGTACAATGCTATGAATTGAATACCTTGATCTATTGAAAAAGGGGCTATCTCCATCACTTGGTCATGCACAAAAACAACTTATACTCATGTCCGTCGTGCATGTTTTGGCACCAATGCTCTACAAATTGAGTTACTGTAGCACGTTCCAACTTATAGATGAACAGGATTTTGTCCACTTTTGGCATGTCCAGTCCTGAGAAACGTGTCCTTGCCGAACATGTGATAGATTTGTTTAACTTTTGTTCATAAATCCCTCTGAAAGCATCATTCTTTGATAATTTTGACAAGGTAACACCTAAACTTTATAATTTCATTATTATCAGTGATTAACAACATCGTTGTGTTTTCCTTACACCCTTAAGGCATGTAGATAATAATCACCACAACTCTCTTTGTTGGGTGGCGTTTTCTTCATATCAAATCCGATATTTATATCGATATCGACCACGATATCGATATTTGTTATCGGTATCGATATCGGGTTGATATCGATATCGATATCAATATTTTTATATGAGGCATGGGCCTTCCCCCCTCCCCTTTGTGTTCAATATCGGCCCGATATAGGCCTTTTGGCCAATATCGGGCCTATTTTTTTGTTTGTCAATATTGGCCGATATCGCTATCGATATCGACCAATATCAACCAATATCGATATCGATCGATATCGATATCGAGGACTTTGCCGAGCCGCTTGATATCAATCAATATCGAGCATCATGCTCGATATAGAGCAATATCAAGCGATATCGACACGATATCGGTGGATATCAAGCCGTTATTGGCTCGATTTCAAGCGATATTGAGTCGATATTGCTCAATGTAGGTGGAGGCACCCTACTTAGTGTCTCTCCTCCATTCTCCCCTCCATTTTGGTCTGGAAAGGCCTTGCAACTGATTGTCATTTCTGGCAAGTACAAGTTTCATCTTCACAGCACTTGTACTTTTCCATTCATCATAGTCCCCTTTCTCACACACACCCAGCCAAGCCAGCCAGTCGACCAGTCTGCAAGGCGTCAAACGTAGCTACAACAGCAGGGTGGGGGTGGTTGGTTGGGTGGGAGAATTGCCGGTGGGGGCGTATAGGATCCAGGGCAGCAAACATCATTTTGTTTCACCCACTAGGACCAACAAATCTCTTGCGAAGTATTTTCCGTCCAGAGTTAGCAATAGAATTTCAAACGGGCCCTGTCAGGCCAGGTGAATCCCGCCAAAATATTGTTGGTAGCACCACTCACACTAGCAACAATAGCATCAGCAGTGGCAGAAACAAAGCAATAGAAATAGCGAGATGGCAGATGAGGAAGGCGACAAGAATCTCGCGCAATCATCGAGGTCAGGGTGGGGCTGGTTTGTAGGAGGTGGAAGGCGTGTCGCAACAGCAGCAACTGCAGCCGCTGCAAGCAAAGCTACCCCCCGACGAGTGCATCTCCAATGGCAAGGACACAAGAGGCTTCCCTCGCCAGAGCCACCCTGTTAGCAGGACAGGGAGTGGCAGTGATTAGCTCGATCCGACGCGGTGGCGTCACATCCAGTGCAACATCGACAAGTCAATTCATAATGTCACCATCTGAGAGAGCAGCTATAAGAGAGAGAGCAGAACCAGAGCGTTTGGAGCGTGCAACGGCTGCTCGTGTTGCTGAGCATGCTGCGGCGGAGCCTATCATAGCGGAGCATATTGCAGCAGAGCGAGAGGTACTAGCTGTTGCAGTGGCGGCGGCAGTAACGGAGGCGATCGTCGTAGTAGAGGCAACAACGGCAGCAAATGCAGCAGCGAAACTACAAGAGGCAGTTGCAATGGTGGAAACAGAGCAAGCAGCAACAGCACATGCGGCAGAGGCTATAGCAACTGAGGCATTTGAGGCGGAGGAAGCAGAGGGGTCAGCAGCAGTCGTGCCAAATGCAGAAGCAGAAGGACATAGGGTGGCGGCCTCCCCATTGCCTCTCCCACAGATGTTGAGAGGGTAGTGGACATTGTACCAGCGAGTGGGGGTGTGGTGCATGGTGATGAGGGTGTGGTGTGGCCGTTGGGTGGTGCTAGGGCTGTGCTTGTAGCTGGAGCGGCATGGGCGCAGGGTGAGCATTTGGTGGCACGTAGCGTGGATATGCAGACCCACAACCTGGGGTCTAGCGTGCAGTGTGGTGGCGATGGAGATGCAAGCACTCGCACACCCGTGGTTGGTGGCACTACTGCACCGGCGGGGATGGAGGAGGTTGCCGAGGGGGGGGGGGG